>CAXKVI010000001.1:98305888-98829921 GCA_964058755.1 Campiglossa producta
CTACGACGCCGAAGAACCCCCACCACAAACGGAGGTGAAAGACCTGGTGTCAAATTTCTGCACGGGTAATCTTATTATTGGAGCGGACGCTAATGCTCACCATGTCCAATGGGGGAGCTCCGACATCAATGCCAGGGGCGAGTCTCTGTTTGATTACCTCTTAACAACCAAGCTGGTGATTTGCAACGTGGGTAATGAGCCTACTTTTATCACTAAGACCCGCAGGGAGGTCATAGACCTCACTATCTGTAGTGAAGGCGCTTATGAGTGGGTCAGAAAATGGCGGGTTCTGGAAGAACATTCTTTCTCCGACCACCGTTACATAGAAATGGTTTTAGACTTTATTGTAGAACAACCAATCATGAAGCGCAATCCACGTAACACTGATTGGCAGTTACACAATGAAATATTAGACAGAGACCTACCAGTACTGCCCTCACAAGCCCCCTCATCAGTAGAGGAGCTGGAGGATCTTGTTACTACATTTACATCGGCGCTCTCAAATGCTCTAGGACAGGCTTGTCCAGTGCCAAAACCACGCGGTAAACACAGGCCACATTGGTGGTCCTACGATTTGGACTCGCTCCGAATATCATGCCGGAAACAATTTAACAAGGCCAAGAGCTTCGGCTCTGAGCCTCATTGGCATGAATATAAAGCTAAACTAAGGGCCTACAAAAAAGCTCTGAGACAGGCGAAGAGAACCTCGTGGAGAAATTTCTGCACTGGCGTCGAAAAGGTCGACGACACAGCGAGACTTAGACGAGTCCTCTCGAAAAGTCAAACAACCATCAGCTATTTGCGAAAGCCTGACGGATCCTGGACCAGCACGGAAGAGGAAACCCTTGAGCTGCTCTTGAATACACATTTTCCGGGGAATCTGCATGATGCACCACTAGCACCTGCAACAAACCTGGCAGTAAATATAATAATAATAAAGGCTGCCGGGCCGGACGGGATTATCCCCGCGCAGCTTATAAACACGTTGGAGACATCAGCTAAATGGCTGGTATTTCTCTTCACAGCCTGCCTGGCTCTCAACCACATTCCGGGCTCCTGGAGAAGCGCCACGGTAGTGTTTATCCCTAAGGCTGGCAAGGCATCCCACTACGAGCCAAAAGACTACAGACCGATCAGTCTCTCGTCCTTTGTACTAAAAACCTTTGAGAGGATACTAAGCGACTACCTCTTAACGACTATTGATAGCAACCTTATCTCTAGCTATCAGCATGCATACACCAAGGGTAAATCAACAGAAACCGCTCTGCACAGCCTAGTGTCTGTCATTGAGAAATCGCTGTGTGAAAAGGACTACTGTCTCGTGGCCCTCCTAGACATTGAGGGGGCTTTCAACAATATAAGCCCGGAGGCTATCAACTCCGCTCTAACTAATCTGGGCGTAGATAGACCTCTAACTGGTTTAATTGACCAACTTTTAATGGGAAGGAAAATAGCTTCTTCACTTGGTACGGTTGAGTTATCACGCTATGTCACAAGGGGAACACCCCAGGGTGGTGTGGGGTGTGGAACCTCACAGTCAACTCGTTGCTACGTGACACAAGCTGGGGGGCGGGAAGATAGTGGCATACGCAGACGATTTAGCTATTGCATTCAGAGGCAAGTTCCCACAAACTCTGTGTGACCTGATGCAAGTAGCACTGCGAGAAGTTTCGACGTGGTCCTCTCGCTGCGGACTTAGTATCAACCCAGGGAAGGTGGAACTTGTCCTCTTCACCAACCGGTACAAAATACCACCACTAAGCCTACCAGAACTAGATGGCACGCGCCTGGGCTTGTCGGATAAGGCCAAGTTTCTAGGCATAGTTCTGGACAGGAAATTGAATTGGAAGGAGAATGTTCTTCAGCGCCAGAAGAAAGCTTGCATCGCTCTTTACACATGCAAAAGAGCCATTGGCAAAAAATGGGGGCTCAGCCCTAGAGTATGCAGTTGGATCTACACGGCCATCATTCGCCCAATCATGCTTTATGGAGTCGTCGTATGGTGGCCTGCGCTGAGCAAGGCAACATACCTGAATCTGTTGCGGAAAGTCCACAGATCCAATATGATCTGTATAAGCGGTGCGCTAAGGACAACGCCCAACGAAGCCCTCCAGGTCATTCTGGGCATTTTGCCACTTGATCTGGAAGGGTTTCGGTCAGCGGCGGCATCAGCTCTGCGCCTAAGAGAAACCTCCAGTTGGGCTGCGGGTACTATTGGACACTCCAGTATTCTGGAATCTTACAGCTTTCTCCCTCTAAGCACATATCGTTGTGCGACTACTACAGTCGGGGATAGCTGTTTCAAAATAAACATTCCCAGCAGAGAAGACTGGGAGAGGACGGATTGGTGTCCCGAAACAAATGGTGGCACTTCCATATACACCGACGGCTCGAAGTTGGACGGCAGAGTTGGAGGAGGCGTTTATTCAAGGGATTTGGACCTTGAGCTCTCCTTCAGACTACCTGATCATTGTAGCGTCTTCCAGGCGGAAGTCTCGGCAATCCTGGACGCCGCGGCCTGGCTAAGCAAACAAGTTATCGGAGAAGATATCGCTATTTTCAGCGATAGCCAAGCGGCCATCAAATCCCTTGGCTCATACACGTTCAACTCTGAACTGACGCTCAGCTGTCGTCGATCTCTTCAGGAGATGGCCCAACAGAACCGCGTAAACCTCATATGGGTCCCGGGACATAGGGACATTGAGGGAAACTGTAAGGCAGACGAGCTTGCCAGGCAGGGCACGACCAAGCAGGTTCTTCAGGATAAAGAGCGCTTAGGTATGCCGTTTGCCACATGCAAACTAATGCTGAAGGAGCACACACTCCGTCAAGCCAACGAAAGATGGCTGCAATCCCCAGGGTATCGCATATCGAAACAAACCTGGCCAAAATGGGATCTTAAAAGGTCTAGACGCATTTATGCCCTAACTAGGAGGGAAATCTGCATATCGATAGGGGTATTAACCGGTCACTGCCTCATTGGTAGGCATGCAGAAAGGCTAGGTGTGCCCTACCGACGATGCTGCAGGAGTTGCAAAGATGATGAGGAGGAGGAAACAGTGGATCACCTCATCTGCAACTGTCCGGCTTTAAGCGGGGCGAGAACGCGCTTTTTGGGAGTTCCGTTCCTTGATAGCCTAAGCCAGATCGCGGAACTGGACATAAAGGACTTGATGGGCTTCATAAAGTCATCTAAGTGGTTCGAGGAGGAGTAACGGTGTCGGTTTAGGAGGGTCAGTCCCGGGATTCTGCTATGTGGAAAATCCCAACAACTCAGGGATTTTCCAAATGGCTGGGTCCCGGGACTGACTTTCCTTGTGTTGGTGGTATCACAACGGGCTTTTCAAAACTGGCCTAAGTGTGCCTCTGCGGCAGCCACTTGAACCTAACCCTAACCATATTTTTTATAACTTTCTTAACTCATTATCATACTAGATGACGTAAATACGCGTTCACATGTGTGCATTATAATACAAACACCTTAAAAGATTTTTATTAGGTGTAGGCTTAAGAAAAATATTTATTTGCCAAAGTTTTTCTTTTTTTTTTAAACTGAATTCAAAAATGTAGGTAAACTGCGTTTGCATGTACTAAGTACACTTGATTGATTGCGAAGTTACAGTTGTTCTTTTTAATTTTTTTCTTATTTTACCATTATATGTTTCTACATAAGTACATAAAATAATATGTGTAAACATATATCGACGGCTCCGTTTCAAAATATTTTTCAAAAATATCCTAGATAGGTTGTTTTTGAATCAAATTCTTAGATAGAGCGTTGCTGAAAACATTCCTAAAGAGTGTTATTTAAATAAATTTTGATATAGGGAGTTTTTGAAAAATATTTTGAAAATATTAAAGAAAAAAAAAACTTTTTTAAAAATAAGCTTTTATTATTGGTTTATAAAATTAACTAAAAAGCAGGGACTTGTAACGCGTTTCGGTTTCGGTTTCTGTTACACAGCTTGTAACGAAACTGAAACAGAAACAAAACCCCAGAAACAAAACCTGTAACGAAACTAAATTAATTTTGTTCCTTGTAACAGAAACAAAACTCCTTTGTAACAAAAGTCGTAACAAAACTCCGAAACGGTTCCAGCAGAAACAAAACCTGTAACGAAACTAAATTAATTTTGTTCCTTGTAACAGAAACAAAATTATTAGTTTTGTTCCTTGTAACAAAACCCGTAACGAAACTAAATTAATTTTGTTCCTTGTAACAGAAACCGAAACAGAAACAAAATTAATTTTGTTTCTCAGTAGCAAAACTATATTTGCAGTACATTAGGATGGATTTATTATTTTCTGGTATATAATATACATGTATATGTCTGTTGCAACCAACTAAAGTAACTTCAGTCGACCTCTGAAACCTCGTGTGGTACATTTAACTTCTTGGTGACACTGGACAGCTACATACTGGCGGGTAAGTACCACAATGGAACTTCGGTAGGAAAATCCGGGTCCTTGGCACAAACAAATGGAGTATCACACTTTAAGATCCGACAATAAATGCTGAACATATGAAGAAAAATATAACTGCGCGACTATAGGGTTGTCTTTTTTATTTTTTATTTTTAAAGGATATATAAAAACGCTTCATACATATGCATAGGGCAACGGATTGTAAAAAAATTAACATTAATAGTTATCAAAAAATATTTCATTTTCTAATAATAATTCACTCAAACTACTTTGTAGTTCATCATCATCATCATTTTTATAAGATGTCGAAGGAGGATGCTTTTGCGGGTGTAACATAGTTTTGTATGGATAATGGGATATTGGGCAGATATATACATATATCGTCGCTCGGCGCGCAATACCGCGTATTTGATGGAAGCCAAATTGTGTAGGAGGATATAAGAATTTACAAAAGAAAAAGAACTCAAACTGCAAAACATAGCTTTTTTAAAATACGCGGTATTGAACAGCTATATTTTAAAGAAAATAGGTTCCTGTCACACAACGCCCTGAGTACCGAATGAAATTGTACTAAAAATCCGATCAATCTGGCAATACTATTTGTGAGCTTGCCGCTGTTTGCCTTTCTCCAATTTCGAAAATCGAACAACCGCCATTCGTTGGCAAGCAGTTGGATAAGGCACACAGCGGTAAGTAAAATATTTTGTAATTGATATTTCCTTGAATATGTGACATGTGAAATTAATTTGTATTTCGCGCAGTGCGGGTGCGTTAAATTCGTTTATCCAAGCCAACGACAGTTCCATAAAAGGTTTTTTATTTATCTATTTGGTTTTTGTAGCTAAAAACGGAGGAATTTTAACGTCAATACATTAAGACCGATGAGTCCCAGTCAGGGTAACGAAATCTCGTTTTTGAACATTTGGGTATATACGCCTTTTTGTTTTTTGCAAATACACGGTATTTCGGGCCGAGCGACGATATATATTATATATATAAATATTATAGGTCCATCCTAGTGTAGTGCAAATAGTATTATAAGAATGTTTAGAGTTCTGCTACTGAGAAACAAAATTAATTTAGTTTCGTTACGGGTTTTGGTACAAGGAATAAAATTAATTTAGTTTCGTTACAGGTTTTGTTTCTGCTGGAACCGTTTCGGAGTTTTGTTACGACTTTTGTTACAAAGGAGTTTTGTTTCTGTTTCGGTTTCTGTTACAAGGAACAAAATTAATTTAGTTTCGTTACAGATTTTGTTTCTGCTGAAACTGTTACAATCATTTTGTTTCGAATTTAGTTTCTACCCTTTAAAGTTTCTTGGAACAGAAACGCCAGAAACGCGAGTTTCGTTTCGGTACGAGTTTTGTTACAAGTCTCTGCTAAAAAGTAAATAAAATTAAAGAAAAAAAAACTTTTTTAAAAATAATTTTTTATTATTGGTTTATAAAATTAACTAAAAAGTAAAAAATAAATTGACTGTAAAGGAATATAACACTTTATAAGTTCATTGTAACCTTTAAAGATAATTTGGCTTCTTCGTCTGCCACAAAATAATTCCATATTGTACATAATTATATATTTCTAACATTAAAACTTTACACCTAAATTATTAAATCTTCCAGTATATATCACATTCCTAATTTTATTAATAATAAAAGCGTGTTAAATTTTGATGGTATAATTAAGAACATTCAGGACCTTTCTTTGCTATCGAAATTTAACACGCTTTTATTATTAATAAAATTAGGAATGTGATATATACTGGAAGATTTAATAATTTAGGTGTAAAGTTTTAATGTTAGAAATATATAATTATGTACAATATGGAATTATTTTGTGGCAGACGAAGAAGCCAAATTATCTTTAAAGGTTACAATGAACTTATAAAGTGTTATATTCCTTTACAGTCAATTTATTTTTCACTTTTTAGTTAATTTTATAAACCAATAATAAAAGCTTATTTTTAAAAAAGTTTTTTTTTTCTTTAATTTTATTTACTTTTTAGTTAATTTTATAAACCAATAATAAAAGCTTATTTTTAAAAAAATTGTTTTTTTCTTTAATTTTATTTTTTACTTTTTAGTTCGGTTTATCAACAAGAGGCAATAATGTCGCAGCGACATCAATTGGCTGCTAGCAGCAACAGAAACCATAGAATCTTTTACAATAAAGCCGCGTGGTTAATAAAGATACTTTCGGTTTATTAACAAGAGGCAATAATGTCGCAGCGACATCAATCGGCAGCTAGCAGCAACAGAAACCATAGAATCTTTTACAATAAAGCCGCGTGGTTAATAAAGTTACTTTTGGGATATTGGAATAAAGACTAAACTAAACGATAAATGGGATTTTTGAAATTAAGCTAATTTTTTTATTTACTGTTAGCGAAGCCTGAACGATGAAGAAAATTTGCAAAATCCCATCTTAACTGCAAGTTAGTACAATATCAAAAGCAAAATATCCTGGAATGAAAACTTTCGAATATCTCTACTCGTGCGCCACCTATCGGAATTATTTTTTTGTTATTTTGCGTGGAGGAAGAAAACTAAACGATGATGAAAATTTCAAGATCCTACCTCAACGGGAAGTTCGTTGAAAAACGAATTAATCGACACTGAAAACAGACCTTCGTAATTCTCAAATAAAGCGACTCACGCGCCACCTAGCGGGTCCAATTTTTTTTCAACATTTAGAAATTAATTAAGTAACACACACGTAAAATATCAGCCAAATCGGTCCATAATTACGATTTTGAGTTTTTATTACCGCTATCTCAGCCCCACCTAGCGGAATTTTTTTTTACAAAAATATTTCTTTTCATGGTAGTAACACATGTTACGAATTTCAGCTAAATCGGACCATAAATGCGAATTTTGAAAATATAGCGACCCACGCGCCACCTATCGAATTTTTTTTTTATAATATTGCATTGTCATCGGGGTTACACATGGGTGCAGAATTTCAGATCAATCGTACACCGGGAAGTGTATCAAATTTAGCTTGCAAGATTTAATTACAGACAGCCGTCAGGTGAAACTAAATAAAAGCTTATAATTAATTAGAACTGCGTTTCAATAATAATTAGCTGTTTCCTTTTTTCTTCAATTTAATAATTCAAAATCAGCAGAGCCAACTTTTTATACATAATTGCTCAAAAGAGTGAAGGAATTAGCCGATTGTTGCATTCTTCAGCGCCATCTGCATATCAATAGACAATGCTCATAAGAGTAAAGGAATTCGCCGCGTGGTAAGTAAAGGTACTTTTGGAATACACCACGCGGCGAATTCCAATCTTCTTTCTATGGTAATAGGGGAAAACGACTAAAATTGGCACGGTGAGCTTAAACAAGTTATTATCAAAAGACAAAGTAACCAAGATATTATTTCATGGTTGTATTCTTGGACATATTAGAAGATGTTCTGAGCCAAAATTCAAATCAATTCATCGGACACATTTCGAGAAAATCGCATTTTTCGTTACTTGATTGCCATTTGAAAAAATTAAGTAAGCTATGGGAATTAAACAAATAATTTGCAAATAGAAGGTGGAGAAATAGTCTATGACAGTTATTCTAAGTAGTTGCATTAATAAAAAAAAAAATAAACTGTATTCTGAGCGCAAAATGCCGAATAGGGTACCATCAACTCATATGGAAAATCGTAAAAGATTGTGTGTTCTGTGTTTTAAAGTGAACGGTATTCGTGACTGGAATAATAGAAATAAAATGAGAAATATATCCCCGAAAGGGGAAATCGAGAATCGGTTGAAAAAATATTTATGTGATTACGATTCATCTCGGAAAGAATTACCTACAGGAATTTGTAGTCTGTGCTTAAAAATATTATATGCTCGTTCACAAAATGAAACTGCAATTACAGTACCAGATTTAAATATATTTAAAGCAGCAAATATAAGTACTCGGTCGCTTGGTTCTAGTAAATGTTTGTGTCCACTTTGCAATATGTGCAGAAAAAATAATATTGTGAGGAACACAAAATTCATCAAAGGTGAGATTTTTTATTTAAGCTTATATCGATAAAATTTCTCAATGATAACGAAAAGGAAAACCTTGGACAAAGGAAAACCTTGGTGATAATGTAATAATGCTTTCGAATACAAACGGCAAACCTACGACTGTAACCACCGTAAAGCAGAATGTGAATAGTGGTGTTTATCTTACTAGTGACAATATGAAAAACATTCAATCAATTTTCAATTTAAGTCAGAGGACAACACTAGGCATTGCGAGCATTATTCGCAAAGTTTCAGGTAGTAGAAACGTTGTGGAAACCAACTTAAAAAGAAAACTTTATGAAAAGAGTCACGCCGTAGATGACTTTTTTGAAATGAAATATTATAGTTTTGAAAAAAAAAAAAAAAAAAATAAAATAATGGCGGCGGTTAACCAACAGGTTATCATAACCTCTAACGAGATTTTTAGCCGAGCTTCTCTTTCCAACTTGTGGTGTATTGCTTTTGAGTTTTCCTACAAGTTGGCGGGACCTACAGTTTTTTGCCGACTCCGAACGGCACTTGCAAAGCAAATGAATTTTATGCTGAGAAGCTTCTCATGGCAGAAATACACCCGGAGAGTTTGCCAAACTACTGCCGAGGGGCGACCCCGTTTAGAAAAATTCTTTTTCTAAATAATTTTTGATGTTACTTTTGCCGGGCATCGAACCGCCACGACTTGGTGTAGAAGGCCGAACACTTAACCGCTACACCACGGCAGCCGCCTAGTTTTGAAAATGGTACCAAAAAGACATGTCCGTAACTCAACAGGGTGCCATATGCTGCAACAATATTGGTGGTTTAATTCAATTCGTTGAATATCAACGGAAGTTATCCAGTGTTAATTATAAATTTGGCATAGATGGAGGTTCAGGTTTTTTAAAACTCTGTTTATGTATTCAGTCTCCACATCAACATAGTTGTCCTGATAACATATCGCGTAGACATAAATTTGCAGATGGCGTAATTTCAAAGGGATTTTGTGACAGTGGAGTCAAAAAGCTTTTCGTTGTTGGAGTCTCACCTAATTGCAAGGAAACATATACTAATTTAAAAATGTTACTGAGTGATATCAATTTGGCTGAGGTTAATGGTATTTTCGCAGTCGATTTAAAAGTAGCGAATTTAATATGTGGAATCGGAGCTCATAGCAGTATGTATCCATGCACATGGTGTTTTGCGAATAAAAATAATTTAAATCATCGAGACGTTCTAAGGACAATTGAGAATATTACAGAAAATTATAGTAAATGGAAAAAAGCAGGTGGAAGTGACATATCGTCCAAAGATTAAAGCTGTATAAACTTGCCCTTAATAAAGAGTTTCCATACAGAATCAGAGACTTTAGTAATAGATATTATAGTTCCACCTGAGCTTCATCTAATGCTTGGAGTAGTAAATACTATGTTCAACGACATGTTGACTAAAATTCAAAGTATTGCGTTAATGTGGGCTGAGAAGTGCTATGTCCAAAAAAAGATTTTTCGTGGTTGCTCAGGTTTTGACGGGAATAGTTGTAAGAAATTATTGGAAAACACCGATGTATTAAGTAGTCTATGTCCTTTAGAGGGCCTAAAATACGTAAAAGCTTTTAACGATTTTCATTCAGTGGTCGAATCTTGCTTCACTATTGATTTTAAAAGTAATTATATTAACTGTATTTCTAATTTCCGAAAGAGTTACAACGATCTTTCTATACCCATAACCCCTAAAGTGCATGCAGTTTTTTTTCATATAGAAGATTTTTGTTCAAGGCAGGGAATAGGATTAGGGTATTATTCAGAGCAAGCCATGGAGGCTGTGCACTATGATTTCAAAAAAACATGGGATAATAAGTATCGAACTAAACCAAATAACCCAAATTATATGGAGAATTTCATATTTAAAAAAAACTGTAAACCTTTTTATGTTTATATTAAAATATGATAAATACTAAATGATAAACGTCTTAAAATGTATTTTTACTATAATGAATTTTACTATACACTCATATACTAGAAGAACAGAACAGTCATTTTACCGGGGGTGCCATAAAAAGAACAGGGGCACCCATGAAAAGAAAAAGTGGACCAATTTTTAAAAAACATGGAATTTCTCAAAATGTGCCCGATGAATTGATTTCAATTTTGGCTCAGAACATCTTCTAATATGTCCAAGAATACAACCATGAAATAATATCTTGGTTACTTTGTCTTTTGATAATAACTTGTTTAAGCTCACCGTGTTGGGTGATGATTGGATTTTTGCAAATAAAGCAATATTTTAGATTTTTTGTATAATGCATTGTCAGTAAAACCTGATCGATGGTGAAAATTTCAAAATCCCAGCTCAACGGGGAGTTAGTTCAAAATCGAAAGCAAAATCTCTGTAAATTAAATTTTTCAAATATCTCTACCCTTGCGCCACCTATCGGAATTATTTTTTTATTATAGTGCATTGGGGTATAAAACTAAGCGATGATGAAAATTTCAAGATCCTACCTCAACGGGAAGTTCGTTGAAAAACGAATTAATCGACACTGAAAACAGACCTTCGTAATTCTCAAATAAAGCGACTCACGCGCCACCTAGCGGGTCCAATTTTTTTTAACATTTAGAAATTAATTAAGTAACACACACGTAAAATATCAGCCAAATCGGTCCATAATTACGATTTTGAGTTTTTATTACCGCTATCTCAGCCCCACCTTGCGGAATTTTTTTTTTACAAAAATATTTCTTTTCATGGTAGTAATACATGTTACGAATTTCAGCTAAATCGGACCATAACTGCGAATTTTGAAAATATAGCGACCCAAGCGCCACCTATCGAAAATTTTTTTTTATAATATTGCATTGTCATCGGGGTTATATATGGGTGCAGAATTTCAGATCAATCGGACACCGGGAAGTGTATCAAATTTTGCTTGCAAGATTTGATTACAGACAGCCGTCAGGTGAAACTAAATAAAATGAAAGAAAAAAAACTTTTTTAAAAATAAGCTTTTATTATTGGTTTATAAAATTAACTAAAAAGTAAATAAAATTAAAGAAAAAAAAAAACTTTTTTAAAAATAAGCTTTTATTATTGGTTTATAAAATTAACTAAAAAGTGAAAAATAAATTGACTGTAAAGGAATATAACACTTTATAAGTTCATTGTAACCTTTAAAGATAATTTGGCTTCTTCGTCTGCCACAAAATAATTCCATATTGTACATAATACATTCCTAGTTTTATTAATAATAAAAGCGTGTTAAATTTTGATGGTATAATTAAGAACATTTAGGACCTTCTTTTCTATTTGATGGTATAATTAAGAACATTCAGGACCTTCTTTTCTTGCTATCGAAATTTAACACGTTTTTATTATTAATAAAATTAGGAATGTGATATATACTGGAAGATTTAATAATTTAGGTGTAAAGTTTTAATGTTAGAAATATATAATTATGTACAATATGGAATTATTTTGTGGCAGACGAAGAAGCCAAATTATCTTTAAAGGTTACAATGAACTTATAAAGTGTTATATTCCTTTACTGTCAATTTATTTTTCACTTTTTAGTTAATTTTATAAACCAATAATAAAAGCTTATTTTTGAAAAAGTTTTTTTTTCTTTAATTTTATTTACTTTTTAGTTAATTTTATAAACCAATAATAAAAGCTTATTTTTAAAAAAGTTTTTTTTTCTTTAATTTTATTTTTTACTTTTTAGTTCGGTTTATCAACAAGAGGCAATAATGTCGCAGCGACATCAATCGGCTGCTAGCAGCAACAGAAAACATAGAATCTTTTACAATAAAGCCGCGTGGTTAATAAAGATACTTTCGGTTTATCAACAAGAGGCAATAATGTCACAGCGACATCAATCGGCAGCTAGCAGCAACAGAAACCATAGAATCTTTTACAATAAAGCCGCGTGGTTAATAAAGTTACTTTTGGGATATTGGAAAAAAGACTAAACTAAACGATAAATGGGATTTTTGAAATTAAGCTAATTTTTTTATTTACTGTTAGCGAAGCCTGAACGATAATGAAAATTTGCAAAATCCCATCTTAACTGCAAGTTAGTACAATATCAAAAGCAAAATTTCCTGGAATGAAAACTTTCGAATATCTCTACTCGTGCGCCACCTATCGGAATTATTTTTTTGTTATTTTGCGTGGAGGAAGAAAACAAAACGATGATGAACATTTCAAGATCCTACCTCAACGGGAAGTTCGTTGAAAAACGAATTAATCGACACTGAAAACAGACCTTCGTAATTCTCAAATAAAGCGACTCATGCGCCACCTAGCGGGTCCAATTTTTTTTAACATTTAGAAATTAATTAAGTAACACACACGTAAAATATCAGCCAAATCGGTCCATAATTACGATTTTGAGTTTTTATTACCGCTATCTCAGCCCCACCTAGCGGAATTTTTTTTTACAAAAATATTTCTTTTCATGGTAGTAATACATGTTACGAATTTCAGCTAAATCGGACCATAAATGCGAATTTTGAAAATATAGCGACCCACGCGCCACCTATCGAAATTTTTTTTTTATAATATTGCATTGTCATCGGGGTTATACATGGGTGCAGAATTTCAGATCAATCGGACACCGGGAAGTGTATCAAATTTAGCTTGCAAGATTTGATTACAGACAGCCGTCAGGTGAAACTAAATAAAAGCTTATAATTAATTAGAACTGCGTTTCAATAATAATTAGCTGTTTCCTTTTTTCTTCAATTTAATAATTCAAAATCAGCAGAGCCAACTTTTTATGCATAATTGCTCAAAAGAGTGAAGGAATTAGCCGATTGTTGCATTCTTCAGCGCCATCTGCATATCAATAGACAATGCTCATAAGAGTAAAGGAATTCGCCGCGTGGTAAGTAAAGGTACTTTTGGAATACACCACGCGGCGAATTCCAATCTTCTTTCTATGACAATAGGGAAAAACGACTAAACTTGGGTGATGATTGGATTTTTGTAAATAAAGCAATATTTTAGATTTTTTGTATAATGCATTGTCAGTAAAACCTGATCGATGGTGAAAATTTCAAAACCCCAGCTCAACGGGGAGTTAGTTCAAAATCGAAAGCAAAATCTCTGTAAATTAAATTTTTCAAATATCTCTACCCTTGCGCCACCTATCGGAATTATTTTTTTATTATAGTGCATTGGGGTATAAAACTAAGCGATGACGAAAATTTCAAGATCCTACCTCAACGGGAAGTTCGTTGAAAAACGAATTAATCGACACTGAAAACAGACCTTCGTAATTCTCAAATAAAGCGACTCACACGCCACCTAGCGGGTCCAATTTTTTTTTAACATTTAGAAATTAATTAAGTAGGTAGGTTCAAGTGGCTGCCGCAGAGGCACACTTAGGCCAGTTTTGAAGGCCCGTTGTGATACCACCAACACAAGGAAAGTCAGCCCCGGGACCCAGCCATATGGAAAATCCCTGAGTTGTTGGGATTTTCCACATAGCAGAATCCCGGGACTGACACTCCTAAACCGACACCGTTACTTCTCCTCGAACCACTTAGATGACTTTATGAAGCCCATCAAGTCCTTTATGTCCAGTTCCGCGATCTGGCTTAGACTATCTAGGAACGGAACTCCCAAAAAGCGCGTTCTCACGCCGCTTAAAGCCGGACAGTTGCAGATGAGGTGCTCCACCGTTTCCTCCTCCTCATCATCTTTGCAACTCCTGCAGCATCGTCGGTAGGGCACACTTAGCCTTTCTGCATGCCTACCAATGAGGCAGTGACCGGTTAATACCCCTATCAATATGCAGATTTCCCTCCTAGTTAGGGCATAAATGCGTCTAGACCTTTTAAGATCCCATTTTGGCCAGGTTTGTTTCGATATCCGACACCCTGGGGATTGCAGCCATCTTTCGTTGGCTTGACGGAGTGTGTGCTCCTTCAGCATTAGTTTGCATGTGGCAAACGGCATACCTAAGCGCTCTTTATCCCGAAGAACCTGCTTGGTCGTGCCCTGCCTGGCAAGCTCGTCTGCCTTACAGTTTCCCTCAATGTCCCTATGTCCCGGGACCCATATGAGGTTTACGCGGTTCTGTTGGGCCATCTCCTGAAGAGATCGACGACAGCTGAGCGTCAGTTCAGAGTTGAACGTGTATGAGCCAAGGGATTTGATTGCCGCCTGGCTATCGCTGAAAATAGTGATATCTCCTCCGATAACACGTTTGCTTAACCAGGCCGCGGCGTCCCGGATTGCCGAGACTTCCGCCTGGAAGACGCTACAATGATCAGGTAGTCTGAAGGAGAGTTCAAGGTCCAAATCCCTTGAATAAACCCCTCCTCCAACTCTGCCGTCCAACTTCGAGCCGTCGGTGTATATGGAAGTGCCACCATTTGTTTCGGGACACCAATCCGTCCTCTCCCAGTCTTCTCTGCTGGGAATGTTTATTTTGAAGCAGCTATCCCCGACTGTAGTGGTCGCACAACGATCTGTGCTTAAAGGGAGAAAGCTGTAAGATTCCAGAATACTGGAGTGTCCAATAGTACCCGCACCCCAACTGGAGGTTTCTCTTAGGCGCAGAGCTGATGCCGCCGCTGACCGAAACCCTTCCAGATCAAGTGGCAAAATGCCCAGAATGGCCTGGAGGGCTTCGTTGGGCGTTGTCCTTAGCGCACCGCTTATACAGATCATATTGGATCTATGGACTTTCCGCAACAGATTCAGGTATGTTGTCTTGCTCAGTGCCGGCCACCATACGACGACTCCATACAGCATGATTGGGCGAATGATGGCCGTGTAGATCCAACTGCATACTCTAGGGCTGAGCCCCCATTTTTTGCCAATGGCTCTTTTGCATGTGTAAAGAGCGATGCAAGCTTTCTTCTGGCGCTGAAGAACATTCTCCTTCCAATTCAGTTTCCTGTCCAGAACTATGCCTAGAAACTTGGCCTTATCCGACAAGCCCAGGCGCGTGCCATCTAGTTCTGGTAGGCTTAGTGGCGGTATTTTGTACCGGTTGGTGAAGAGGACAAGTTCCACTTTCCCCGGGTTGATACTAAGTCCGCAGCGAGAGGACCACCTCGAAACCTCTCGCAGTGCTACTTGCATCAGGTCACACAGAGTTTGTGGGAACTTGCCTCTGAATGCAATAGCTAAATCGTCTGCGTATGCCACTATCTTCCCGCCCCCCCAGCTTGTGTCACGTAGCAACGAGTTGACTGTGAGGTTCCATAAAAGCGGGGAAAGAACACCACCCTGGGGCGTTCCCCTTGTGACATAGCGTGATAACTCGACCGTACCAAGTGAAGAAGCTATTTTCCTTCCTCTTAGAAGTTGGTCAATTAAACCAGTTAGAGGTCTATCCACGCCCAGATTAGTTAGAGCGGAGTTGATCGCCTCCGGGCTTATATTGTTGAAAGCCCCCTCAATGTCTAAGAAGGCCACGAGACAGTAGTCCTTTTCACACAGCGATTTCTCAATGACAGATACTAGGCTGTGCAGAGCAGTTTCTGTTGATTTACTCTTGGTGTATGCATGCTGATAGCTAGAAATAAGGTTGCTATCAATAGTCGTTGAAAGGTAGTCGCTTAGTATCCTCTCAAAGGTTTTGAGTACAAAGGACGAGAGACTGATCGGTCTGTAATCTTTTGGCTCGTAGTGGGATGCCTTCCCAGCCTTAGGGATAAACACTACCGTGGCGCTTCTCCAGGAGCCCGGAATGTGGTTGAGAGCCAGGCAGGCTGTGAAGAGAAATACCAGCCATTTAGCTGATGTCTCCAACGTGTTTATAAGTTGCGCGGGGATAATCCCGTCCGGCCCGGCACCCTTATACGGTTCAAAGCTCTTAACTGCCCACCTTACTCTTTCCTCAGTGATGGGTATATTTACTGCCAGGTTTGTTGCAGGTGCTAGTGGTGCATCATGCAGATTCCCCGGAAAATGTGTATTCAAGAGCAGCTCAAGGGTTTCCTCTTCCGTGCTGGTCCAGGATCCGTCAGGCTTTCGCAAATAGCTGATGGTTGTTTGACTTTTCGAGAGGACTCGTCTAAGTCTCGCTGTGTCGTCGACCTTTTCGACGCCAGTGCAGAAATTTCTCCACGAGGTTCTCTTCGCCTGTCTCAGAGCTTTTTTGTAGGCCCTTAGTTTAGCTTTATATTCATGCCAATGAGGCTCAGAGCCGAAGCTCTTGGCCTTGTTAAATTGTTTCCGGCATGATATTCGGAGCGAGTCCAAATCGTAGGACCACCAATGTGGCCTGTGTTTACCGCGTGGTTTTGGCACTGGACAAGCCTGTCCTAGAGCATTTGAGAGCGCCGATGTAAATGTAGTAACAAGATCCTCCAGCTCCTCTACTGATGAGGGGGCTTGTGAGGGCAGTACTGGTAGGTCTCTGTCTAATATTTCATTGTGTAACTGCCAATCAGTGTTACGTGGATTGCGCTTCATGATTGGTTGTTCTACAATAAAGTCTAAAACCATTTCTATGTAACGGTGGTCGGAGAAAGAATGTTCTTCCAGAACCCGCCATTTTCTGACCCACTCATAAGCGCCTTCACTACAGATAGTGAGGTCTATGACCTCCCTGCGGGTCTTAGTGATAAAAGTAGGCTCATTACCCACGTTGCAAATCACCAGGTTGGTTGTTAAGAGGTAATCAAACAGAGACTCGCCCCTGGCGTTGATGTCGGAGCTCCCCCATTGGACATGGTGAGCATTAGCGTCCGCTCAATAATAAGATTACCCGTGCAGAAATTTGACACCAGGTCTTTCACCTCCGTTTGTGGTGGGGGTTCTTCGGCGTCGTAGGGCATATAGACCGACGCCACCGTCAGGCGGGTGCTGTCGACCGTTAGACTGATAGCGGTAATATCACCATTGGTGTAGTTAGGTAGGAGAAAGGAGTTCAACTCAGACATGACCAAAATACACGTTCTGACTTTGCTCTCCTCGCTGGCTCGAATGAGCTTGAAGCCCTTAGTCCCCAATCCGCAGATTCTCGAGCTATTGACCCAGGGTTCTTGGATGAGGACCACATCCACGTCGCCTTTAGAAAGACGACTACTTAAAGCAGCCGAAGCCACTTTAGATTTGTGCAAATTAATCTGAAGCACCACCAACATGAGAGCGCACAGACTTCCCTGCCGTCCCCATATCGTCGAGGTTTGCTCCATCCCGGAGGTTGCCTATCAACGACGAGTTGTTCCGATTAACTGCCCGATGTGGCGTTGCAGGAGTCCTGCTGCCTGTAGCGTTAGATGTTAGTCGCTCAGCGTTGGCTGCTACCACCGTGACGTCGAGGACTTCCTCGTCCTGTAGGCTGTCCTCCATCTCCGAGTTGTTCACAGCACTATCGCCAAGAGACGTGGCGGATAACATGCTTTCCGCATCGGAATCCTCCGCTTCCTCTTCTGGTAATAAGTTTTCCGGTTCCCCCGGAGCAGCCGAGAAGGCAGCGCGCTGAGCATCACCACGATATACGTGGATAACGATCTGGCCTACGCTGTAGTGTACTAGGCCATTGCACCTTTTGAGGGGCTCGATTGACTCTTTATTCATGGTGAACACCACCTGTCTGTCGGGCCCTACCGCATCCCCGACCAGATTGACACTCCAGTCATGCGTTGGGAGGGACGGATTCATTAGCCGTAGCATCCCGAGTATTCTCTCGGGTTCGTCAGGGATGGCCGGAATCCACGCCCTTGCCCTTGGACGAGCTGGAATGTCCTTCCAGTCGACGACCTCTATCTTTGCGCCCTGGTAGACTTCACCCAGTTTAGCAGCTGCTGCCTTGTACAGTGCTACGGTTTTTGCATCCTCGCATGCGAGTAATTTAATTTGGCCCTGGTGCCAACCCGCATCCGTTACTCGTGCCGAACTACCCGGAAACTCCGGAGCAACGTTGAGAAGAATGTTGCCGAGTTCATTTCGCACGTAACGCCACCGGTCCTTGGGGATGGCCAGACGGTCATTGCCTCGGTCAAGGACGCCTATAAGGATCCTGTCCTTGGTTACCTCAGCAAAGCTTAGTTTGCCCGCTCCAGAGGTATTCTGATGCCGCTTGGGAGGGGGAATAAACTCCAGATCCGATCTCTGGCGCTTGAAAGGGTTAACTTTTAACCTCTTTGGCATGTACGAATTTTGGAAATCCGGTATCACAGCTTTCGCTAGCTCTACAGATTTACTGGAATTCGGCGACAGTGATTCCTGCGGTACCCCTTCATACCTCTTCAGGATCTTTGCAGCCAATCTTTTCTCGTGGTATGTGAAGCGGCGGGGAGATGTCTCCCTGGAGTGCGGACCCGTAGTTGCCATCGCGGTCGCTCTCCTTGCCGACATCTCAGTTGCAGCTTCCTTCTCCTTCGAAACTCCGAGGCCAGGTCGTGAGACCGCTGCCACAGACGTAAAGATACTGGTTTTCATATCAGCGGTTGATGGGAGTTTAGCATCCGCCGTTGTCCGCTTAGCTGCGTTGGCAACCGCACTGGTGCTAGCTCCCATCAAGTCAATCTTATTCGATAGAGGGTTGGTTGACCGACTCGTAGTTGCCATCGCTGTCGATCCCCCCCTTGATTGTGGAACGGAGGTTGTCCTCCGGCGTTGTTGTTGCTTCCTCGCCTGCTCCTCCATAGCTCTCCTTTGCTGAGGAGTGAAGTTTGGCGTTGTTTGTTTTTTAGATTTTTCGTTTTTATTCAGGTTATTCGAGTTCATCTTGTTCGTACGACCCATCGCCGGACAAGGCCAGCTTAGGGTCAAGGGAAGAGTAGGGGAAAATGTGTCGTCCGCCGCGGCAGAGCCCCGTACCGCGGTAAGGCCATGCTTACTCTCTGAGGCGACCCGGTGTCAGAGAGGCTCCGTTCAAATACAGCCACGATTTGCCTCCCGGCTGCAAACGTCCAATGGGCACGGTTTCGCGTAACACCCTGGATTGGGAGGGGGAAGATCTTTGTCGTCGCGCCAGAGAGGCTAGGCTGCTCTCGTGATGAAGTGCCGTACGGAGCTATGATCACAAGGGCAGCGTAGCCCTGTGGCTATCGACTTAAGCCCTCGTACCGCGGCAAGGTATCCACCCTTCACGAGGGTAAATTAATTAATTAATTAAGTAACACACACGTAAAATATCAGCCAAATCGGTCCATAATTACGATTTTGAGTTTTTATTACCGCTATCTCAGCCCCACCTAGCGGAATTTTTTTTTACAAAAATATTTCTTTTCATGGTAGTAATACAAGTTACGAATTTCAGCTAAATCGGACCATAAATGCGAATTTTGAAAATATAGCGACCCACGCGCCACCTATCGAAATTTTTTTTTATAATATTGCATTGTCATCGGGGTTATACATGGGTGCAGAATTTCAAATCAATCGGACACCGAGAAGTGTATCAAATTTAGCTTGCAAGATTTGATAACAGACAGCCGTCAGGTGAAACTAAATAAAAGCTTATAATTAATTAGAACTGCGTTTCAATAATAATTAGCTGTTTCCTTTTTTCTTCAATTTAATAATTCAAAATCAGCAGAGCCAACTTTTTATGCATAATTGCTCAAAAGAGTGAAGGAATTAGCCGATTGTTGCATTCTTCAGCGCCATCTGCATATTAATAGACAATGCTCATAAGAGTAAAGGAATTCGCCGCGTGGTAAGTAAAGGTACTTTTGGAATACACCACGCGGCGAATTCCAATCTTCTTTCTATGGCAATAGGGAAAAACGACTAAACTTGGGTGATGATTGGATTTTTGCAAATAAAGCAATATTTTAGATTTTTTGTATAATGCATTGTCAGTAAAACCTGATCGATGGTGAAAATTTCAAAACCCCAGCTCAACGGGGAGTTAGTTCAAAATCGAAAGCAAAATCTCTGTAAATTAAATTTTTCAAATATCTCTACCCTTGCGCCACCTATCGGAATTATTTTTTTATTATAGTGCATTGGGGTATAAAACTAAGCGATGACGAAAATTTCAAGATCCTACCTCAACGGGAAGTTCGTTGAAAAACGAATTAATCGACACTGAAAACAGACCTTCGTAATTCTCAAATAAAGCGACTCACGCGCCACCTAGCGGGTCCAATTTTTTTTAACATTTAGAAATTAATTAAGTAACACACAAGTAAAATATCAGCCAATTCGGTCCATAATTACGATTTTGAGTTTTTATTACCGCTATCTCAGCCCCACCTAGCGGAATTTTTTTTTACAAAAATATTTCTTTTCATGGTAGTAATACAAGTTACGAATTTCAGCTAAATCGGACCATAAATGCGAATTTTGAAAATATAGCGACCCACGCGCCACCTATCGAATTTTTTTTTTTATAATATTGCATTGTCATCAGGGTTATACATGGGTGCAGAATTTCAAATCAATCGGACACCGAGAAGTGTATCAAATTTAGCTTGCAAGATTTGATAACAGATAGCCGTCAGGTGAAACTAAATAAAAGCTTATAATTGTATATAAAAAGGGCGACATGCCACCCAGTCGTCGATACATACCTTATAAGCTTTAGATGCATAAGTAAATACCATGTACAAAGTAAATTTACAAATACTAGTACAGGGATCGAAAATTCGACCAATCAAATAGGGGGTCGTCGGGTCGCTAGCCCCGTACCCCCATCCTTAAATTTCGGGGCCGCCCCTGAAAATATACCGCCTATACCTCAGTTTTTCCAATTTCCTTTCCATCGGTGCATATTTCAATGCAAACGGTTCGCTCACCGGAGGTTCCTAAAGCTTTTCATGTGGCGTATTTATCTAATAACTTTAAACGAGCTAAACTTGTATATTTGTATATTTGTAGGTCCGGTACGATCTCGAGAACCGCTTGACCGAATGGGATGAAATTTGGCACATAGATAGTATGATTGATTCTAAGACTATACACTTTGGGGTTGCCACTTGGATTGGTTTACAGGGTTGCCAACTATTTAATTTTTATTTTATTTATGGAGCTAGATATGCCAATATGGGTATCAAATGAAAGATATTTTCGCTGACATCCCAACTAAAATAATTTCAAGTAGGGTTGTCACCTAGGGTTGCCACCTTACCGGAGTATATTTACCAGAGTATATTTGCAGGTCCGGGAAATATTTGTAGGTCCGGTACGATCTCGAGAACCGCTTGACCGAATGGGATGAAATTTGGCACATAGATAGTATGATTGGTTCTAAGTGTAAATACTTTGGGGTTGCCACTTGGGGTGGTTTACAGGGTTGCCACCTATTTTTGTTTTTGTTTTTTTATGGAGCTAGATATGCCAATATGGGTATCAAATGAAAGGTATTTTCGCTGACATACCAACTAAAATAAATTTCAAGTAGGGTTGTGAGCTAGGGTTGTCGCCTTACCGGAGTATATTTGTGTATTTGTAGGTCCGGTACTATCTCGAGGACCGCTTGGCCGATTGGGATGAAATTTGGCATATAGATAGTGTGATTGATTCTAAGACCATACACTTTGGAGTGGTCACTTGGGGCGGTTTACAGGGTTGCCACCTATTTAATTTTTTTTTATGTATGGAGCTAGATATGCCAATATGGGTATCAAATGAAAGGTATTTTCGCTGACATACCAAGTAAAATATTTTCAAGTAGGGCTGCCACCTAGAGTTACCATTTTACCGTATTGTATTTGTATATATTATGGTAATTTTGGGATCATAATGGATTATTTTACGATAATTTAGGGGTCTTTGGGATAATTTTGGGGGCTATTTTCAAATCATTTAGGGAAAATTTTGGGGTCATTTTCGAATCACTTTGGGAACATTTAAGGGTCATTTTGGTATCATTTTAGGGTCAGTTTGGGATCACTTTGGGGTCATTTTGGGATCATTTAAGGGTCATGTTGGGGCCATTTTGGGATCAGTTCAGGGTCATTTTGGGATCATTA
Organism: Campiglossa producta; assembly: GCA_964058755.1. NCBI lineage: Eukaryota > Metazoa > Arthropoda > Insecta > Diptera > Tephritidae > Campiglossa > Campiglossa producta. The sequence goes on from CAXKVI010000001.1 coordinate 98,328,191, forward strand.
AGGGATCATATTTGGGTCATTTTGGGATAATTTTGTGTTCATTTTGGGATCATTTTGAACCAGGCTTCTCATTCAGATGGCTTTTCGGACACGTACCACTGCGCCTGCATCAAAGCGGCTAAAGCAATTGCTTTAGCTGATCGGCCACTATGGCCTGTACTATTTCGATTTTAGTTTTTGCTTTAAGTGACCCAATTTACATATCTTTTACATAAGTCCGCGTCATATTTTCCATATGCTACACGGAATATGGGCATAGATTTATGCGAACTTATAAACGTGGAGGTACTGTAGGTTTTACATGTGCATTACTGTATTACCTAATCTGCCATATCTTTAAAAAAATGTCCGCAAAAAGTCCATTACGGCTACGAAAATTACAAAATTTTAATAATTTGCCCACATATAAAGGACCACATATAAAGGACCACATATAAAGGAAAGGATGTGTTGATATTTTTTTTGGAAATCTATGTTGGGAAGCTTATAGTGTTGGTAAGTAAAGTTAGCACTAAATTGATAGCACCGAGCAAGCTCGGTCACCCAGGTACTACTCTTTAAGGCGTGCGTTTTAGTTTTTTAAACTATATTTATTTTTTACATTTTAGATGAAAGTTATCGATAAATATATCGAAATATACCGCCGTCCAAAGGAAACCTCTAAACCTCCTCTTTTCGTATTGTAGACGAATTCCATGGTTTTTGGGCGGTAACTCAGTTTTGGATAAATTTATCGAACTATACCAAAGTCAAAGCGAAACCTGTCAACCTTCCTTTTGTTTTGATACCGAAATTGTAGGCACATTATGACCAATAACTCATTTATCGAACGATATATCAAATGAAACCTGTGGCCTTCCTTGCCTACAAAATTCAGGGTTTTTGGGTAACCACTTTTTTACCGATAATTCAGTTATGGATAAATATATCGAAATCGAGGTGCAAATGATACCCATATTGCAGGTATATTTCAAGGTTTTTTAGACGGGTTGGCAACAAAATTACTATGGGACAAAATTCTGTTTTTAAAATTCTGTCATACAAAATACTGTATACCAAAATTCTGGGTTCAGTATTCTGTTTTTATACCCAGCGTTCTAATACTAGTACAAGGGTATATTAATTGTGTTCACATAACGGTAGTATGTAACGGCACAAAATAATCGAGACAGATATAGAGTTCCATATATGAAAGTTTTAGGTTGAAAAGAGGAGTTGATTAAGGCATGTCCGTCCGTCTGTCCGTCCGTCCGTCTGTCCGTCTGTGTACACGATAACTTGAGTAAAAATAGAGATATTTGCTTGAAATTTTGTATATAGGTTACTTTGTGGCCAAGGTAGGTTGCTATTGAAAACGGGCGAAATCGAATGATAACCACGCCCCCTTTTTCGATATCGAAAATCACGCAAATTGACATATCTCGGCAGCTGAAATGGCTAAAACGATATAAATTTATAGGTGAATCGCCCTGGTTAATATCTTTTGAGTTTTCCATACATTTTTTATAGTGGGCGTGGCACCGCCCACTTCTAAGGGAGGCATTTTTGAAAATTTGACTGGTCGTTACTTTTAAACTGATTACGATGGAGCGATGGAATTTGGCACAAAGCATACTAGTATCCAACCACGCCCACTTTCGACATCGAAAATTTCGAAAATCACCTAAATTGACATACCTAATTCGGTAACGGAAATGGGTAAAATGATATAATTTTATAGGTGAATCCCCCTGGTCATTATATAATGATTTTTTGATAAATTTTCTAAAGTGGGCGTGGCCCGCCCTTTTTTGAGGGAGGCGTTTTTGAAAATTTTACTGGTCGTAACTTTTAAACTGATTACGATAGAACGATGGAATTTGGCACAAAGAATACGTACTAGTATCTTTGGGAGTATACCTTATGAAATTGGATAAAATCGCCCTCCAACCACGCCCACTTTCGATATCGAAAATCACCTAAATTGACAAAATTCGGTAACGGAAATTGGTAAAATGATATAATTGTATAGGTGAATCCCCCTGGTCATTATATAATGATTTTTCGATAAATTTTCTAAAGTGGGCGTAGCCCGCCCACTTTTAAGGGAGACATTTTTGAAAATTTGACTGGCCGTAACTTTTAAACTGATTACGATAGAACGATGGAATTTGGCACAAAGCATACTAGTATCGTTAGGAGTATACCTGATGAAACTGGAAAAAATCGCTCTGATTCAAATAAAAAATTTGGCTTTTTTTTGGTCTTACCCCCTGGAACTTTAGGTATTGATGAGAAAATAAGCCTCGCAAAAAATTAGCGCTCCAACTTAACTCTTAGGGGTGGCTTTTTTTTCGCCCTTTCCCATACATTTTGTATGGGGGAAAATGGTATTTTTTTTTCAAAGTGAATTTTCTTTTAATTTTTGAAACCATTTTTACACACTCTTAAAGTTGAAGCTTCCAAAATGGTAAGCCATGTGCGAATATCTTAACTATTAAAATAATTACAGCCATTTAAAATTTATTAAATTTTATACGTGTTATTGTGTATGTGTGTGCAATAGTACAAAACTCAGCCATTTTCAAATGGCTGTAATTATCTTAATAGTTAAGATAATCGCACATGGCTTACCATTTTGGAAGCTTCAAAGCTTCAACTTTAAGAGCATGCAAAATATTTTCAAAAAAGTTTCAAAAATTAAAAGAAAATACAAAGGGCAAAAAAAATCGCCACCCCTAATGGTTAAGTTAGAGCGCTAATTTTTTGCAAGGCTTATTTTCGACAAGGCTTAAGTCGACATTTTTTTTGAATCACCCTAATGAGGAGCATACCTGATGTAATTGGGGGAAATCGCTTGCCGACCACGCCCACTTTCGATATTGAAAATTTCGAAATTCACATAAATTGACATAATTCGGTAAGGTAAATAGCTAAGATAGTAAAAACTTTAGGTAAATCCTCCTAGTTCCTATATCATTATTATCCCGTTCTGAAAATTACCGCTGGGTATTTAATGTTCGGTTCACCCGAACTTAGACTTCCTTACTTGTTTTAAATAATTTTTTATAAAATTCTGAAGAACAAAAAATAATATATTACATATTATTATAAGTTTATATGAAGCCTATATACTCTAAATTCCCGTGTACCTCAAGGTGAAGTCTCTGAGTATTATAATCTTTTCTATAATACTCTTGAAGGCACTGATATAAAGAATTTTTGCTCATGGTTCGAAAAAATTATAAATCCCAGCCAATATATTTACCAAAATTTTGGTCAGTGTACGACAAATCGACGAGCATATCGTCCCGTTTCTACCCCAACCTCGTGACAACACTTTTTGAGAAAACTCGTCTATTACGGGGAAATGCCGTGCTATAAATATGAATCGCAAATCAACGTGGCAAAATATATAAACCATCGTGTCTTTTTGTACCTTACCTCGTATCTACATTTTTGGTATGCAAAACTTGAGAATTTTAGTTGGTTTTCTTCGTTTTCTGAAATATTCTTTTTTTTTGTAGACACGAGGTTAAAGCAGAAACAGGATGATATCTTTTCCCAGAACACAAAACAACGTTGAAGCTTGCCATCTTCGTCTAAAAGTTATTGTTGGGAGACGAAATTCTGGGCTGTATAAGGTCATTAACGATTTAAAAGAAGATATCCTTTATGCGAGAAGCCAATTAAGCAAAGCTGGCGAAAGATTGCAACAAAAGTTGAAAACAGTACGTTAGGTTCAAGTGGCTGCCGCAGAGGCACACTTAGGCCAGTTTTGAAAGGCCCATTGTGATACCCCCCGAGACTGTAAAAACAAATAAAAAAACCGCGTGTAGCCAGCACACGTGAAAGAAGTTAACTTCTTAAGCTCAGAAATAACGAAATATGAATAAGATGTATTCGAGAATGGTTTAGATTCACAATATCTTACTTGCTGGAAGTGGACCAGAGAAACGATCCATTCGAAAATATCTTATATATGGTGCGTTTTTCTTAAAATTTGGTACATGGGTAGAAATAGGCCTACATTAAAAGGGGCAAATACGAATGGGATATAGAGGAAGAGGGGCGTGGTAGAAGGAAAGAGGGCAATGAAGAGCAAATGAGAGGAAGATAGGAAAGAGAGTTGTACGAAGAAAGATAGGAAGACTAGGTGGCAAGCCTGCTCTCACCTTTCACTTGATACCCATATAGGCATATCTTGCTCAATATTAAAAAAAAAAAATTAGATAGGTGGCAACCTTTTGAACCGCCCCAAGTGGCAACCGCCATGTATATAGCCTTAGAATGAATCATACTACTAATAATGCCAAATTTAATACAAAACGGCAAAGCGGTTCCCGAGATATAAGGAAAAATAAATAAAATACGGTTTGGGGGCAACCCCAGCTGGCAACCCTGCTAGAAATTGTGATATTTGAAATGCGACCGAAAATACCTTTCATTTGATACCCATAATGGCATATATTGCTCAATATTGAAAAAAAATTGAGATATGTGGCAACCCTGTGAACCGCCCCAAGTAGCCACATCCACGCGTATAATCTTAGAATGAATCATACCATCTATAATGTCGAAATTTATCCAGTCGAGCGAGTCCCGAGATATAGGGAAAAATAAACTAAATGCGGTTAGGTGGCAACCCTAGGTGGCAACCCTGCTTGAGATTTCCATATTTGGAATACGGTCGAAAATACCTTTTATTTGATAGCCATATTGGCATATCTTGCTCAATATTTAAAAAAAAATTGAGATAGGTGGCAACTCTCTGAGCCGCCCAAGGGGCAACACCCACACACATAGTCTTAAAATGAATCATACTATCTATAATGTCGAACTTCATCCAAATCGGACGAGCGGTTCCCGAGATATAGAGAAAAATATATAAAATGCTGTTAGGTGGCAACCCTGCTTGAGATTTACATATTTGGAATACGGTCGAAATTACCTTTCATTTGATACCAATATTGGCATACCTTGCTCAAGATTAAAAAAAATTGAGATACGTGGCAACCCTGTGAACTGCCCCAAATGGCAACACCCACGCATATAATCTTAGAATGAATCATACTATCTATAATGCCAAATTTTTTTCCCGAGATATAAGAAAAACGCCTACGCCTGAAAGTCTGCAACATACGCCTGAAAGTCTGCTACAATTTCTATTTCCGTGCCATAACTTCCGTTTCATGGTCATCCATTTTCTCAAATTTTACTCCCAATCAAAACTTCATATCGCCGCCTAAGAAGTTAACTTCAAAAATTAAAAGATTAATAAAAAAATACATGATTTAAGTCCAGTTTGTTACCTTATATGTGTTATTAATAAGAAAATCTTCTCAAGATTTGATTAAAAATATGAAAAAAGGCGAAAGAGAAAAACTTCTTATTTTTCTTAGGGTTACTAACAAGAAGATTTGACTTATTAATGTTTTCAAAGCAAATCAATCAAGGGAAATCTTGCAGAAAACGAACTGATTTCTTAGGGTTCCAAACAAGAAGATTTGACTTATTAATGTTTTCAAAGGGAAATCTTGCAGATAACTGTTTGTTAGTATCAATAAGATGATATTAGGGTTCCTAACAAGAAGATTTTACTTATCAATGTTTTCAAAGGGAAATCTTGCAGAAAACGAACTGATTTCTGAGTGTTCCTAACAAGAAGATTTGACTTATTAATGTTTTCAAAGGGAAATCTTGCAGAAAACGAACTGATTTCTTAAGGGCTGGTTTCCTCGAAAGCGGTGACGCTATATAGCGTCCGTTACATAGTGGTGAAGTACGTTGTCAAAAATAGTGCCATGTAAAACAAATATTTTAAAAATATAGAAGAGAAAAAAAAGAAAAGTGGCCGTAAATTTACAATTTCAAATGGATTGAAGTCACCGCTACTTGCATGTAAGTTTACAGAAAAGCGGTGCTACTAATGACGGTGAGCATAGCTACCGCTATATAGCGAACGTTACATAGCGGCACCATTTTTCGAGGAACCAAGCCTTTAGGGCTCCTAACAAGAAGATTTGACTTATTAATGTTTTCAAAAGGAAATCTTGTATCATCATCAGCACACATCATGTTGAAAAAAGCTGTAATTAGATGCTGGGAAGCAGGTGGTAAACACCTGTGTTCAGCATTCAATATGTGGTTAGTTCGATTCGCTGTGGAGGCAATATGGCAAGTGTGGTGGGCAATGTGAGGAAGAGTGTGGTGAGATAGATGGCTTCAGGCAATATAAAAAGGTAACAAAAGAAGGTAAATGTACTAGAAGAGAAATTAAAAATTGAATCGTGAGTGATAATCTGAGTTTCTCGAAGACAATATAAGAACTCTGAAATATATATATTTTTTTCGAAATATTATAAAGAACATCTTCTCAATAATATGTGATTTCTTTACGAAAACATTGATAAGTCAAATCTTCTTGTTAGAAACCCTTAGAAATCAGTTCATTTTCTGCAAGGTTTCACTTTGAAAACATTAATAAGTCAAATCTTCTTGTTAGGAACCCTAAGAAATCAGTTCGTTTTCTGCAAGAAGATCATCTTATTGATACTAATAAAAGTTATCTGCAAGATTTCCCTTTGAAAAAATTAATAAGTCCAATCATCTTGTTTGGAATCCTAAGAAATCAGTTCGTTTTCTGCAAGATTTCCCTTTGAAAACATTAATAAGTCAAATATTCTTGTTAGGAACCCTAAGATCATCTTATTAATACATACAATTATGCAGAACTCAGTTAATAAGTCATATCTTATTGTTTGGAACCCTAAGAACATCTTATTAATACTTACTATCAAACCGAAATCAGTTCGTTTTTTGCATGGTTTCTCTTTGAAAACATTAAAAAGTCATATGGTTGCCCCAACACCGTATTTTATTTATTTTTCCTTATATCTCGGGAACCGCTTTGCCGATTTGTGTTAAATTTGGCATTATTAGTAGTATGATTCATTCTAAAATTATACGCGTGGGTGTTTGCTTTTGAGGCTGTTCACAGGGTTGCCACCTATCTATTTTTTTTTTTTAATATTGAGCAATATACGCCCCTATGGGTATCAAGTGAAAGGTATTTGCGACCGTGTTCGAAATATTTAAATTTCAAACAGGCTTGCCCTTTATTGAGCCCACTGGCGCCAATTGGAGTCACCGCGTGTTCTCAGATCTGCCTCCATTTGGTCCTGCCACCGGAGTGGTGGCCTCCCTTTTTCCTCTACTTCCACCGGCGGGTGCCGATAAGAATACCTTCTGGGCCGGAGCGTCTTCGTTCATTCGCCGCTTCGCTGGCTGGGTTTTATTTCGCTGAACTATGTCGACGTCTGCGTAAAGCTCATACAGCTCATCATTATATCTTCTTTGGTACTCGCCGTCGTAAACTTTTAGGGGTCCATAAATCTTTCGAAGAATTTTTCTCTTGAATACTCCCAAAGCCGCCTTGTCAGATGCTGTCAATGTCCATGCTTCTGCACCATATAGCAGGACGGGTACGATAAGTGACTTGTAGAGTGTTGTTTTTGTTCGTCGAGAGAGACTTTGCTGTCAACAGTGACGTGGTTGCCAAGACGTGAATGCGCTGACTCTTTACTTGATGCTAGCAGGTACTTCGTTTTACGTTCGTTCACCACCAAACCCATTTCTTCCGCTTCTTTTTCTAGTTTGGAGTAGGTACGCAGAAGTTACGGTGCGGTTGTTGAGGCCAATGATGTCCATGTCGTCGGCATACGCCAACAGTTGTACGCTCTTATAATATATTGTTCCAGCGGGATTAAGTTCTGCAGCTTGTTAGTTAAAGAAATCGCACGATAGGGGGTCGCCCTGCCTGAAACCTCGCTTAGTTCTGAACGGCTCGGAGAGGTCTTCCCGATTCTGACCGAGGTGGTGGTGTTGCTCAGCGTCATTTTGCACAGATGTAAAAGTTTTGCTGGGAAACCAAAATCAATTACTTCTTCGGCTGCGGTACGAAGTGCTCCGGAGATATGTTTCCACTGTTCATGTGCTCCGCTGGGTTGAATTTTGCTCTCAGAGAGCAGATGTGCGAGTCGTTCTGTAAACTAGTAAAATATTGTTTCTCATTGTGAATAACACAAAGTGTGAAATGTAGCTTTGACAGAAATGTCAAAACACACTGCAACGACAATCCAAACACAAATGCATGTCAAAAATCTGGGTTCTGCAAACCAGGGTTTTGTGCACGACCGTAAAACAATGAGACAGGGTTCTTGTTTGCAAAAAAGTGTTGCTGTGTTGCACAACTTTTTCATAGGCAATTTTGAAAATTCGCTGGTCGTAACTTTTAAACTGATTAGGGTAGAACGATGAAATATCACACAAAGCATACTAGTATCGTTGGGAGTATACCTGATGAAACTGGAAAAAATCGCTCTCCCACCACGCCCACTTTCGATATCGAAAATTTCGAAAATCACATAAATTGACATACTTCGGGAACGGAAATGGCTAAAAAGATGTAGTTTCGTAACCCCCTAGTCATTCTATTATGATTTTTTGATAAAGTTGTAAAAGTATATTTGAAAATTCCACGGGTCATAACTTTTAAACTGATTACGGTAGAAGGATGAAATGGGTACAAGGTATACTAGCATAATAGGGAGCATACCTGATGCAATTGGACGAAATCGCTTTCCAACCACGCTTACTTTCGATATGGAATATTTCGAAAATCACATAAATTGACATAATTCGGTAAGGTCAATAGCTAAGATGGTAAAAACTTTAGGTAAATCCTCCTAGGGCCTATATCATTGTTGTAAGAATATACATATTTGTATATAGATGGCAACCCATAATTACTCTTATACATTACCTACTCTTACCTATGTATGTATAATACGTATTCTCTCGTAACTTACATATTAACACATTAGCGCCTAAGCATTACTGTAAAACTCAAATGAAGTCATTCAATAAAGACTAGCAAAGATATTACATGGCGCTGCGGACAAATTACACAGGCCTACAAAATGAGACCAAAATTTTTGACCATAAACCAGACCATACGACGCAGAATTGCTCTATCACGTCAGGATTTTGAGATATCCTAACCTAAAAGTGCAAAAAACACCGTTTTTGCCTATTTGGAGCTTATATATATACGACAGATGCAAACATTGCATCTTAAAGAAAAAGTCTTCGTCTTACGAATGGCGTTGAGTTTGCTCAAATATCTTTTTTTCGCTAATGTTGTTTTTGGCGACCTGTTGTATTTGAACAATTATTTAGTTTTGCCGGCTTAAGGTCATAAAAATAAGTGAAAACACCACTTTTAGTTTTTTTCCTCCGATATATTTCGATTACTCTACGGTAACCGTCTTCAAGGAACTACAAACAAAAACAAATTTTTAATTATTTTTAGCATATTAACATTATCCCTAAATATAAACATTTTATTATTTAATCACGACTTACATACATTTAATTCACGTCCGTTTTCTGTGACGAGGAGTTTAAAACTGTCTTTTTGTTCGCTAGTAAATTTCGGTAGATATGCGCGCATTGGTCGGTATCTGTTTTGTAGTTCAGTCTAATGTCACCAGGAATGGAAATAATGTGGAGCATTTCCAGTGTTAGTCGTTTGTTATAGTGTTGCTCCTGTTGAATAATTGTCGCTTCTTCCAAATTAGCTGTGTGTCCGCTCTCTGCACAGTGTGCCATAAGTGCAGTTTTTTGAAACGTAGAACTTTTACAATATTTGGCATCCGATTTATGTTGTGCCAATCTAGTTTTTAGGCTTCGATTTCGTTGTTCCTACGTAAATTTTATTACAAGGCTGGTCTGCTTTACCCTGACACGGTATTTTATAAACAACATTACTTTTTTCCAATGTAGATACTTTTGATTTAGTTTGGTTAAATAAAGATTTCAATGTATTAGTAGGCTTATGAGCTATTTTTATTTTTTCCGCGTTGTAGCAATCCGATTTTGCTAGGCGCTCTGATAGATTTGGTACATAAGTCACCGACTTAAATACTGTGGGTTTTTTTGGCATTTCTTGATTCTCTTGACTTTTCGATTTCTTAATTAAATTTTTTATGATCTTCTCTGGAAAATCATTATTTTTCAATAAGCACGATGCTTCTTTTATTATTTCCTTGTGGAACACTTTGTCGGATACCTGTAACATACGTCTAATACAGCCCGTTGCTGTATTCAATATCATCGATTTCGGATGTTTTCAAAAGAAATTGATGAGTCGTCCAGACGCAGTTGGTTTTTGGTACCACTTTAACTTTAATTTGTTACCTCGTTTGACTATTACAGAATCTAGGTATGGTAACTGACCTTCCTCTTCTAATTCCATTGTAAATTTTATGTTCTTGTCATATGAATTGAGCGCATTAAGTGTGTTTGGTATTTCGTCTTCGGGTATAATCGCGAATAGATCATCGACGTACTTAGAGACCATCCTCGGTGGGTGTTTTAATTTTCCTAAAGAACTATCCAACAACTCTTCCATTATAATATCTGCGATTACTGGAGACAACGGGGACCCCATCGGCATTCCTTTTAATTGCATGTAAACCGTGTCGTTGAACTTGAAATACCGGTTCTCCTCAATACAGAACTTTAGTATATCCATGAACGTTTGTTTTGGGATATTTGTATGGTTTTTATCATCGTCCATTTTTTTTGAATAATTTCTAGTGCCAGCTGTGTTGGTATACTAGGAAATAGGGAAATCACATCGAATGAGATAAGTTTTTCATCGTCGCATATGATCGTATTATTAACTCTGGCTTTGAATTCTATTGCATTTTTTATATTGTATGTGGAGTTAGCTGTCACATTTTTTAAAACTTTAACCATGAATTTACAGAGACCGTGGGATGGTGATCCTATAGCTGAGCAAATTGGTCTAAGTGGAACTCCCTCTTTGTGTGTTTTTGGAAGTCCATAGATTCTTGGCGCTAGTGCGGTGGTTGTCGTGAGATTTCTTCTCTCTCTTTTCGAGATAAATCCCATTTTAAAAAGTTTATCCACCAAAATATTGTTTTTGTTCTGCAATCGTGACGTAGGATCCTGTTTTTGTATTCTGTAGGTCGTCAAGTCGTTTATGGTATCACACATTTTGTTGTTGTAGTCATTAATTTCTAATGCAACGGTTGTAAATTCATGGTTAAAATTTTAAAAAATGTGACAGCTAACTCCACATACAATATAAAAAATGCAATAGAATTCAAAGCCAGAGTTAATAATACGATCATATGCGACGATGAAAAACTTATCTCATTCGATGTGATTTCCCTATTTCCTAGTATACCAACACAGCTGGCACTAGAAATTATTCAAAAAAAATGGACGATGATAAAAAACCATACAAATATCCCAAAACAAACGTTCATGGATATACTAAAGTTCTGTATTGAGGAGAACCGGTATTTCAAGTTCAACGACACGGTTTACATGCAATTAAAAGGAATGCCGATGGGGTCCCCGTTGTCTCCAGTAATCGCAGATATTATAATGGAAGAGTTGTTGGATAGTTCTTTAGGAAAATTAAAACACCCACCGAGGATGGTCTCTAAGTACGTCGATGATCTATTCGCGATTATACCCGAAGACGAAATACCAAACACACTTAATGCGCTCAATTCATATGACAAGAACATAAAATTTACAATGGAATTAGAAGAGGAAGGTCAGTTACCATACCTAGATTCTGTAATAGTCAAACGAGGTAACAAATTAAAGTTAAAGTGGTACCAAAAACCAACTGCGTCTGGACGACTCATCAATTTCTTTTCAAAACATCCGAAATCGATGATATTGAATACAGCAACGGGCTGTATTAGACGTATGTTACAGGTATCCGACAAAGTGTTCCACAAGGAAATAATAAAAGAAGCATCGTGCTTATTGAAAAATAATGATTTTCCAGAGAAGATCATAAAAAATTTAATTAAGAAATCGAAAAGTCAAGAGAATCAAGAAATGCCAAAAAAACCCACAGTATTTAAGTCGGTGACTTATGTATCAAATCTATCAGAGCGCCTAGCAAAATCGGATTGCTACAACGCGGAAAAAATAAAAATAGCTCGTAAGCCTACTAATACATTGAAATCTTTATTTAACCAAACTAAATCAAAAGTATCTACATTGGAAAAAAGTAATGTTGTTTATAAAATACCGTGTCAGGGTAAAGCAGACCAGCCTTGTAATAAAATTTACGTAGGAACAACGAAATCGAAGCTAAAAACTAGATTGGCACAACATAAATCGGATGCCAAATATTGTAAAAGTTCTACGTTTCAAAAAACTGCACTTATGGCACACTGTGCAGAGAGCGGACACACAGCTAATTTGGAAGAAGCGACAATTATTCAACAGGAGCAACACTATAACAAACGACTAACACTGGAAATGCTCCACATTATTTCCATTCCTGGTGACATTAGACTGAACTACAAAACAGATACCGACCAATGCGCGCATATCTACCGAAATTTACTAGCGAACAAAAAGACAGTTTTAAACTCCTCGTCACAGAAAACGGACGTGAATTAAATGTATGTAAATCGTGATTAAATAATAAAATGTTTATATTTAGGGATAATGTTAATATGCTAAAAATAAATAAAAATTTGTTTTTGTTTGTAGTTCCTTGAAGACGGTTACCGTAGAGTAATCGAAATATATCGGAGGAAAAAAACTAAAAGTGGTGTTTTCACTTATTTTTATGACCTTAAGCCGGCAAAACTAAATAATTTTTTTCGCTAAGATAGAGCAATTTAAAGTTTTTAAATTTGCTAATTTTCCTATAGCTGAAAAACCACTGAATTAACGTAGGTATGATGCAGTAGAACACATAACTCTTACGATAAGTCTACAAATTTCAAGCTTACACATCTTAAGTCTAAATAACTCGATCCCACAAACCCCAAGCTCACAGACGCCATAAACACATAAACCCCAAGCCCGCAAACCCCAATGCCAAGACCCCAAGCCCATGCGACTGACGACGATGTTCGGCAAATGCATCATGTCTTTTCAAGGACCAACAGTAGTCGGCCATCATCCTTTCGTCCCATCTTCCCTGATAATGCCGCTCTTTTTGTTTGATGTCTTGATGAAATCTTTCTCCCATTTCTTCACTCTTAGCCCCATTGTTTTCTGGAAACCTGTCCAAGTGTGAAAAAAGATAATGTAATTTTGAACTCATCAAGCAACCCAACTTTTCAAAATTAGTCAACATAGTAGAAACAATAGTTTTGTAGTTTGGAGCCCGAGTATTTCCCAGAAAATGTTGTACAACTTCTTTAAAACTTATCCAAGCATTTTTCTCCTCAGATTTCATAGATGTAACAAAATCTTTGTCTTTCATGAGGGTTCTTATGTCGGGTCCTGTAAAAATGCCTTCTTTAATTTTTGCGTCACTTAATGTAGGAAGTTTTGAATGAAGATACTGAAAACAATTACCATTTTTATCTAGTGCTTATAATTTTCGTATATCGACGCTCGACGCTTTTCCCACATAATGCTAGTTTCTTTACTGCGCTTTCATTAGCTTAACTTGTACATACATTCATATGTATGTTTGCTTATTTGTATGTAACTCTACTTCAATCTACCCGATAGTGGCATATGACTGTCACAAAAACCTTAAAATGTGCCTTCAATATGGGTGTCAAACGATAGGAGGTTGCATTTGGACTTCGATATATTTATCGATAACTAAGTTATCGGTCATAATGCCTACTGCCTGTATCAAACGAAAGGGAAGGTCCACAGGTTTCTATTGGACTTTGGAATATTTCGATATATTTATCGATAACTGAGTTATCCGTCAAAATGAGGTTGTCCAATAATATTGAAAATTGCCTACAATATGGGCATAAAACGAAAGTGGAGGCCCGAGGTTTCGTTTGCACTGCGGTATACTTCGATATATATATCGACTACTTCATAACACATTTAACTAAAAAGTAAAAAATAAATATAGTTTAAAAAGCGAAAACACGCGCTTTTAAAGAATATTGCACTAAAAAGGTAAAAATAATTTAAATAAAAAACGAAGATTATGGAACAAAGCGGACCACGCTTTTTCCACAATACTACTGTGTAGGGTTTTTAAAATTATTTTCAAATTTTTAGTTCAATACTCTCTAAAAGCGTGACTTTTAGTTTTTTTTAACTATATTTATTTCTGTGTATATACACAAGAAATATAGCAGTTGACATACCAGATCATATATACATCAGCATCATATTTGTATTTAGCCAAACACGAAAAAGCATCTGTGAATTACAAGAGAAAAAAAGAAGCAAACCAAAAATTTCAAATAATGTTTGCATAGTACCATGTAGTACAATAGATCGTACTAATGGTTGCGGTGTAATAAGGCCTTATAATAATAATGTATGTAGTATGAAATGGAATTTTTCTAATTAGTATTTTTATAAAATAGATTAGGCTTTTTCTGACTACACCTTTTTCAGTTTATATTCAGAAAGTAACAATTTATATTTAGAAAATTACAATTCATATTCAGGATTTCCATTTGATATTCAGAAAAATACAATTGACATTCAGAAAATTACAATTGATATTCAGAAAACTTTCTGAATATAAACTGAAAAAGATGTAGTATAATTTCAACCCGAGATTCATACATACTTGCATACTAGTACGAACCAGGATTTTTGTGACTAGTATGATTTCGCCCAGCAAATTATAGTTGTATACTAGTATGTTTTCTGATTAGATTGGCATTTATTGGTTTAAGGGTAATCAGCAAAGAACTAGTATAAAAACATTCATAAAATGTATAGTAAACGAGCTAGGTGTCTGCTGAGTAGTTTGGAATTGATTAGTTGGAAGGTATTCAGAAATTAACTGGTATGAATACACCACAAAATGTTTAGGCGTAGAACTATAATGTTGCTGAGTAGTTTGGCATTGACTGGTTTAAAGCTAATCAGAAATGAACTAGTATGAATACACCACAAAATGTATAGTCAGTGAACTATATTGTTTGCTGAGTAGTTGGACATTGACTGGTTTAAAGGTGATCAGAAATGAACTAGTATGAATACACCACAAAATGTATAGTCAGTGAACTATATTGTTTGCTGAGTAGTTGGACATTGACTGGTTTAAAGGTGATCAGAAATGAACTAGTATGAATACACCACAAAATGTATGGTCAATGAAATATATTATTTGCTGAGTAGTTCGACATTGACTGGTTTAAAGGTGTCCAGAAATGAACTAGTATGAATACACCACAAAATGTATAGTCAATGAACTATATTGTTTGCTGAGTAGTTGGACATTGACTGGTTTAAAGGTGATCAGAAATGAACTAGTATGAATACACCACAAAATGTATAGTCAGTGAACTATATTGTTTGCTGAGTAGATTGACATTGACTGGTTTAAAGGTGATCAGAAGTGAACTAGTATGAATACACCACAAAATGTTTAGTCATTGAACTATATTGTTTGCTGAGTAGTTTGGCCTTGACTGGTTTAAAGGTGATCAGAAGTGAACTAGTATGAATACACCACAAAATGTATAGTCATTGAACTATATTGTTTGCTAAGTAGTTTGGCCTTGACTGGTTTGAGGCTAATCAGCAAGGAACTAGTATAAATACACAACAAAATGTATAGTCAATGAACTAGAATTTTCGCTGAGTAGTTTGGCATTGACTGGTTTTAAAACTAATCAACAATGAACTGGTATGCATATGCCACAAAATGGTTAGTCAATGAACTAGTATGTTTGCTGAGTAGTTCGGAATTTGACTGCAGGGTTCCTTTTGTTAAAGCCACTTACAATGCTTAAGCAAAAATAACAGTCATTATCGTGATCTGCAGGCTCGCGCCAAATAGCTGGTTGAATGACGACCTCTCTTTTAACTTCGTCCCATCTCCCCATATTTGTTCTACAAGCATTACAAATAGATTGGGGTACCCTTGATTTATCTAAGTTTCTCATTGGTTTTTTATAACATTTAAGATATGATTCTTTTATCGAGTCATTTATTGATCTACGAAATTCCTGTGGTTGAAAGTCTCCACAAACATTGCAAAATTGGTCTCTCTTTTTTCCACAGCGAGTTTTGTCTATTTGCATTTTATTTAACATTTTTATTAAAATTTATTTAGTTTAAGATTAAATTCACGTATATTTTAGGAACAGACAAAAAATATTTTACAAAATTTTAATTCAAATGACAACTAAGTAAATGTTATATGTTGATACAAAGTAGAAAATAAGCAAAGTAGTTTTCTAAGCAAAGTAGTTTATTCTAATTTATGTGTTAATAGTTTGTGGGATTGTGTTTTGTGGGCTTGTGGTATTTAAGCATTAGGTTTATAGATTTAAAATTGCCGGTTAGAGGTTTTTGGGTTTGGGGTATGTGGGATTGGCGTCTGTGAGCTTGGGGTTTATGTGATCGAGTTATTTAGACTTAAGATGTGTAAGCTTGAAATTTGTAGACTTATCGTAAAAGGTATGTGTTCTACTGCATCATACCTACGTTAATTCAGTGGTTTCTCAGCTATAGGAAAATTAGCAAATTTATAAACTTTAAATTGCTCTATCTTAGCGAAAAAAAAAGATATTTGAGCAAACTCAACGCCATTCGTAAGAGGAAGACTTCTTCTTTAAGATGCAATGTTTGCTTTTTAAAAAAAAAATCTGTCGTATATATATAACCTCAAAAATAGGCAAAAACGGTGTTTTTTGCACTTTTATGTTAGGATATCTCAAAATCCTGACGTGATAGAGCAATTCTGCGTCCAGATTTGAATTCAGCGCATCGAAACCCTTTAGGAAAGTATGGTCTGGTTTATGGTCAAATTTCTTGTCGGCCTGTGTTATTGAATCGATTTGCTAAAAAATTGAAGGTTATACACTAAAGCCGGTATAAAATTCAGGTTACACACGTGCGTGCCAAAATTATAATTGAAATAAAATCAAAAGCTAATAAAGCGGGTGACGGAGACAACTAGCGACACAAAGAAGAACGAGCTGGAAGTTTCAATCCAAGATCAAACAACCGACAGACCCACAATGATCCCATCAAATTTGCCCACACCACTCCTATTGACCATAGCTGGAAACTTGGCAGATAATTGGAAAAAATTTAAACAAAATTTCACAACGTACGGAGTAGCAATTGGGTTAGAAAAATTGGGAAAAGAGGCGCAGGTGGCAGTGTTCAAGCTATTAGTTGGGGAAGGTGGAATCGAGATCTTTGAAGTACACAATCTCTCAGAAACTGAGGGGTCTCTCTTTTTTCCACAGCGAGTTTTGTCTATTTGCATTTTATTTAACATTTTTATTAAAATTTATTTAGTTTAAGATTAAATTCACGTATATTTTAGGAACAGACAAAAAATATTTTACAAAATTTTAATTCAAATGACAACTAAGTAAATGTTATATGTTGATACAAAGTAGAAAATAAGCAAAGTAGTTTTCTAAGCAAAGTAGTTTATTCTAATTTATGTGTTAATAGTTTGTGGGATTGTGTTTTGTGGGCTTGTGGTATTTAAGCATTAGGTTTATAGATTTAAAATTGCCGGTTAGAGGTTTTTGGGTTTGGGGTATGTGGGATTGGCGTCTGTGAGCTTGGGGTTTATGTGATCGAGTTATTTAGACTTAAGATGTGTAAGCTTGAAATTTGTAGACTTATCGTAAAAGGTATGTGTTCTACTGCATCATACCTACGTTAATTCAGTGGTTTCTCACGAGCTGGAAGTTTCAATCCAAGATCAAACAACCGACAGACCCACAATGATCCCATCAAATTTGCCCACACCACTCCTATTGACCATAGCTGGAAACTTGGCAGACAATTGGAAAAAATTTAAACAAAATTTCACAACGTACGGAGTAGCAATTGGGTTAGAAAAATTGGGAAAAGAGGCGCAGGTGGCAGTGTTCAAGCTATTAGTTGGGGAAGGTGGAATCGAGATCTTTGAAGTACACAATCTCTCAGAAACTGAGGCTAAGTCTTTGGATGTGGTTATGAAGAAATTTCATGAATACTGCATTCCCATGAAAAATATTGTATTTGAGCGTTTTGTATTCAACTCAAGAAGACAAAAAGATTGCGAATCGTTTGAGCTTTTTGTAAAAGATCTGAGGCATCTGGTGAAATCGGGTGACTATGGTACGGCAGAGGAATCTATTTTGAGAGATCGGATAGTGATGGGTGTATTCGACAAGAAACTGCAGGAAAAGTTGTTGGCTGATCGGGAGCTTTCACTGGAGAAATCTCTAGAAATTTGTAAGTTGTATGAACTAAACAAAGAGCACACAAGGATTATACAAGAGGTACCTTCGTCTTCGGGAGCTAAGGGTAGTGATGTTCATGTGGTTAAAGAGAAGAAAAGTGTAAGTAATAGTAGATTTAAAAAGCAATCCAAAAGTGAGAAGCAGCTTGAAAACTGTAGTAAATGCCTTACTCGTCACGTGAAGAACAGGTGTCCAGCTTACAATAAAGTGTGCTTTAAATGCAAAAGGAGAATATTCTCTCTGAAAGAAATATTAGGCAATTAGGGATGAATCATATGATGAAAAACCCCAATGTGTCATTAAAAGCTTTTGGTGGGCATGAGATTGAAGTTAAGGGGAAGATAAAATTGACATGTGCTGTCAATAACATGAGAAAATCGTACAAATTTATTATTGTTAAAGAAAGCTCCGGAGTGGTACCATTATTAGGAAGGGAAGCCTGTGAGGAGTTGAAATTTATTAGGAGGGTTGCAGAAGTCAAGCATAATAATAGTTGAGATGCTTAAAACGTATAAGAAAGTGTTCTCTGGGATAGGGTAATTTCCAGGTGCTTACTCTCTAAAATTAAAAAAAGGTTCAATACCTATCGCTAAGCCAGCACGCAGGGTTGCTCAATAGTTGATGCAGCCGCTAAAAGATGAACTAGATCGCCTTGTAAAAATGGAAGTTATTAAAGCAGCCACCGAACCCGTTGAATGGGCCTCAAACATTGTCATTGTTGAAAAAACAAATAATGGAATACGTATCTGTCTTGATCCTAAAGACTTGAACAAATAAGTGATTTTAGAACAATTTAACATTCCGACGTTAGAAGAGCTGGTAGGCATGACAGTATATTCGGTTCTTGACCTTAAGGATGGATATTTCCATATCCCATTGGATACAAAGTCCAGTTATATTTGCTCTTTTAGTACCCCATTTGTGGTATATCGTTATTTGAGGCTTCCATTTGGACTAAAACCCGCTCCAATGATATTTCAGAGGTATACCACCAAATTATTTGGAAATATAAAAGACGTATTTATTTATTTTGGCGACACACTTATATTCGCAAAGTCTTTAGAAGAGCATGACAAAATATTTAAAGAGGTCATGCAGGTAGCCACCATGAACGATATTAAATTTAACAAAGGCAAACTGCAGTTCAGATTGCCAAAAGTTAAGTACATGGGATTTACACTTTCGCAGGATGGCTTAGAAATTAATGAAACTCGAATCGAGTCCCTTTTAAAATTGAAAAATCCTTACTCCAAGGTGGGTTTGATAAATTACTTACGGGACTTTCTGCCAAACTTGGCAAACATTACTGAGCCACTTCGAGAGCTGCTACGAAAGAATGTGCAGCAAAAACACACCGACTGCATGAACCCAATTAAAAAACTGTTAATAAATGCTACGTCTTTACAAAATTTTTATCAATCGAAATGTGTTGTGATCCAAACGGATGCTAATTCTTATGGTATAGGTGCTTGCCTATTACAGGATAAAAAACCAATTTCGTGGGCATCACGTGCACTAAGCGATACAGAAAAAAACTATGGCCAGATTGAAAAAGAGCTTCTTGCAATTTTGTTCGCTTGTAAAAAATTCCATTACTACATATGAGTGGCTCGGTGCCATCCTTGCCTAACCCTCAATTTAGTAATTTCCTAATAATTAGTGAGAAAGTTAATAGGTAATTAAAAATTAAACAGCCTAAGGCCAGAAATGCCTAACTCTCACAATCTTTATTATGCTAAAAAAACAATATTTAAAGAATGTATTCTCTCTATTCTCTCTCTTTGGAGTATTTCTAAGTAGTATACCATAATAACTCCATAGTTAGGCAAGGATGGCACTGAGCCACTCATATATGGACGTGAAGTTTTAGTTGAGACAGACCAAAAGCCTTTAGTTTCCCTTTTTGAAAAAAGTATTTATAAAATTCCGTCAATGAGACTTCAACGCATGAGACTTAAGTTGGACATGTATGAACGGAGTCTTTGTTATGTGCCAGGAAAGTATTTGCATCTGGCAGATGTAATGTCACGTTATATTGATGAAGAGTTCAATAAAGTAGAAGAAATTAACTTGGAGGGCTGCATTCACCAAGTATGTCGGATGAAAAGCGAAGACTACTTGAAAGTGAGACGCAAAAGGACTCCGATTTACAACAAGTAATAAAATATTTTAAAAGAGGTTGGCCGAAAACCAAAAATAGTTTATCACCTTGTCTAAAATATTTAAGTAAACTCAAAAATTAAATAATATGTGAAGGAGGTTTAGTTTTACTGGGTGAAAAAATAATGGTACCCAAAAGCCTGCAAAATGTGGTCTTGAATTGGTTACACATTTCCCACTCAGGAAGTGAAAAAATGAAAAAAAAAGAGCTCGAATGCTTTTTTACTGGGTGTGCATAAACAACGACATAGACTCATACGTATCCCAGTGTAAAATATGTCAGAAATATTCTTACGCGGTACAGAAAGAGCCACTGATAAATCATGAAATTCCGTCAGTCCCATTTGAAAGGGTTTTCGTAGATATAGCAACATTTTCAGGAAAAATTATCTCGTACCCGTTGATTCGTATTCGAAATGGATTGAAATTTTAAATTTAAAAAGTAAATCAGCTGTCGAAGTAATTTCAGTTCTTAAGCCCGTTTTTTCGTCTTTTGGAATTCCGAAATATTTTGTTTCCGACAACAATCCTTTTAATAGCTATGAGTTCAGGAATGTCATATTCTATTCACCGAATTATGCACAATGCAGAGCTTTTGCAGAAAAGGGAGTACAAATAGCCAAGAATTTACTCAAAAAATGCCGAGATTCCAACAGTGACTTAAATTTGGCTCTGTTAGAGTATAGAAACTGTCCTGTGAAAGCATAACTCTGACTCCAATTCCAATTTCAGAGGAATCGTTAAAGAGAATAAAAAATAGAATAAAAAAATACTTTTTTTTTTAAAATATTTTTAAAATGAACTAAAAACTGGAAAATAATTTCCCCTCTGCCTACATAGATTCTTCACCACGTAAAGCTTATCTGGAACATTTGTGAGTGTGAATTCTTATAGGTATTAAATAGTACTTGGAGTTTGAAAGGTATAAAAACATTGGCGCACGCTAAAGATGGTTCGCATTAATTTCTAACAATCTTATTACCGATATGAGCTTTTCTAAAAAAACATCTTTTCACAATATAGCAAGCGCCAAATGTTTTTATACATTTCAAACTCCAAGTACTATTTAATACCTATAAGAATTCCCACTCACAAATGTTCCAGATAAGCTTTACGTGGTGAAGAATCTATGTAGGCAGAGGGGAAATTATTTTCCAGTTTTTAGTTCATTTTAAAAACATTTTAAATTAAAAATATTTTTTTATTCTATTTTTTATTTTATACTTTTTAGTTGTGAGTCTGTGAAAATTTCTAAGATTGTAATTGGATATTCTGTGTCATATTAGTGGTACTCATGTAACCATATAACTTAACGAAAGCGTAAATATATACATTTAACAGCTCAGTTAGATGAACGATATAGATAAATTTATGTGAATACTTTTTATTATGAAATTCTTATTAATTTAATTTTTGACCCATTTTTTTAGCTATTCTTCTATTTTTGTCTAGTGTGCATTGACTGCTTTGAAAAACTGCATGTCGAACAGCGTAATCGAATTGGGTAATTTTTGGAGGTGTTTACACACTAAACTCCTCGTGGAAGTTTACCGAATCTGTGTAAACTTCGTTCCATAAAAATTTTGACAGTTCATTTACGCCTTCGGCAATTTTCTACGTTTACACGCATTACGCGGTGTGCCTATGGTTACATGAATAAAATTATTCTTTTTTAAGTCTTATAAAGCACATTATCTTTCCTTTGTGCAACAGTGGCTGCGCCTAAATGTATGCAGATGAAATATTCGAAATTTCGATGCTGTTTATGGCGCTGAAAACACATTATAGCATGCGCATTATAGCATATGTACGAAATATTCAGATAGCAATAAGGAAGATAGGCCGATAAATGGGACTTTTGCAATTAAAGCAATATTTTGGATTTTTTTTTTTGTATAATGCATTGTCAGCGAAACCTGAACGATGGTGAAAATTTCAAAACCCCAGCTCAATGGGAAGTTAGTTCAAAATCCAAAGCAAAATCTCTGGAAATAAAACTTTTCAAATATATCTACCCGTGCGCCACCTATCGGAATTATTTTTTTGTTATATTGCGTGGGGGCAGAAAACTAAACGATGATGAAAATTTCAAGATTCTACCTCAACGGGAAGTTCGTTGAAAAACGAATTAATCGACACCGAAAACAGACCTTCGCATTTCTTAAATAGAACGACTCACGCGCCACCTAGCGGGTCCAATTTTTTTTTGAACATTTGGAAATTGATTAAGTAATACACACGCTAAATATCAGCTAAATCGGTCCATAATTAGGATTTTCAGCTGTTATTACCCCGACCTCAGCTCCACCTAGCGGAATTTTTTTTAGGAAAATATTTCTTTTCTTAGTAGTAATACATGTTCCGAATTTCAGCCAAATCGGACCATAAATGCGATTTTTGAAAACATAGCGACCCACGCGCCACCTATCGGAATTTTTTTTCATAATATTGCATTGTCATCGCGACCTGAACTGTAGCACAACAGGAAGTTGGTTCAAAATCGAATGCAAAAATCCGGGCACAAGAACGACGAAAGCGACCTAATAAAAACATTTTAAAAATAGTTACTGAGGTTCTCATAAGAATTGGAAAACAAAATGCACAAAACAAAAAGTATTTTGATAAACAGGCAAAAGAACGGGAAATGTTTAAAGACGGACAAAAAAAAAAAACAAAGATGCATAAGTATCAATTTGAAAAACAAAAATAATAAAAAATTGTGTGCATTATCTTGGAGGAAAGATGTAAGAATATACATATTTGTATATAGACGGCAACCCATAATTACTCTTATACATTACCTACTCTTACCTATGTATGTACAATACATATTCTCTCGTAACTTACATATTAACACATTATGGCCTAAGCATTACTGTAAAACCCAAATGAAGTCATTCAATAAAGACAAGCGAAGATATTACAATTGTTATCCCGGTCTGAAAATTACCGCTGGTTATTTAATGTTCGGTTCACCCGAACTTAGACTTCCTTACTTGTTATACCCAGCGTACTAATACTAGTACAAGGGTATATTAATTTTGTTCTCATAACGGTAGTAGGTAACGGCACAAAATAATCGAGATAGATATAGAGTTCCATATATGAAAGTTCTTAGGTTAAAAAGAGGAGTTGATTAATGCATGTCCGTCCGTCTGTTCGTCCGTCCGTCTGTGTACACGAGAACTTGAGTAAAATAGAGATATTTGCTTGAAATTTTGTATACGTGTTACTTTCTGGCCAAGGTAGGTTGCTATTGAAAATGGGCGAAATCGGATGATAACCACGCCCCCTTTTTCGATATCGAAAATCACACAAATTGACATATCTCGGCAGCTGAAATGGCTAAAACGGTATCAATTTATAGGTGAACCCCCTGGTCAATATCTTATGAGTTTTCCATAATTTTTTTATAGTGGGCGTGGCACCGCCCACTTCTAAGGGAGGCATTTTTGAAAATTTGACTGGTCGTAACTTTTAAACTGATTACGATGGAGCGATGGAATTTGGCACAAAGCATACTAGTATCGTTGGGAGTATACCTGAGTAATTGGGCGAAATCGCTTCCCGACGAGAAAATCACATAAATTGACATAATTCGGTAAGGTAAATAGCTAAGATAGTAAAAACTTTCGGTAAATTCTCCTAGGGCCTATATCATTATTATCCCGTTCGGAAAATTACCGCTGGGTATTTAATGTTCGGTTCACCCGAACTTAGACTTCCTTACTTGTTATATTTTATATTGCATTTGAGGGTAGAACGCAGTGTAGCTACAAGAATCGAGCAGAAAATTGATCCGTGTAAATCATCCCCGCGGGTCGATTTTCTAGTCGATTTTTTTGTCGTTTTTTCATTCAACCTTTAAATACAATGTGTGAATCGATCGAATTGCTATTTACTAGGTGGAACGACAAAAAAATCGACCAGAAAATCGACTAGTGAAAATACGCCCTTACAGGAAAAAATTGTTTTTAATTTGTTAAGCCAAGTACTAACATCAAAGCCGTGGAACTTCGCCAGCAACATGCAATTGCCTCTCGTGAAATGTTGCTAGCAGTTTTCTTTTATTTATTTCATTTTTTTTGTTTATTTATCTCTCTTCTATTGTTACTCCAATATCAAGGGTCAACTTCAACAAATGTCACTTTTCGCACTGTTTTAAATAACATGGACAATAGACTGGCCCATGGTTCAATAATACAGGTTGAGGCAAAGGCGAATTCCTATGTATTTTGTTTTTGTAAATTTGTGGGCAGATTGTCAAAATAAATATTCGCCCTGGATAAAATCCAAATTCGCCTTCGGCTCGTTTGGTGAATTGCATGTGTATCTTCAGTGCTCGTCGAAGGAACACTGATGCTATTGGCAGTAATCTTGGGTACCTTCCACCAAATATTATGTGAATCATTTTTATTTTCTGCATTTTTCCCGTAAAAATTGAAAATAAAAGTTATCTCATTAGAATAAACGGGTTGACTTTCGCACAGTGCACTATGCTTTGGAAAAAAGGAAACACGTCAAGATAAAAAAGTGCGTCGAAGTTGTTTACATAAACAAATTGTGGATTAAGCCCCCGGTCTCTTATTAGAAAGTGTAATTTTTTGGGGTTTCGCGCGGTTTTTCTCGCATAACTTTTGATAGAATTGAGATATTTTATTTCTGTTTTCAGATTCTTAATTAAGACGTAAATGCGCGTCTTTGGGTACTTCATTTGATATATTTTATCCGATTTTCGGTAGGTACCCATATGTACACACTAAAATAAAAAATTTTTTAGTTTCTACTTTCACAGTTGAGATGTGTAGGACCTCCTCTACCATCCTCCCAAAGTGTTTCAACGAACACAACTAAATTAGAATTCGCCTTGAGTTTGACAATATATTTTTGTAAATAAAAAAAGTTTTAGTTCGTCTTGTTGATAACTCAACCTGTATAATTGAACCATGGACTGGCCGCAGCATGTATGGATTTTTTTTGTTGTTGAAATATGTATATTAACGGATCTTAAAATATGAGGTTTAGGGTTAAAAAGACGGCCTTAATTTTTTGGCCCTATCCGTTGTTGTCTAGTTGACCCTCATTGAGCCCAAAGTTTGGAAAATTTTATTTTTTAACCATGAACATGATTGTTTTTAATATGTATGTTTTGCGAGATAAAAATTTTCCTGCTGAGCTCTTCTTGCGTTTTCTACACCTAAAACAAAGTATCAGTACCGTTGCTTTGAGTTGCTAACAGCCCAACTTAACCCATTAACCCTCCGCGTCCCCATACGAGGACACCGTGATGTTGCGTATTTTTCAAGTTTTTTTAATTCGAATTTGCAAAATCGCTGCAAACTGCGAAGGTTGAAAATAATCAGTGTGAAGTTCAAATATATAAATAATAAATTAATACGAAGTTATAAAATTAAAAGCACTAAAAACAAGTAAGGAAAGCTGTCTTCGGCTGTGCCGACTTTCACTGTTCGATCCCCAGTACAGCCTGTGTGATTTTAACTTTAGTTCATACCCTAATTATCGGAACTATCGATTATATGGGGGCGATGTATTTGTTGGTCCAATCTAATTGATTTTTATAAGCTTTTATTTAGTTTCACCTGACGGCTGTCTGCACAGAGCCAAAAATGCCTAATAAAATTAATAAGATTGTCTTTATGAACCAATACGAAAACCATACGCAAATCTATTTGGTTTAATGAGGAAATTCTTATTGATATTATCAAGTGCAATTTCTTCTTTTTTCTTTGCGATTTCTTTTTATATGTGTTATTAATAAGAAACTCTTCTCGAAATTTCTGTCAAAATATTGAAAAAAAAGCTGAAAGAAAAAAACTTCTTATTTTAATAAGATGATCTTAGGGTTCCTAACAATAAGATTTGACTTATTAATGTTTTCAAAGGAAAATCTTGCAGAAAACGGACTGATTTCTTAGGGTTCTTAACAAGAAGATGATCTTAGGGTTCCTAACAAGAAGATTTGACTTATTAACAGATTTCCGCATAATTGTATGTGTTAATAAGACGATCTTAGGGTTCCTAACAAGAAGATTTGACTTATTAATGTTTTCAAAGGGAAAACATATTTCCGCATAATTGTATGTGTTAATAAGACGATCTTAGGGTTCCTAACAAGAAGATTTGACTTATTAACAGATTTCCGCATAATTGTATGTGTTAATAAGACGATCTTAGGGTTCCTAACAAGAAGATTTGACTTATTAATATTTTCAAAGGGAAATCTTGCATCATCATCAGCAGACATCATGTAGAACAATTATAGGCTGAGAAGCAGAAGTACCCGATGGCTCGATGGTAAGCACCTGTGTTCAGCATTCAATATGTGGTTAGTTCGATTCGCGGTGGAGGCAATATGGCAAGTGTGGAAGGCAATGTAAGGAAGAGTGCGGTGAGATGGCTTGAAGGAAATATAAAAAGGCAACATAAGAAGGTAAAGGCAATACAAGAGAAATCTAAAACTGAATCGTAACTGATAATCTGAAGTTCTCGAAGACAATATAAGAACTCTGAAATATAATTTTTATTTTCTTCTCAATAATATGTGATTTCATTTTGAAAACATTAATAAGTCGAATCTTCTTGTTAGGAACCCTAAGAAATCAGTTCGTTT
Source organism: Campiglossa producta (assembly GCA_964058755.1). Lineage (NCBI taxonomy): Eukaryota > Metazoa > Arthropoda > Insecta > Diptera > Tephritidae > Campiglossa > Campiglossa producta. Next base: position 98,355,230 of record CAXKVI010000001.1, read on the forward strand.
TCTGCAAGATTAAAACATTAATAAGTCAAATCTTATTAACACATAAAATTATGCGGAAATCTGTTAATAAGTCAAATCTTCTTGTGAGGAACCCTAAGATCTTCTTATTAACACATACAATTATGCGGAAATATGTTTTCCCTTTGAAAACGTTAATAAGTCAAATCTTCTTGTTAGGAACCCTAAGATCGTCTTATTAACACATACAATTACGCGGAAATATGTTTTCCCTTTGAAAACATTAATAAGTCGAATCTTCTTGTTAGGAACCCTAAGAAATCAGTACGTTTTTTGCAAGATTTCTCTTTGTAAAGATTAATAAGATTTTCTCTTCAAAAATAAAAAGAACTTCTTCTTGAAGAAAATCTATAGAGATATCATATGACTTTTGTTCTATTTTATTAGGCAGTGTTGGCTCTGTGTGTTATCAAATCTTGCAAGCTAAATTTGATACACTTCCCGGTGTCCGATTGATTTGAAATTCTGCACCCATGTATAACCCTGATGACAATGCAATATTATAAAAAAACAAGTAAGGAAAGCTGTCTTCGGCTGTGCCGAAGGCTATATACCTTTCATGAATAAGCGTCACGATTTTCACTGTTCGATCCCCAGTACAGCCTGTTTCAATTTAACTATATTTACTATACACATTACACATCTTTGTTATAATATAAAAAAAACTTACAAAATAATAGGATCCGAGTTATCGGAGCAATCGATTGTATGGAGGCTATATATTATACGTGTTCAATTGTACTGACTTACACTATACACATTACATATGTAGAAAGTACTAAAGGTGAAATATTTTACGTTCCTAACTTTTTAAATGCGGAAGTATTGGCCAAAAAACCTTATATCGGAACAACCGGTTGTATGGGGCTAAATATATGTTATATTTACCCGATCTTCTTGATTTTCCTCTACACACTACATAAATTGAAAGTACTCAAGTTGCAAAATTTTATGTTCCTAACTTTTTAATTGCAGAAGTTTTGGCCAAAAAAACCTTATATCTGAACAATCGGTTGTATGGGGGCTATATGTTACATTTGCCCGATCTTGTTGATTTTCACTATATACACTACATAAATAGAAAGTACTCGAGATGCAAAATTTTACGTTCCTAACTTTTTAATTGCAGAAGTTTTGGCCAAAAAACCTTATATCTGAACAATCGGTTGTATGGGGGCTATATGTTACATTTGCCCGATCTTGTTGATTTTCACTATATACACTACATAAATAGAAAGTACTCGAGTTGCAAAATTTTACTTTCCTAACTTTTTAATTGCAGAAGTTTTGGCCAAAAAACCTGATATCTGAACAATCGGTTGTATGGGGGCTATATGTTACATTTGCCCGATCTGGTTGATTTTCACTATATACACCACATAAATAGAAAGTACTCGAGTTGCAAAATTTTACGTTCCTAACTTTTTAATTGCAGAAGTTTTGGCCAAAAAACCTTATATCTGAACAATCGGTTGTATGGGGGCTATATGTTATACTGGTCCGATCTTGTCAGTTCCGACAAATGATTCCTATATTACAAAATGGTGGCCACATACAAAATTTCAGCCAGATATCTCAAAAATTGAGGGACTAGTTTGCGTTCAAACAGACAGACGGACATGGCTAAATCAACTCATCTCGTCATCCTGATCATTTCGGTATACTTATTGATGGGTCTATCTCTTCTTCTTCTCATATTTACAAACATCGGACCAAAGTTATAATACCATTTCATGTTCATGAAAGGTATAAAAATTTCGATGGGTGGCGCGTGGGTCCCTATATTTTCAAAATTCGCATTTATGGTCCGATTTAGCTGAAATTCGTAACATGTATTACTACCATGAAAAGAAATATTTTGGTAAAAAAAATTCCGCTAGGTGGGGCTGAGATAGCGGTAATAAAAACTCAAAATCGTAATTATGGACCGATTTGGCTGCTATTTTACGTGTGTGTTACTTAATTAATTTCTAAATGTTAAAAAAAAATTGGACCCGCTAGGTGCCGCGTGAGTCGCTTTATTTGAGAATTACGAAGGTCTGTTTTCAGTGTCGATTAATTCGTTTTTCAACGAACTTCCCGTTGAGGTAGGATCTTGAAATTTTCATCATCGCTTAGTTTTATACCCCAATGCACTATAGTAAAAAAATAATTCCGATAGGTGGCGCATGGGTAGAGATATTTGAAAAATTTAATTTACAGAGATTTTGCTTTCGATTTTGAGCTAACTCCCCGTTGAGCAGGGGTTTTGAAATTTTCACCATCGATCAGGTTTTACTGACAATGCATTATACAAAAAAAAAATCTAAAATATTGCTTTATTTGCAAAAATCCAATCATCACCCAAGTTTAGTCGTTTTCCCCTATTGCCATAGAAAGAAGATTGGAATTCGCCGCGTGGTGTATTCCAAAAGTACCTTTACTTACCACGCGGTGAATTCCTTTACTGTTATGAGCATTGTCTATTGATATGCAGATGGCACGGAGCATTATTTATTGATATGCAGATGGCGCTGAAGAATGCAACATTCGGCTTTTCTAGCTTTTATTCATGCCTATTCTAAACAATTTTTCACTAGTGAAACGGTGCAAACCGTTTCACCATTTCGTACATTTTTGCTCACAAATTATATTATAGTGAGAAAATCCGGAAAGTGAGAAATTGTTTAGAATCGGCATGATTTAGTTTCACCTGACGGCTGTCTGTAATCAAATCTTGCAAGCTAAATTTGATACACTTCCCGGCGTCCGACTGATCTGAAATTCTGCACCCATGTATAACCCCGATGACAATGCAATATTATAAAAAAAAAATTCGATAGGTGGCGCGTGGGTCGCTATATTTTCAAAATTCGCATTTATGGTCCGATTTAGCTGAAATTCGCAACATGTATTACTGCCATGAAAAGAAATATTTTTGTAAACAAAAATTTCGCTAGGTGGGGCTGATATAGCGGTAATAAAAACTCAAAATCGTAATTATGGACCGATTTGGCTGATATTTTACGAGTGTGTTACTTAATTAATTTCTAAATGTTAAAAAAAAATTGGACTCGCTAGGTGGCGCGTGAGTCGCTTTATTTGAGAATTACGAAGGTCTGTTTTCAGTGTCGATTAATTCGTTTTTCAACGAACTTCCCGTTGAGGTAGGATCTTGAAATTTTCATCATCGTTTAGCTTTCTGCCTCCACGCAAAATAACAAAAAAATAATTCCGATAGGTGGCGCACGAGTAGAGATATTCGAAAGTTTTCATTCCAGGAAATTTTGCTTTTGATATTGTACTAACTTGCAGTTAAGATGGGATTTTGCAAATTTTCATCATCGTTCAGGCTTCGCTAACAGTAAATAAAAAAATTAGCTTAATTTCAAAAATCCCATTTATCGTTTAGTTTATTCTTTATTCCAATATCCCAAAAGTAACTTTATTAACCACGCGGCTTTATTGTAAAAGATTCTATGGTTTCTGTTGCTGCTAGCAGCCGATTGATGTCGCTGCGACATTATTACCTCTTGTTGATAAACCGAAAGTAACTTTATTAACCACGCGGCTTTATTGTAAAAGATTCTATGGTTTCTGTTGCTGCTAGCAGGCGATTGATGTCGCTGCGACATTATTGCCTCTTGTTGATAAATCGAACTAAAAAGTAAAAAATAAAATTAAAGAAAAAAAAACTTTTTTAAAAATAAGCTTTTATTATTGGTTTATAAAATTAACTAAAAATTAAAAAATAAATTGACTGTAAAGGAATATAACACTTTATAAGTTCATTGTAACCTTTAAAGATAATTTGGCTTCTTCGTCTGCCACAAAATATTTCCATATTGTACATAATTATATATTTCTAACATTAAAACTTTACACCTAAATTATTAAATCTTCCAGTATATATCACATTCCTAATTTTATTAATAATAAAAGCGTGTTAAATTTCGATAGCAAGAAAAGAAGGTCCTGAATGTTCTTAATTATACCATCAAATAGAAAAGAAGGTCCTAAATGTTCTTAATTATACCATCAAAATTTAACATGCTTTTATTATTAATAAAACAAGTAAGGAAAGCTGTCTTCGGCTGTGCCGAAGGCTAAATACCTTTCATGAATAAGCGTCACTGTTTGATCCCAGTCATATATGTAATACTTCTATATGGATAATACCGAACAGTGAAGCGTGTCAAACATTACAGTACAGATATACCATGAGAGAAGGAGACAAAATCTCAAGGATGTCGTTAAACTTTTGTAAACAAAGGGGCATAAATAAATGCATACTTTAACAAAATGTAAATAAATTCACTTCGTTTTTCTTATCACTCCTTTCAATAATTAACATTAAACCATGCCAAAAATATATATGTATATATTTATGTACAAGTATGTTTGATTTTTTTTTTCACTTCAAAAACATGAATTTTAATGCTTTTAGTTTCGTAATTCAATATGTTTAAATAGTAAATACATCCACTTATGCATTATATTTTGGTATTTTCATTATTTAATCGACTAATCAAAGATTTTATAACTAAAACTATGCACAATTTGTGTAATGGGGATAGTGACCCTTTTTGAGCCCTTTGATATTTTTTTTAAACGCTCTACTACAATTCACTAACACAAACAAAACTTGCGCATGCGCAGAACTCACATTTGGACTGATTCATATAATAATGTTTGACACGCTTCTTACACACGGCCACTATACGAAAGGCGCAGGCTGTGATCCCAGTACAGCCTGTGTGAATTTGACTTAAGCTCATACCGAAATTATCGGAACTATCGCTTTATGGGGCGATTGATCCAATCTCACTGATTTTTAACATCGACATTTCACATATAAAAATAGCAATACTTAGAAAATTTCACGTTCCTAGGTGTTTAATTACAGGAGTTATAGCCCAAAACCCGTTTATCGGAACAATCGATTGTATGGGAGCTATGTGAAATATTTATCCCATCTCAATGATTTTCAACATCGATATTTCACATATAAAAATAGCAATATTTACAAAATTTCACGTTCCTAGCTCTTAAATTAAAGGAGTTATCTACCAAAATCCGTTTACCGGAATAATCGATTGTATGGGAGCTATGTGAAATATTTATTCCATCTAGATGATTTTCAACATCGATATTTCACATATAAAAATAGCAATATTTACAAAATTTCACGCTTCTACCTCTTTAATTACAGGAGTTACAGCCCAAAATCCGTTTATCGGAATAATCGATTGTATGGGAGCTATGTGAAATATTTATCCCATCTCTATGATTTTCAGCATCGATATTTCACATATAAAAATAGAAACACTTATAAAATTTCTCGTTCCTTCGTGTTTAATTACAGGAGTTATAGCCCAAAATCCGTTTATCGGAATAATCGGTTGTATGGGAGCTATATGTTATATTGGTCCGATCTTGCTGGTTCCGACAAATGATTCCTATATTGGAAAATGGTGGCCGCATACCAAATTTCAGCCAAATATCTCAAAAACTGAGGGACTAGTTTGCGTTCAAACAGACAGACAGACAGACGGACAGACGGACATGGCTAAATCAACTCATCTCGTCATCCTGATCATTTCGGTATACTTATTGATGGGTCTATCTCTTCTTCTTCTCATTTTAAAACATCGGACCAAAGTTATAATACCATTTCATGTTCATGAAAGGTATACTTAGGAATGTGATATATACTGGAAGATTTAATAATTTAGGTGTAAAGTTTTAATGTTAGAAATATATAAGTATGTACAATATGGAATTATTTTGTGGCAGACGAAGAAGCCAAATTATCTTTAAAGGTTACAATGAACTTATAAAGTGTTATATTCCTTTACAGTCAATTTATTTTTTACTTTTTAGTTAATTTTATAAACCAATAATAAAAGCTTATTTTTAAAAAAGTTTTTTTTTCTTTAATTTTTAACATTGACATTCCACTTTCTAACAGAGCAATAGTTAAAAAATTTCACGTTCCTAGCTTTATAATTACAGGAGTTATAGCCCGAAATCCGTTTATCGGAACAATCGATTGTATGAGAGCTATATGAAATATTTATCCCATCTCAATGATTTTCAACATCGATATTTCACATATAAAAACGACAATACCTACAAAATTTCACGTTACTAGCCTTTTAATTACAGAAGTTATAGCCCAAAATCCGTTTATCGGAACAATCGATTATATGGGAGCTATGAGTAGTTTTGATCCGATCTTGCTGGTTCCGACGAATGATTATTCTCATATGAAATAACGCCTCCATACCAAATTTCTTCGAGACATCTCTAAAATACATACATACTTGGTTTAAGGGCTCACCGAGGTCTTTTTCGCAGCGTCTGTACAACATGAGGTGCGGCTGTAAGCGGGCGTCTGTCTTGGAGCAAGCGGCTCGCTATATAGATGTGTAAATCTTTTCCAAAACCCCGAAAACGGGTTGTGCGCTGGGTTTGGGACCCGCCACGTAAAAACCAATTCCAATGAAAAGAACAAAAATCAAGCCTCGGATGAGAACCCCCTTTAATGTTGACGACCCGGCAAAACGAACACAGGATAATGAGAAGGATATTAGGGCATGTACCTGGAATGTCCGTACCCTTTCAAGGGATGGTACCGCTGCCCGACTGGTTGATGTCCTCGTTAACGCAAAGGCTGACATCACCGCCCTGCAGGAAATGCGATGGACGGGACAAGGAAAGACGACCATCGGACCTTGTGACGTATACTACAGTGGCCAGACACGCGGCAAAGCGCGTGGTGTAGGATTCGTGGTGGGAAAGAGACTTCGCCGCCAAGTACTAGCGTTCACCCCCGTGGACGAGCGTCTCGCTGCGATCCGCATCAAAGCGAAATTTTTCAACATAACATTTATCTGCGCCTATTCGCCGACTGAGGAGACGGGCGACGCAGAGAAGGACTCCTTCTACGATAAACTTGAACCGACTTATGATCGCTGCCCCCAACATGATATCAAAATCGTGCTCGGCGACTTTAATGCGAAGGTGGGCAAGGAAGGAGTCTTTGGTCCAACAGTTGGAAAATTTAGTCTCCATGATATAACATCCCCCAACGGCACTAGGTTGATTGATTTCGCCGCTGCTCGCAATATGGTCATCAGTAGTACCAGGTTCCAGCATAAACGAATACACCAAGCCACATGGCTGTCTCCTGATCAAAGAACAAGAAACCAGATTGATCATGTCATGATCGACGGCAGACATAGCTCCACCGTTCTGGACGTGCGTACCCTTCGTGGTCCCAATATCGACTCGGACCATTATCTTGTTGCAGCCAAGATACGCACACGCCTCTGTGTAGCAAAGAAAGTGCGCACAGTAACGGAAGGAAAGTTTGACGTCGAGAAGCTGCGCACGATACAGACAGCTGACAATTTCTCCACTCGACTCTCACACCTGCTATCGGAGAGCAATCCTCGACCTAACGATGCAATCGAGCAATGGAAGCATATCTCTCACTCATTACGTACCGCCGCTGAGGCCACTATAGGGTTCCAGCGAGCCCGCAAAAACAACTGGTACGATGAGGAATGCAGCACTGCCTCGGACAAAAAGGACGCTGCCTACAGGGAGACGTTGCGAACGGGCGCAACCCGCAGTGTATGGCAACGCTATCGTGAGGCAAAGAAGGAAGAGAGACGCCTTTTCAGAAAAAAGAAACGTGAGGCCGAAAGGCGTGAGTGTGAGGAGCTTGAGATGCTGGCTGACAGGAATGATGCCCGAAAATTCTATGAAAAGATCCGGCGGATGACGGAAGGTTTTAAGACCGGGGCAAGTTCCTGTAAGGACAATAATGGCGACCTGGTAACCGACGTACAGAGTGTACTTAAATTATGGAGGGAGCACTTCTCCTCACTGCTAAATTGCGAGGGAGACGTCGAACCCGATACCCCAATCCCTGACGATGGAAAAGTCGTCCCACCACCTGACTATGATGAAGTGAGGATAGCTATATCCCGGCTCAAAAACAACAAAGCGCCTGGAAAAGACGGACTACCCGCCGAGCTGTTCAAACACGGAGGCGAAGAGCTGGTAAAAAGCATGCATCAGCTCTTATGCAGAATATGGTCAGACGAGTGCATGCCTCCAGATTGGAATTTAAGTGTGCTCTGCCCAATCCACAAGAAAGGCGATCCCGCTAACCGCACCAACTACCGCGGAATCAGCCTTCTTAATATCGCATATAAGGTTCTTTCTAGCGTATTGTGTGAAAGACTGAAGCCCATCGTAGACAAGCTGATTGGACCTTATCAGTGTGGCTTTAGACCTGGTAAGTCTACCATCGACCAGATTTTCACGATACGCCAAATCCTGGAGAAGACCCATGATAAAAGAATCGACACACACCATCTCTTTGTCGATTTCAAAGCCGCTTTTGACAGCGCAAAAAGGAGTTGCCTGTATGCCGCCATGTCTGAATTTGACTTCCCTGCAAAGCTTATACGGCTTTGCCAAATGACGTTGAGCAATACTAACAGCTCCGTCAGAGTCGGGAAGGACCTCTCTGAGCCATTTGAAACCAAACGAGGCTTCAGACAGGGCGACTCCCTTTCGTGCGATTTCTTCAACCTGATGCTGGAGAAGATAATTCGAGCAGCAGAGCTAAACCGCAATGGTACAATCTATTACAAGAGCGTGCAATTGCTGGCGTATGCCGATGATATTGATATCATTGGCCTTAACAACCGCGCCGTAAGCGCTGCCTTCTCTGGACTGGATAAAGAAGCGAAAAAAGTGGGTCTTGCGGTCAACGAGGACAAGACGAAGTATTTGCTGTCATCAAAGAAAGAATCGGCGCACCTGCGCCTTGGCAGCCACGTCACTGTTGATAGTTACAAATTTGAAACTGTTAGGGACTTCGTCTATTTGGGAACCAGCATTAACACCAAAAATAATATCAGTCTAGAAATCCAACGGAGAATCACTCTTGCGAACAAGTGCTACTTTGGACTGAGTAGGCAATTGAGAAGTAAAGTCCTCTCTCGAAGAACAAAGATCACGCTCTATAAGTCTCTCATCATACCTGTCCTGATGTATGGCTCAGATTCATGGACAATGTCAAGAGAAGATGAGATGGCTCTTGGAGTATTTGAGAGAAAAGTTCTCCGGAAGATTTATGGTCCTTCCCGTGATGCCGACGGCGAGTATCGAAGGAGATTTAACGATGAGCTGTACGAGCTTTACGCAGATCTGACCATAGTCCAGCGAATTAAAGCCCAAAGGCTCCGCTGGCTGGGTCACGTCATGCGAATGGACAAAGAAGCTCCAGCCCAGAAGGTTTTCCAATCGTCACCCGAATTCGGCAGCAGAGGAAGGGGGAGGCCTCGACTGAGATGGAAACAACAGGTGGAGGATGACTTGAACTCCCTTGGGGTTTCCAATTGGCGTCAGTTATCGCTAAAAAGGAATGACTGGCGTGCTTTGATAGGCGACGGCCAAAATCGCTTAGGCGGTTAAGCGCCAATAAATGATGATGATGATGATCTCTAAAATTGAGGGACTAGTTTGCGTACATACAGACGGACAAACGGACGGACGGACAGACGGACATGGCTAAATCGAATCAACTCATCGTCCTGATCGTAACGCAATACCCCTTAAAACTTGCGTGTTTGATAGCAGATTACGAAATGGCTTTCAAAGGTTAAAACCAACAACAACTTGAGGGCTCTACCGATCTTCAAAGAGTTAAATATTGCTATTGTTGCAAGCCGATTTATTACCAACTAATCGGGTTTTTAGAAATTTAAATTCGCTTATTTATTTGAAATTTACCTTAACATACATAAATTTATACAGCTCTGTCTTCAATTACCCAAATTTTGACAGTTCTTGCCTATCGTATCTCAAAAGAAATTTGTCTCAAACCTCATACCTGGACGGGACACCCTACTGACAGCGATGGCAACTACGGGTCGGTCAACTTATAAATCTTCAAGTAAGATTGACTTGATGGGAGCCAGCATCAGTGCGGCCGCCTACGCAGCTAAGCGGACAACGGCGCATGCTGAACTTCCATCAACCGCTGGTACGAGAACCAGTCTCTCAACGTCTGTAGCAATGGCCTCACGACCAGGCCACAGAGATCCAAAGGAAAGAGAAGCAGTGAATGGGCTGTCAGCAAATGGAGCGACCGCGATGGAAACTACGGGTCCCGACTCCCAAGAGACATCTCTCCGCCGCTCTGCGTACCTGGAAAAACGATTGGCTGCTAGGATCCTGAAGAAATATGAGGGAGTTCCACAGGAAACGCTGTCGCCGAGCTCCAGGAAGGTGCAAAAAGCGAGGTCGTCGACTGGAAGGACATTACGGCTCGGCCAAGGGCATGGCTCTTTCTTGAGCCAACTGGCGCCATTTAGAGACCCCGCGTGTTCTCAGATATGCCTCCACTTGGTCCTGCCATCGGAGTGGTGGCCTCCCTCTTCCTCTACTGAGCTGCGCACAGTGTTGCTACAAACATTTTTTTTCCTGCCAAAAAAAGCACCAAAATGCCTTTGAAAGTACCAAAATATTTTTTTAGAAATAAAAGACAAATGGTTTTGTTCATCTTATTTATTCGTTTTCAATAGGGAACCAAGAGGCTTTAAACATGAATTTTCATCACTATTTGCACTACAAACGTATATATGCAGTGACTCACAGTGAATTCGGTCAGGGTATATCTACATTTTTTTAATTAAAATATAGCCAATTATAAACAGAAACCAAAAAAATATTCCTTAAAAATTTACAAAAAGGTCAGGGGAATTTTTTTAATACTCCAGGAAAATTAGACATTAACTATGCATTTCATATAGGCAGGCATTTTTTTTGCATTTGATAGAGGGCATAACCGTGACCTTAAAACCGAGTTTTCGGGACTGGGGGTGTGTCCCGCGGTCGCTATAGTGAAAATAAGCGGATTTACGATTTTTGAATATATCTCCTAAACCGGAAGAAATAATTAAATTGTGTTAATGCATTTACTTAGGTAATAAAGCCGTCTACAACTCACCAATACAAACCTTTTTTTCCACTTTTATATTTACAAAGTTATGAGCAAAAATAACCTAAAAATTTTGCGATGCATTTCTTCAAAATGCAAAAACTTTTTTTTTATTGATATTTGGAAAAAAAATGTTTAGTAGTTTTTTGAAGTGCTATTTCTTATAAACATTTTGGCATATATATATTGATGGTTGTCTGTTATAGTTCAGGGTGATTTAGAAGTTCAAAGTGGTACAGCAAAAAAAAAAATTTTTTCTAGTGTTTATGTAGTATTTGGGATTTTATTTTGTTGTTGTTATTTGCACTCCTGCGTTCAGTAGCAATGCTGAGACTGATTGTAACCCCAGAAATACTGCTAGTGGACCATTTTAAGCTGATTTCAATAACGAATTGTACGAACCCTTTCCACACTACTTTGAGGTAGAGAAGTAACTGCTTTTTAGTTTTGGCCACTCAAATTATTATAGTTGGCTCTGCCGAATGTTTCATTCGATAGTGTTAAATACACTTACGGTTGCTGATATTTCAGCGAATATGTGCATCCCAGGAATCAATAGATAATGTGAAAAAATATTTTTAGTATGAGCTTGCACCCTTTCCATTAGCCCTATTTTCAGAAAAAGTTATGCGAAAGGGTACCAAGTCCACGTTATTCAAAGCGTTTTTACCTTTGGATACAACACTAAGTTTGGGAGAAAATAACGTATTTATTATTGACGGAGGTTATCTTATACACACTGTTATATGGGATCGTAATGTATCATTCAAAATTATTTGTGAAAAGTATTCACAATATATCAAACATCATTTCGGTACCAATGTGATTATTATATTTGATGGATATTCGGATAATCCAAACGCTGCTGGTACTAAATCGTGGGAACGTTTAAGAAGGTCAAAAAATTATTACTCAACTGACATAATATGCAAAATTAATACCATTCCACCGATATCTCAAGAAAAATTTCTCGTAATGAAAATAATAAAAAATCCTCTATCGATCTTTTAAAGAGTGAATTACAACAATCATGCCACAAAATAGTCCAGGCTGACAATGACGCAGATCGTTTAATCGTTACAACTGCAATTCAAGAGTCCTTCCTTTTTGATTCTGTCACCATTGTTGCTGAAGATATAGATATACCTGTGCTAATGACTACTTTGGCATCTGATAGAAGTAATATTTTTTTAAAAAAGCGAAAAAAAGGACGTACAGTGGAAAAAATATATTCAAGTTCCAGTTTCAAATATGAAGAAATCGTACAAAAAAACTTACTGTTTCTCCATGCTTTTTCTGGCTGCGATACAACTTCAGCGACTTACAATATAGGTAAAATCAAATTTCTTACAACATTTCAAAAATATCCTGAGCTAGCATCTGGTGCGCAATTATTTCTTAAGGAGCAAGTTGAACCAGAGCAGTTAAGTTCAATTGGCGAACGCTTTTTTATTGCTTTATATTGTGGGAACAATTCGGAAGAGTCCATTGATGTGCTGCGTTACAAATTATTCATAAAATCGGTTGTAAAAACAAAATTTAATTTATCCTCGCTTCCTCCAACAAGACATGCAATTCATCAGCATTCCATGAGAGTTTATCACCAAATTTAAAGTTGGCTTGGATATTTCAAAAACCTTGAATCGTGGGGCTGGAAGAAGACGGCACGAACATTTATGCCGATAATGTGTACCAAGCCTGCTGCCCCTCCAGAGTTATTAAAATTAATATTTTGCAGGTGCAAAACAACCCCGAAACGGGTTGTGCGCTGGGTTTGGGACCCGCCACGTAAAAAATTTAGTCCAATGAAAAATGTATTAAAGCCTCGGATGAGAACCCCCTTTAATGTTGACGACCCGGCAAAACGAATAAGGCATAATGATTTGGATATTAGGGCATGTACCGGGAATGTCCGGACCCTTTCAAGGGACGGTACCGCTGCCCGACAGGTTGATGTCCTCGTTAACGCAAAGGCTGACATCACCGCCCTGCAGGAAATGCGATGGACGGGACAAGGAAAGACGACCATCGGACCTTGTGACGTATACTACAGTGGCCAGACACGCGGCAAAGCGCGTGGTGTAGGATTCGTGGTGGGAAAGAGACTTCGCCGCCAAGTACTAGCGTTCACCCCCGTGGACGAGCGTCTCGCTGCGATCCGCATCAAAGCGAAATTTTTCAACATAACATTTATCTGCGCCTATGCGCCGACTGAGGAGACGGACGACGCAGAGAAGGACTCCTTCTACGATAAACTTGAACAGACTTATGATCGCTGCCCCCAACATGATATCAAAATCGTGCTCGGCGACTTTAATGCGAAGGTGGGCAAGGAAGGAGTCTTTGGTCCAACAGTTGGAAAATTTAGTCTCCATGATATAACATCCCCCAACGGCACTAGGTTGATTGATTTCGCCGCTGCTCGCAATATGGTCATCAGTAGTACCAGGTTCCAGCATAAACGAATACACCAAGCCACATGGCTGTCTCCTGATCAAAGAACAAGAAACCAGATTGATCATGTCATGATCGACGGCAGACATAGCTCCACCGTTCTTGACGTGCGTACCCTTCGTGGTCCCAATATCGACTCGGACCATTATCTTGTTGCAGCCAAGATACGCACACGCCTCTGTGTAGCAAAGAAAGTGCGCACAGTAACGGAAGGAAAGTTTGACGTCGAGAAGCTGCGCACGACACAGACAGCTGACAATTTCTCCACTCGACTCTCACACCTGCTATCGGAGAGCAATCCTCGACCTAACGATGCAACCGAGCAATGGAAGCATATCTCTCACTCATTACGTACCGCCGCTGAGGCCACTATAGGGTTCCAGCGAGCCCGCAAAAACAACTGGTACGATGAGGAATGCAGCACTGCCTCGGACAAAAAGGACGCTGCCTACAGGGAGACGTTGTGAACGGGCGCAACCCGCAGTGTATGGCAACGCTATCGTGAGGCAAAGAAGGAAGAGAGATGCCTCTTCAGAAAAAAGAAACGTGAGGCCGAAAGGCGTGAGTGTGAGGAGCTTGAGATGCTGGCTGACATGAATGATGCCCGAAAATTCTATGAAAAGATCCGGCGGATGACGGAAGGTTTTAAGACCGGGGCAAGTTCCTGTAAGGACAATAATGGCGACCTGGTAACCGACGTACAGAGTGTACTTAAATTATGGAGGGAGCACTTCTCCTCACTGCTAAATTGCGAGGGAGACGTCGAATCCGATACCCCAATCCCTGACGATGGAAAAGTCGTCCCACCACCTGACTATGATGAAGTGAGGATAGCTATATCCCGGCTCAAAAACAACAAAGCGCCTGGAAAAGACGGACTACCCGCCGAGCTGTTCAAACACGGAGGCGAAGAGCTGGTAAAAAGCATGCATCAGCTCTTATGCAGAATATGGTCAGACGAGTGCATGCCTCCAGATTGGAATTTAAGTGTGCTCTGCCCAATCCACAAGAAAGGCGATCCCGCTAACCGCACCAACTACCGCGGAATCAGCCTTCTTAATATCGCATATAAGGTTCTTTCTAGCGTATTGTGTGAAAGACTGAAGCCCATCGTAGACAAGCTGATTGGACCTTATCAGTGTGGCTTTAGACCTGGTAAGTCTACCATCGACCAGATTTTCACGATACGCCAAATCCTGGAGAAGACCCATGATAAAAGAATCGACACACACCATCTCTTTGTCGATTTCAAAGCCGCTTTTGACAGCGCAAAAAGGAGTTGCCTGTATGCCGCCATGTCTGAATTTGACTTCCCTGCAAAGCTTATACGGCTTTGCCAAATGACGTTGAGCAATACTAACAGCTCCGTCAGAGTCGGGAAGGACCTCTCTTAGCCATTTGAACCAAACGAGGCTTCAGACAGGGCGACTCCCTTTCGTGCGATTTCTTCAACCTGATGCTGGAGAAGATAATTCGAGCAGCAGAGCTAAACCGCAATGGTACAATCTTTTACAAGAGCGTGCAATTGCTGGCGTATGCCGATGATATTGATATCATTGGCCTTAACAACCGCGCCGTAAGCGCTGCCTTCTCTGGACTGGATAAAGAAGCGAAAAAAGTGGGTCTTGCGGTCAACGAGGACAAGACGAAGTATTTGCTGTCATCAAAGAAAGAATCGGCGCACCTGCGCCTTGGCAGCCACGTCACTGTTGATAGTTACAAATTTGAAACTGTGAGGGACTTCGTCTATTTGGGAACCAGCATTAACACCGAAAATAATATCAGTCTAGAAATCCAACGGAGAATCACTCTTGCGAACAAGTGCTACTTTGGACTGAGTAGGCAATTGAGAAGTAAAGTCCTCTCTCGAAGAACAAAGATCGCGCTCTATAAGTCTCTCATCATACCTGTCCTGATGTATGGCTCAGATTCATGGACAATGTCAAGAGAAGATGAGATGGCCCTTGGAGTATTTGAGAGAAAAGTTCTCCGGAAGATTTATGGTCCTTCCCGTGATGCCGACGGCGAGTATCGAAGGAGATTTAACGATGAGCTGTACGAGCTTTACGCAGATCCAGCGAATTAAAGCCCAAAGGCTCCGCTGGCTGGGTCACGTCATGCGAATGGACAAAGAAGCTCCAACACAGAAGGTTTTCCTATCGTCGCCTGAATTCGGCAGCAGAGGAAGGGGGAGGCCTCGACTGAGGTGGAAACAACAGGTGGAGGATGACTTGAACTCCCTTGGGGTTTCCAATTGGCGTCCGTTATCGCTAAAAAGGAATGACTGGCGTGCTTTGATACGAAACGGCCAAAATCGCTTAGGCGGTTAAGCGCCAATAAATGATGATGAAATGCATTAACACAATTTTATTATTTCTTCCGGTTTAGGAGCTATATTAAAAAATCGAAAATCCGATTATTTTCGCTATAGCGGCCGCGTGACATGCCCCCCAGTCCCGAAAACTCGGTTTTAAGGTCACGGTTGTGCCTTCTATCGAATGCAAAAAAAAAAATCGCTGCCTATATGAAATGCAAAGTTGACTCAATTTTTTGTCTAATTTTCCTGGAGTAAAAAATTTTCAACTTTTTTTGGAGAAGTTCTAGCGAATTTCTGAGTACGCAGTTTTGTAGGCCGGTCAATTTTACTAATGTGTAATGTGCAAGCTAGAAGTAGCTCAAAATTTTCCCGGATTTTTAAGAACTTTTTTAGTCGAGGGTGTTAAGTAATTTCTTCACTACAACAAAATAATAAATAAATTTTGTATAGAAGAAATTACGCAACGCCCCCGACCAAAAAAATTCTTAAAAATCAGGGAAAATTTTGAGCTACTTCTAGCATGCATATTGTGAAATTGACTGGCCTACAAAACTGCGTACTCAGTAATTCACTAGAAATTCTGTCAAAAAAGTGGAAATTTTTGATGAAAATTAAAAAAGTTCCCCTGAAGTTTGTGCAAATTTTTAAGGAATTTTTTTTTGGATTCTGTTATATAATTTTCTATATTTTAATTAAAAAAATTTAGAAATACCATCTTTGTACCCTGTCTAAGTAACTTCAAAAAAATATCAGTGGACCGAATTCACTGTGAGTCACTGTATGTATGTAAATTTTTGAGAAACAAATTTACAACTTAAAACTTAAAAACACATGGTCGTTTGTATACTCTAGATCAAGTAGGTACTGCAGAGCTATCTGTCAAAGTTAGCAAATTGAATATAAAATTGGTCAATTCTGGGAAATTAGCTCGCCCAATCCATTTTTCGAGCTTTCAACATTTTACCAAAAAGAATTAATATCCGAATTGCTTTTCAAATTATGGTCACTCAACTTAAGACAAGTCCACTGGGTAATGATTTTATCATTATCATCGCTTAAGTTTTGAAATTTTAAAATTAAGTCAAATATACAGCTATCTTTGTCAGACAAGACTTCCACAGGTGTTATAACTTTTAGCAACTCGAGATCTTTTCTACTAAAACCGCATTTTAATTTGATCTAAAAGCTCAATTTAAAATGTTTAAATATTATCTTTTATTACAATTCTTTGCGCATATAAAATTTTTCGGCTTTTGATCCTATGAAAATGTTTTCTTATTTCATGTGATTCGAAACGATTCAAAATAATATATTAGAAAAATCCACAAAAGTTGATTTTAAGGGAAAAAGTACCAAAATCAAGAACAGCGTACCAACGTACCAATTCATATTTACAGTACCAGTTTTGGTACGAAAGTACCAAGTACGGCCACTCTGGTTGCGCTACTATGTAAGGCATACAATGGTTTTTAATCACACTTTTATTAGCTGCACTTGTACGTAACGGGTGTATATTGAAATCACACATAATCCCGAACTACCAAATCCTGAAACACATAATCCCGACAGGACCAAATCGCGATCAAACATAATCCCGACACAACCAAATCCCGACCAATCATAATCACGACACGATCAAATCCCGACAAAAAATTCAAGCAAAATATAAAAATAGTTTTTATATTTTGTCTGGATTTTATATGTACGAACTGTATGTGTATTCTTCTGTTGGTAATGAAATATACAAAAAAAAGGTACCATTTTACAAGACGGTTCAATGGTTAATGCTGGTTATTGGCAAAAAACCAAAAATTACCAAAACTTGGTCCAAAAGGGGGGGTGTAATCCATACTTTTTATGTGCAGAATACCTTTCCGAGTTAGCGGCCTTCGGCCGCGCTTATTACAAATAACCCTGGGCTACGCCATGCCACTAAACTAATGTATAATGTATTGGGGCGATATCCATGGTATTTATGTGCAGAACACCTTCCTTAGATGGCGGCCTTCGGCCGCGCTTATTATAAATAACCCTGGGCTACGCCAAGCCTGAACCGTGGCCCTAGCGAAATTATTGTATTTTTGCCTATAACTTTTGAACGGATAAACAAAATTAGTTTCCGCTTTCGGATTCTTAATCTACTCGTAAATACGCGGCTTTTGCTGCCCCACTTTCCGCATTTGGACAAAATTATTATTATTATTATCATTATTATTATTATTATTATTATTATTATTATTATTATTATTATTATTATAATTATTATTAATGCAATGCACAAAGATATCTTAGAGGCTAATTAGAAAAGAGATTACAACTAAAAATTGTAGATTGCTACTTATAAAATAATTTTAACACTTCCATGAAGCGATTTTTTGAAAAAGAAAAATCGATCTCGACAAATCTGGAAATTCTGTTGAACTCAGTCATCAGGCCCTGTTGATAGGCGAATTTTTAAAATATAAAGTTCTAAAGACACCAACAAAGAAAATCTCGGTGTGTCGAAGATGCCGGGACGGAATGTTGAAGGAAATTCTTTCAAGGAGAACAGGACAGTCAACAACCCCCGTGACTACGTCGAAAACGAAAGGCAGAGACATAATAGTCCTCCTATTCTGTAGCGATTTTAGGTTTATCAAGAGACATCTAGTTTCATAGGCTGGCACAGGATCTGTAAAATGTAGGCTTCGAAGCGCCAAACGTAAAAATGCCTTTTGGATCCGCTCAATCCTAATAATATGGCAATCAAAATAAGGGGACCAAATAAAAGAGGCGTAATCGAGCCTAGATCGAACAAACAACATATACAGTAATTTTAGTGTATATGGGTCAGCAAACTCTGAGCTGTGACGTCGCAAAAAAGCAAGCATGGAATATGATTTGGAAATTATGAAGCTCATGTGGCTGGTAAACGAGAACTTTTGGTCGAAAATTTTAGGTCTTTGATTTCGCAAACAGTTCGAAGAGGCGAGCTAGCGATATTGTAAGACGTCTGAATGATGTTATTGCGTTTAGCATAGGTAACATGAAAACATTTGTAAATGTTCAACGAGAGGCTATTTTCTACGCACCAATTGCTTACACTATCGATGTCACGTTGCATCAACATAGAGTCTTGGTAGCTACTAATAACGGAATAAATCTTAAGATCATCCGCGTAAAGCAAAAGTTTAGCAGAAGAAAAGCAAGTACTGATATCATTGATAAACAGGACGAACAAGAGTGGGCCCAAGATACTACCCTGTGGAACCCCCGAGCTTGCAATAAAAGGCAAAGATTACGACCGATCAGCGGCGATTTTTAAGATAAGATGTGATCCATCTCAGAAACGCCGAGTGAAACCCGATAGAACCTAATTTATTCAGAAATATACTATGAGAGACCTTATCGAAAGCCTTGGAGAAATCAGTGTAGACTGTATCGACCTGAGCTTCAGACTGAAAGGCCGCTATGCAATCGCTTGAAAAAACTGTAAGGTTAGACACAGTAGAACGACACGGAATGAAGCCATGCTGTTCGGGACAAACAAAGTTTTTGACAGCGAATAAAATAATTTTTTGGTTTCGAAAAGTTTAGATGGTGCGGAAAGCTAAGAGGTGGGCCTGTAGTTTGTGATGTCATTTTTGTTACCACTTTTGAAGATAGGGGTGATGAAGGCTAGTTTCCAATCGCCAACGAAGATACCCGAAGAAAGTGATGCATTAAAAATATGACAACAGACATACCATCAACATCCGTTTGGGTAGAAGGTTTCAGACCATCAATGCCAATGAGCACATCGTCAGTGGCCAGCGTTATACTACCGAGATCAAGTGATCCCGATGTATCGTATGAGACAGGCCTATTGTCAGACCCAATACTGAAATTGGGCTGAAAAAAACAAAGCAAAGAGATTCGCAGCTTCAACAGGTATATTAGCCACATTGTCGCCAAGAAAAAGAGCTGAAGGAAAACTAGAGCAAGACTTTTTCGAGTTCACAAAATGCCAAAACGCTTTTGGATTTGTCTTTAAGTTGGATTCAAATTTTAGAATATAGTTCCTATGCAAGAATTTTTCCAGACATAAGAACTTCTTAGAATATTCCTTTATTATTTTTGTTTCGGGGTCGAATAAGAGTTGCACTATGCCATGGAACCTTGTAATGCTTTCTTTCCACAACCGCACAGTGGGAGAAATGGCCAATCTAGCGGCGCTTTCTTAATAGCTTCTTAAATACAATGAAAAAATGCATTACTTTATTCTAAAAAAGCGGCCGCCGTGGTGTAGCGGTTAAGTGTTCGGCCTTCTGCACCAAGTCGTGGCGGTTCGATGCCCGACAAAAGTAACATCAAAAATTATTTAGAAAAAGAATTTTTCTAAACGGGGTCGCCCCTCGGCAGTAGTTTGGCAAACTCTCCGGGTGTATTTCTGCCATGAGAAGCTTCTCAGCAAAAAATTCATTTGCTTTGCAAGTGCCGTTCGGAGTCGGCAAAAATCTGTAGGTCCCGCCAACTTGTAGGAAAAACTCAAAAGCAACACACCACAAGTTGGAAAGAGAAGCTCGGCTAAAAATCTCGTTAGAGGTTATGATAACCTGTTGGTATATCGCCGCCATTAGTTTTTTTTTTTTTTTTATTCTAAAAATATGTGTTAATTATTTATTTATATGTTTTTATGTGGATGGAGGCATATAAAGCCAAGGATATTCGGAAACAAATAATTCTGCTTATTCCAAGCATATATGCGAAAAGCCTCTATGTTAACTGCATACCCACATGCCATAGTACGCAAAATTATACCAAATCTTTTTATAAGTTCTACTTTTACGCCAGTTACTGTAGAGGCTAAAATTGGATGCTGGAAAAATATTCTTGCAATATTCGTGGGAATGTCCACCAATATACCCATTTTTTCTTTTAGCTCAAGTTGAACCTTTCTTTTGGTTTTCTGAGCGATTTCTTTATGTTCTCCACGATTTTTGCCAATTTTGTATGGGTATTCTATAGGCGATATGAATTATACACTCAAAGCACCGTATCCAAGCATGGAATGTTGACAATCCGTACTCATACAAGTGCTCCTGTGGTTGTCTCAATTGAACATTATTTATATTATTCATGAATTTTGGTGTTGCTCCACAAATTCCACAGGCCTGCGATGATGAGCCCGCTAAAGTGTTAAAACTTTTCCCATCAATCATTGTTAAATGGAATTCATGTACTACTTCGAAAAAACTCAACTTTGTCGGAACATTGCTTACAATTTGCCTTTTAATATTATCTATCTCAACCTTAACCAACTCCGCTGCTCTTTTTCAAAAATTATTTGAATGTCTCTGCAGAACCGAGTTGAAGAAGGCCTGTTATTTTGCCATAGAACAGCGTCTCCTTTTTTAATTTGTAAATGCAAAATACATACAGCAAATAAATCATCATTTATTGGCGCTTAACCGCCTAAGCGATTTTGGCCGTTTCGTATCAAAGCACGCCAGTCATTCCTTTTTAGCGATAACCGACGCCAATTGGAAACCCCAAGGGAGTTCAAGTCATCCTCCACCTGTTGTTTCCATCTCAGTCGAGGCCTCCCCCTTCCTCTGCTGCCGAATTCAGGCGACGATAGGAAAACCTTCTGGGCTGGAGCTTCTTTGTCCATTCGCATAACATGGCCCAGCCAGCGGGGTCTTTGGGATTTAATTCGCTGGACTATGGTCAGATCTGCGTAGAGCTCGTACAGCTCATCGTTAAATTTCCTTCTATACTCGCCGTTGGCATCACGGGAAGGACCATAAATCTTCCGGAGAACTTTTCTCTCAAATACTCCAAGGGCCATCTCATCTTCTCTTGACATTGTCCATGAATCTGAGCCATACATCAGGACAGGTATGATGAGAGACTTATAGAGCGTGATCTTTGTTCTTCGAGAGAGGACTTTACTTCTCAATTGCCTACTCAGTCCAAAGTAGCACTTGTTGACAAGAGTGATTCTCCGCTGGATTTCTAGACTGATATTATTTTCGGTGTTAATGCTGGTTCCAAAATAGACGAAATCTCTCACCGTTTCAAACTTTTAGCCATCAACGGTGACTTGGCTGCCAAGGCGCAGGTGCGCCGATTCTTTCTTTTATGACAGCAAATACTTCGTCTTGTCCTCGTTCACGGCAAGACCCACTTTTTTCGCTTCCTTATCCAGTCCAGAGAAGGCAGCGCTTACGGCGCGGTTGTTAAGGCCAATGATATCAATATCATCGGCATACGCCAGCAATTGCACGCTCTTGTAAAAGATTATACCATTGCGGTTTAGCCCTGCTGCTCGAATTATCTTCTCCAGCATCAGATTGAAGAAATCGCACGAAAGGGAGTCGCCCTGTCTGAAGCCTCGTTTGGTTTCAAATGGCTCAGAGAGGTCCTTCCCGATGCTGACGGAGCTGTTGGATTTGCTCAAGGTCATTTGACAAAGCCGTATAAGCTTTGCAGGGAAGTCAAATTCAGACATGGCGGCATACAGGCAACTCCTTTTTACGCTGTCCAAAGCGGCTTTAAAATCGACAAAGAGATGGTGTGTGTCGATTCTCTTATCATGGGTCTTCTCCAGGATTTGGCGTATCGTGAAAATCTGGTCGATGGTAGCCTTACCAGGTCTAAAGCCACACTGATAAGGTCCAATCAGTTTGTCTACGATGGGCTTCAGCCTTTCACACAACACGCTAGAAAGAACCTTATATGCGATATTAAGAAGACTAATTCCGCGGTAGTTGGTGCGGTTAGCGGGATCGCCTTTCTTGTGGATTGGGCAAAGCACACTTAAATTCCAATCCGGAGGCATGCATTCGTCTGACCATATTCTGCATAAGAGCTGATGCATGCTTTTTACCAGCTCTTCGCCTCCGTGTTTGAACAGCTCGGCGGGTAGTCCGTCTTTTCCAGGCGCTTTGTTGTTTTTGAGCCGGGATATAGCTATCCTCACTTCATCATAGTCAGGTGGTGGGACGACTTTTCCATCGTCAGGGATTGGGGTATCGGGTTCGACGTCTCCCTCGCAATTTAGCAGTGAGGAGAAGTGCTCCCTCCATAATTTAAGTACACTTTGTACGTCGGTTACCAGGTCGCCATTATTGTCCTTACAGGAGCTTGCCACGGTCTTAAAACCTTCCGTCATCCGCCGGATCTTTTCATAAAATTTTCGGGCATCATTCCGGTCAGCCAGCATCTCAAGCTCCTCACACTCACGCCTTTCGGCCGCACTTTTCTTTTTTCTGAAAAGGCGTCTCTCTTCCTTCTTTGCCTCACGATATTGTTGCCATACACTGCGGGTTGCGCCCGTTCGCAACGTCTCCTTGTAGGCAGCGTCCTTTTTTTTTCGAGGCAGTTTTGCATTCCTCGTCGTACCAGTTGTTCTTGCGGGCTCGCTGGAACCCTATAGTGGCCTCAGCGGCGGTACGCAATGAGTGAGAGATATGCTTCCATTGCTCGGTTACATCGTTAGGTCGAGGATTGCCCTCTGCTAGCAGGTGTGAGAGTCGAGTTGTGAAATTATCCGCTGTATGTGTCATGCGCAGCTTCTCGACGTCAAACTTTCCTTCCGTTACTGTGCGCACTTTCTTCGTTGCACAGAGGCGTGTGCGTATCTTGGCTGCGACAAGATAATGGTCAGAGTCAATATTGGGACCACGCAGTGTACGCACGTCCAGAACGGTGGAGCTATGTCTGCCGTCAATCAAGACATGATCAATCTGGTTTCTAGTTCTTTGATCAGGGAACAGCCATATGGCTTGGTGTATTCGCTTATGCTGGAACCTGGTACTACTGCTGACCATATTGCGAGCAGCGGCGAAGTCAATCAACCTAGTGCCGTTGGGGGATGTTATATCATGGAGACTGAATTTTCCAACTGTGGGACCAAAGACTCCTTCCTTGCCCACCTTGGCATTAAAGTCGCCGAGCACGATTTTGATATCATGCTGATACACATTTATATAGCGAGCCGCTTGCTTCAAGATAGACGCCCGCTTGCAGCCGCACCTCATGGTGAACAGACGCTACGCAAAAACCTCGGTGAGCCCTTAAACCAAGTATGTCAGAGTGGCCCCACCGGGGCTCCCTCTCTTTCTGCCGCGAGCCTAGGTAGCTCCCGTTGCCCAGAGTGCACGAACGAGGACGCAAGAGTCGGGATTGAGCAAGGTCACTTGGCAACCACACTCCATTACACTCCTCATCAGTTATTTCACAATCAGAAGCGTAAAACGTTGACGGTAAGTGGAGTGATCACTGCTGCCGTCACAGCCCCAATTAAATATTTCTTTTATGCTGTCATTAATATTGCCTGCAGTCAAAACACCTTCTAAAGATTTGGAAAATCCTTGTACTATACGTGCAAGAGTATGGTCTACAAGACTCTGCAGGGCATTGTTGCCATTTTAGCCGTTTTTCGGCTAAATCTAGCCGTTTTTTTTTTGTCATTTAGCCGGAAAAATTTGAATCTAGACGCTAGCCGTTTTCATATTTTTTTAGCCGTTTTTAGCTTTTTTCCCAATGTAGTAAACAATTTTTTTGAAATAAACTTAGTTCAACACATCTAACATTTACGATAGCTCAGAGCAAGATATAGAAAATTGTGATATAGAAATATTGTAAAATGTATATACCTACATTCTTCTCACATTATTATTATTATTATTTTTTTTTTTCATTTTATGTCATGAAAGTATGTGTTATTTTCAAGTATATTCGTTACCTGATGCCTTATTTAATTGCGACTTTTCATTATGGCGGCGGCCGTGGTGTAGCGGTTAAGTGTTCGGCCTTCTACACCAAGTCGTGGCGGTTCGATGCCCGGCAAAATTAACATCAAAAATTATTTAGAAAAAGAATTTTTCAACACTGCACTGGGGTAACACTCTGTTTTAGCCTTAAGTAAAATATCGAACACAGGATAATGCGAAGGATATTAGGGCATGTACCTGGAATGTCCGGACCCTTTCAAGGGATGGTACCGCTTCCCGACTGGTTGATGTCCTCGTTAACGCAAAGGCTGACATCACCGCCCTGCAGGAAATGCGATGGACGGGACAAGGAAAGACGACCATCGGACCTTGTGACGTATACTACAGTGGTCAGACACGCGGCAAAGCGCGTGGTGTAGGATTCGTGGTGGGAAAGAGACTTCGCCGCCAAGTACTAGCGTTCACCCCCGTGGACGAGCGTCTCGCTGCGATCCGCATCAAGGCGAGGTTTTTCAACATAATATTTATCTGCGCCTATGCGCCGACTGAGGAGATGGACGACGCAGAGAAGGACTCCTTCTACGATAAACTTGAACAGACTTATGATCGCTGCCCCCAACATGATATCAAAATCGTGCTCGGCGACTTTAATGCGAAGGTGGGCAAGGAAGGAGTCTTTGGTCCAACAGTTGGAAAATTTAGTCTCCATGATATAACATCCCCCAACGGCACTAGGTTGATTGACTTCGCCGCTGCTCGCAATATGGTCGTCAGTAGTACCAGGTTCCAGCATAAACGAATACACCAAGCCACCTGGCTGTCTCCTGATCAAAGAACAAGAAACCAGATTGATCATGTCATGATCGACGGCAGGCATAGCTCCACCGTTCTGGACGTGCGTACCCTGCGTGGTCCCAATATCGACTCGGACCATTATCTTGTTGCAGCCAAGATACTCACACGCCTCTGTGTAGCAAAGAAAGTGCGCACAGTAACGGAAGGAAAGTTTGACGTCGAGAAGCTGCGCACGACACAGGCAGCTGACAATTTCTCCACTCGACTCTCACACCTGCTATCGGAGAGCAATCCTCGACCTAACGATGCAACCGAGCAATGGGAGCATATCTCTCACTCATTACGTACCGCCGCTGAGGCCACTATAGGGTTCCAGCGAGCCCGCAAAAACAACTGGTACGATGAGGAATGCAGCACTGCCTCGGACAAAAAGGACGCTGCCTACAGGGAGACGTTGCGAACGGGTGCAACCCGCAGTGTATGGCAACGCTATCGTGAGGCAAAGAAGGAAGAGAGACGCCTTTTCAGAAAAAAGAAACGTGAGGCCGAAAGGCGTGAGTGTGAGGAGCTTGAGATGCTGGCTGACAGGAATGATGCCCGAAAATTCTATGAAAAGATCCGGCGGATGACGGAAGGTTTTAAGACCGGGGCAAGTTCCTGTAAGGACAACAATGGCGACCTGGTAACCGACGTACAGAGTGTACTTAAATTATGGAGGGAGCACTTCTCCTCACTGCTAAATTGCGAGGGAGACGTCGAACCCGATACCCCAATTCCTGACGATGGAAAAGTCGTCGCACCACCTGACTATGACGAAGTGAAGATAGCTATATCCCGGCTCAAAAACAACAAAGCGCCTGGAAAAGACGGACTTCCCGCAGAGCTGTACAAACACGGAGGCGAGGAGCTGGTAAAAAGCATGCATCAGCTCTTATGCAGATTATGGTCAGACGAGTGCGTGCCCCCAGATTGGAATTTAAGTGTGCTCTGCCCAATCCACAAGAAAGGCGATCCCGCTAACCGCACCAACTACCGCGGAATCAGCTTTCTTAATATCGCATATAAGGTTCTTTCTAGCGTGTTGTGTGAAAGACTGAAGCCCATCGTAGACAAACTGATTGCACCTTATCAGTGTGGCTTTAGACCTGGTAAGTCTACCATCGACCAGATTTTCACGATACGCCAAATCCTGGAGAAGACCCATGATAAAAGAATCGACACACACCATCTCTTTGTCGATTTCAAAGCCGCTTTTGACAGCGCAAAAAGGAGTTGCCTGTATGCCGCCATGTCTGAATTTGACTTCCCTGCAAAGCTTATACGGCTTTGCCAAATGACGTTGAGCAATACTAACAGCTCCGTCAGAGTCGGGAAGGACCTCTCTGAGCCATTTGAAACCAAACGAGGCTTCAGACAGGGCGACTCCCTTTCGTGCGATTTCTTCAACCTGATGCTGGAGAAGATAATTCGAGCAGCAGAGCTAAACCGCAATGGTACAATCTATTACAAGAGCGTGCAATTGCTGGCGTATGCCGATGATATTGATATCATTGGCCTTAACAACCGCGCCGTAAGCGCTGCCTTCTCTGGACTGGATAAGGAAGCGAAAAAAGTGGGTCTTGCGGTCAACGAGGACAAGACGAAGTATTTGCTGTCATCAAAGAAAGAATCGGCGCACCTGCGCCTTGGTAGCCACGTCACTGTTGAAAGTTACAAATTTGAAACTGTGAGGGACTTTGTCTATTTGGGAACCAGCATTAACACCGAAAATAATATCAGTCTAGAAATCCAACGGAGAATCACTCTTGCGAACAAGTGCTACTTTGGACTGAGTAGGCAATTGAGAAGTAAAGTCCTCTCTCGAAGAACAAAGATCACGCTCTATATCATCATACCTGTCCTGATGTATGGATCAGATTCATGGACAATGTCAAGAGAAGATGAGATGGCCCTTGGAGTATTTGAGAGAAAAGTTCTCCGGAAGATTTATGGTCCTTCCCGTGATGCCGACGGCGAGTATCGAAGGAGATTTAACGATGAGCTGTACGAGCTTTACGCAGATCTGACCATAGTCCAGCGAATTAAAGCCCAAAGGCTCCGCTGGCTGGGTCACGTCATGCGAATGGACAAAGAAGCTCCAGCCCAGAAGGTTTTCCAATCGTCACCCGAATTCGGCAGCAGAGGAAGGGGGAGGCCTCGACTGAGATGGAAACAACAGGTGGAGGATGACTTGAACTCCCTTGGGGTTTCCAATTGGCGTCAGTTATCGCTAATAAGGAATGACTGGCGTGCTTTGATAGGCGACGGCCAAAATCGCTTAGGCGGTTAAGCGCCAATAAATGATGATGAAAATATCGATGGATAAATATTGCAGTTTCGTTCTTTGGTACCATATTGCATTATTTTGTATGACCTTTTTGAGTATCCGCCATCTATATAAAGAGATAAAGCTTCCTCAGGTGTATACGGAATTGGGGTTTTTTGTTCAGAGCTTACAGACTTAAGCATTTTCGAAGCAGTCGAACTTTCTTCAAACAATTTTGAAACAACCTGTGAAGCATTTCTTTTTCCAGCTTTGTAAAGACTTACGCTTGCTGCTACCATTAACTCTTGGTTAGGTGTTTCGTTAACAACTGATTAAATTTTTTTATTTTTTTTTTTTTTAGTTTTCATTGTACACTCTGAAAAAGGTTTTTGTATACGGTGATGAGCAGTTGGCTTAGAAAAAATTATATTTTAATCCAACCATTTCTTCATTTCTTATTTCGCTCTTCGAACACTGACATAACCCTATGACATTCTTTCCTCTTTTCTACAAGTTTGCTTATGAAATTTCTTAATTGTTTTTGAATTTTGCGAGTTTGCTCTTCACTATACTTTGAGCGATCAATGATGTTAGAAAATAAATGATTTTCAACCATTAGACATTTTTTTGTTGGTACTGGTTTACTGTGCCATATTAAAAAAAAGCGTGCGGTTAGACTCTGCCATAGTATCAAATAAAGGAAAAAAATCAGTAACTTGCAAATATTTGCAGCCAATTTTTGGACAAGACGTAGACCACAACATATTTTAACAAATTATACAAACATTGAATCGAATCCCATCGAATCCACAACACTTATTTTCTACGGAACATTGGATTACACATATAAAAACACTTTGATATAGGACAATTTCTTTTTCCATTGTAAAGATCTAAAACATATATTAACAGACCACAATGACTTTTTTTATTTAACACATACCAAATAATAATAATTAAGTCACAAATCTTATTATAAAATTGTATATTTAAGTTTATCAGTTCAACAAAAATTGCACTTAAAAATAGGTAAATAATAATTATTGCACTTGCTAAAACATGTGTTAAATTCGAAAGCTCACAGATATGCGAATATTTGGAACAAAATAAAAACGAAAACATAAAAGACCCCGTTAGGATATAAATTTTCAATAAAACAAACAAAATTTGGAGAATTCTGAATTTAAAAATTTCGCTAAAGCGCGGCTATATTGACCATTTCTCCACCGTGAACCGGTACGATACTCTTGCACGCTTCCACAACTGTGGATCGAAAACGTTCAAAGCAACGAGTGGCGTCGCAATGATAAAATAAGCTATCCCAGCATACTTCCGATAACAGATTATTCAATTTCAAAAAATCCCACGATTTCAGAGTTTGGATTAGTGACTTTAGCAAAATAATAAAATTCAAGACTAATAACAAGAAGTATATGATGCACATCTGCCTTCGCGAGATAAGAATTACACTCGTTTATAGAAAAGTTTACGGTTTTGGATAGAAAGATTAAATCAAGTGTGCGACCAAGCGAATTAGGGAAACGATTAATTTGCATTAAGTCAATACTTAGGAAACCATCTACTAAATATGATTCACTATTACTATTTACATCACAAGCTATAATATCGGAGCTGGAGAGATTACACAAGTTGAAGTCGCCCAGCACGCAGAGGTGATCCTCTTCTCTTTTGTTCCAAGCAAGATGTGTAATGTTGTCAATGCGAGCAGTATAAAGGCTATGGTTACCATTCGGCGGAATGTAAGAAGCACATAATAGCAGGGCATCGGAAACCCCGGTTATTCGAACACAAACTTGGTCGCGAATATCGGTTTGTCCCCTTCTTTCTGAAAAAACTGGAACGGCCGAATTTTGACATTAGCCGGCCATACTTCACGCCTCATTACTCTGCCATATAAATGCGCAGGAACACGTAGCTTAAAATTTAAGTGAATCTAAGGTGGCATCGTTTTTAATTAGCACAAAACAAGCAATTTCCTGATTATTATCAATATCAAGATGGTTATGCACATAATGGACAATATCATCGCAAGTTACAGATTTTTTAAAAGATGACAAATGTAGAAACTTAAAGCGTGTAAATACACCAAGATCATGGTTGTCACTGAGCCAACAACACGTCTCTTACTAGACTCAATTTTACGACGCACAGTGTTAAATTGATCTGTGCCAACAGCAACCTTAGTTGAGCTAGTCACAGCATTCTCTGCCGCTGGCATTTGTTGAGTAACAGACGGTGAGAAATTACCATCAACAACTCTCCCACTCATTTTATTTGTCGAGTTCTTACGCCGTATAGTAGTCCATCCATTTGCAATATCAACAACACAACGTAAATCCTTTTCAGCAGGTGGCGTCGTAGTTTGCGTAGCAGTAGCCAAAGCAAAGCTTGGCTTCGAAATGGCAATATTAGCAGAAGAGCAAGTATAAGTACGAGTTGGTTGTACTGTAACGAAATGAGAGCGGTTATCGGCATCCATTGGTTGAGTTGTGGGAGAAGAGAGTTTGCTGCCGGCGTCGACAGACTCAGTAGAATTAGGTTGTTGTTTGTTGATTTCTTTTTTTGGCATTATTGTTGTTAGCATTTTTTTTAGTTGAATTTCTGGACGAATTTATGTTAGCAATGCGACGAAGTTCGTTGACCTCAAATGTGAGCGAGGCAAGAGCAGCAACAACTCCATCGTCATATAACTTATGCAAATCTAACAGTTCAGAGCGCACGATTTCAATTTCGCCGAATAATTTGTTTTTCTCCTCTTGAAGAGAGTATATTACCGCAACCGCACTAGCTTGCTCTGCACGTAAGAATTTTAATTCGGCAAGAATTGCTGCAGTTCGCAGATTAGGCATTAACACTTGTATAGCTTAATGAAGAGGCTTGAGAAGTCATAGACTCATCTTGTTGAACGGTATATACTATCCGCAGGTACGCGATTAATTAAAAGAAAAACTGTAGACGGTGTTTAAACCCTTATCTATATGTATTCATGCAAATAAACGATTTCCTCATACAGGTACGTGGTTGCATATGTATAGGCTAAGTTCATTTTTTAAATGCTCTTTTGTAACAACATAAAACGTCCAAACAAAGGCGAAAATGTTAGGGCAAGTACTTTGCAGGCTGAAAGTTTGAAACTTTCAAACCCTTTGTTCATGTGAACTCAGGTAAAAAAATTGCTCTCTGTTAGGAATATTATTGTCCAGGTTTTATCTTGATAAATGTTGTGAAATGATATACCTACATATAGAAAAATAAAGTATATAATTTACCTACTATTATATTGAACACAACTTTATGTGCGAAACACATTAGTTAGTATACATTCTTTAACCTTTATGTGTACACCCTCTATATATATTATGACAACTTAAAGTAAAATGTGGGTTGTTTTTGGGAAAAGTAATTAAATAATGCTTATTTTAAGTAAGAATATTTAGTAAATATTATGTGTTTACTTATTTATTAAGTTTTAAATACATTTTGATTGTTAATTGGCACAATTGTTACAATTTGAAACGGTTACAGTATGGACATTGCAAATCGATTACTCGACTAGTCGATTAGTCCAACTTTTGTGCTGTTTGAAAATCGAATAGCAGATATTCGATTTCAGCTAGGCGACTAGCTGTCAATAATCGAATACTAACGATTAAATCGGGTTCCCAGTTTTTACCCGGGTTAGGTTAGGTTGGGTTCAAGTGGCTGCCGCACACCTAGGCCAGTATTAAAAGGCCCGTTGTGATACCACCAACACTAGGAAAGTGAGTTCCGGGACCCTGCCATATGGAAAATCCCGATATTATCGGAATTCTCCACATAGCAGAATCTCGGGACTGACGTTCCTATACCGACACCGTTACTCCCCCTCGAACCATTTAGATGACTTGATGAAGGCCATCAGGTCCTTTATGTCCAGCTCCGTGACCTGGCGTAAGCTAACCAGGAACGGAACTCCCAAAAAGAGCATTCTCGCGCCACTTAAAGCCGGGCAGTTGCAGATGAGGTGCTCCATCGTTTCCTTACAACTCCTACAGCATCGTCGGTAGGGCACACCTAGTCTTTCTGCGTGCCTACCAATGAGGCAGTGCCCAGTTAATACGCCTATTCATATGGAGATTTTTCTTCTCCTTAGGGCATAAATTTGCCTTGATCTTTTATGATCCCATTTCGGCCAGGTTTCTTTGGATATCCGGCATCCTGGAGATTGCAGCCATCTTTCTTTGGCTTGGTGGAGTGTGTACTCCTTCAGCATAAGCTTGCATGTGGCAAACGGCATACCTAAGCACTTGGTCGTGCCCTGCCTCGCAAGTTCGTCTGCCCTACAATTTCCCTCAATGTCCCTATGCCCCGGGACGCATGTGAGGTTCACGCGATTCTGTTGGGCCATCTCTTATTAATTCTTCGATCATGGCTTCACCTGTATGTTTGTTTGTTGTCTTGTTTGTTTGTTTGTTTGCTTGTATGTATGTAACTCTCCTTCGGTCTAAGGCTTAGACTCTAAGGCCAATTGGCCCAAAACCGTAAAATGTCCCTACAATATGGGTATAAACGAAAGGGGTAGGCCCCTGGTTTCATTTGGACACCGATATATTGCGATAAACTAAACTGTAACTGAGTTATCGGTCAAAATGTGATAATATGGGTCTCAAACGGAAGGGAATGGCCCCAGGTTTCATTTGGACATCGACATATTTCCATAAATTGATCGATAACTGAGTTATCGCTCAAAATGCAATTGCCCAAAAACCTTAAAATTGCCCTAAAATATAGGTATTAAACGAAAGGATAAGGGCTCAGGTTTCATTTGGACTTCGGTATATTTCGATAAATATATGATAACTGAGTTATCGGTCAAAATGTGATTGCCCAAAAGCCTTAAAATTTCCCTACAATATGGGTATCAAACGAAAGGAGAAGGCCCCAGGTTTCATTTGGACATCGATATATTTCGATAAATTTATCGATAACAGCGATATCGCTCAAAATGCAATTGCTCAAAAACCTTAAAATTTCCCTGAAATATGGGTATTAAACGAAAGGATAAGGCCTCAGGTTTCATTCGGACTTCGATATTTTTCGATAAATTTATGATAACTGAGTTATCGGTCAAAATGTGGTTGCGAATGAAAGAGGAAGGCCCCAGGTTTCATTTGTACATCGATATATTTCGATAAACTGATCGATAACTGAGTTATCGCTCAAAATGCACTTGCCTAAAAACCTTAAAATTTTCCTAAAATATAGGTACATATGTATTAAACGAAAGGATAAGGTCTCAGGTTTCATTTGGACTTCGATATATTTCGATAAATTTATTATAACTGAGTTATCGGTCAAAATGTGGTTGCCCAAAAGCCTTAAAATTTCCCTACAATATGGGTATCAAACGAAAGGGGAAGGCACCAGGTTTAATTTGGTTTTCGTTATATTTAGATAAATTTATCGATAACTGAGTTATCGGGCAAAATGTGATTGCCTTAAAATTTCCCTTAAATTTAAAACCTTAAAATTTCCCTAAAATATGGGTATTAAACGAAAGGGTAAGGCCTCAGGTTTCATTTGGATTTCCATATACAGTACAATCGAAAAAGTAAACTCGCGAGATAGTAAAACCTTCGGTTAAGTTGCCCGATTTCGAGCGTCCACGTACCGCTCTGAAAAGTAAACTTTTTGGTTGACTTTTTCGAGCTTAATAAATTTTTCAAACCCAACCGTTTGTTTGGCATGAAAAACAAGCGGGTATACCCCTTTTTGCTATGTATTCCCCAAATTTCTATTTAAAACCTTTTTGTCGGTGTCGCAAGGTACATTTTTAGTTAGTGATGAGCATTTGAACTTGTGAGTTGTTTATACATAGTTAGTGTGTTAAAAAATGTCAACAAAGCAGAAAAAATCATTGCAAATCAGATTAAATTTGCATCAAAAAGCTGAGATTTTAAGAAAAATCGATGAAGGTATTCGTGGAAATCGGTTGGCGATGGATTATAATGTAACTAAAGGGGCCATCTCAAAAATAAAAAAAAAAAACGTCGTGAAATTTTGGAGGCAGTGGCAAATACGCATGAAATTGCAACCAAGAAAACTTTACATAAATCGGAATATCCCGTTTTTGAGGCAAGCTTGTATAAATGGTTCTTAAGCCAAAGACAGCGTAATTGTGCAATGAGTGGCCCAATTTTAAAGGCAAGAGCCAATCTCGAATTTGCCAAATTGCACCCTGGAAAACAATTTCATGCAAGTGATGGATGGCTAGCAAATTTCAAGAAACGATACGGCATTCGCCACTTAAAAATTTGTGGGGAAATCCTCTCATGCGACAAATCAGAAATAACACTGTTCATTCATAATTTGCGGGCAAAAATGAATGAAATGGAAATTTCGGACACACAGCTGTATAACGCAGATGAATCTGGATTATTTTATCGTTTTCTGCCCGATAAAACATTTGTCGCGGCAAACGAAAAGACGGCACCTGGACGAAAAATATCTAAGGATAGAATAACTTTTATGTTGTGTGCGAACGCAGATGGTTCTCATAAGGTAATTGGTAAATCCGCAAATCCCCATTGCTTCAGGGATTTGAAAACCCTTTGGAATATGCTAACACGCAAAAGACTTGGATGAATTCAGTGCTATTCTTCCGCTGGTTCCATCATTCGTTTATTAAGCAGGTAAGTTGATTTTTTCTCTCATTTTAAATTTTTAAGGGCCGTTTTCTCATCTAGCCTTTAGCGTTAAAGGTAGATTTAAATTTACCGGCCACTTCATCTGCCCTTTATTTTAAAAGGAAGATGAATGACCGATAAATTTAAAGCGGCCTTTAACGTTAAAGCGCAGATGAGAAAACGGTCCTAAGTGTGCCAAAAATATTTTTCAGGTTCGCATATTTTCTGCTGCAAATAATTTGCCACCAAGGGCATTATTGCTGATTGACAACTGTACTGCACATAAGCCAATTGACAAGTTACAATCAGAGGATGGACACATTGTGGTAATGCTTTTACCACCTAACGTGACAGCTGTTTTGCAGCCCATGGATCAAAATCCCATAAGACTAGTCAAGTTAGGATACCGGACTAAACTGTTATGGAACATTGTAGCACAAGAAAACGTTCCGGTTGAGAATATTTTAAAAGCACATTCAATTCGAGATGCTATCTTGCTGCTTAAATTAGCATTGGATGAATTGCCAAGAGATGTGCTTGCAAAGGCTTGGAAAAATATAAAACAGTGGGACGATGATCAATACGACAGCGAAGACGAAATTCCATTGCTTACATTGATTAGATCAAATAGTTCTCACGATATACGAGAGGTACAATCGTTATTGTCCAGGGTTGGTGGTGTTGAAGTCAGCATTGAAGACATCGAAAATTGGAACGACGATCAAAATATGGAAGTTGATGAGGATTTCGAAGTGTCTGACAGTGAAGTTGAAGAACCAGATATCGAGGAAGATATGCAACAACAGAAAGTGAGTTTTTCGGAAGCAGTTCAATGCGTCAATACCTTGATAAAGTGGTATGAAAGCAATAATGATTCAACTCAGATATCACATCTTGTTAATATGCGCACGAAAATTGTCAGGAGCTATTATACAAAATAAAAGAAACAAACAAGCCTCGACCGTTTCTTTAAAGTATGTATGTACACACATATGACAGCTACAATTTGCGTCGATTAAAGCTCAGTTAGCGCTTATTGGCTTCTATAAAAGCGGCTTAAATCTAAGTTTGTTACGAGTAAAACTGAGTCATGCAAATAAATTGAATGTAGTACATATTATATCACCAGAATTATGTTTATTTCCGTGTTTTTTTTTTCAAATTCGAAAATCTTTGGAAAAGTAAATATTTCGGAAAAGTAAAACACCCTTGGGACGGATTGGTTTACTTTTTCGCGATTGTACTGTATTTCGATCAATTTATCGATAACTGAGTTATCGATCAAAATGTAACTGCCCAAAAACCTTAAAATTTCTTCACTTGTATGTAACTCTACTTCAATCTAATGCGTCCGCGCAACCATCCAGCAATGCTTGAGGTTACCATAGAAACCGGTGGCAATTGGCTCACACGTACTTTCTTAAATTGGCCCAAAACGGAATTTTTCAAAATGTTCAAAACCGAGAATTTAAAAGCTGTTCTGGGCAGCATTAAAAAAGTTCTGGAGATCCTGAAAAGAAGAAAAAAAGTTCTGCAAATTAGGACCAAAAAACCGATTTTTTTAAATCGGTTATAAAAGGAAAATTTTAAAATACTCAAAACAGGCATTTTAAAAACTGTTCTGGTAGCATTCCAAAGGTTCTTTTGTTCCTGAAAAGAAGAAAAAAAGTTCTCCAAATTTGGATCCAACGGAAAATTTCCTTTGGGCACTTTTTGGCGGCGCCCAATATATGCAGCGACCACTTTCTTCTTGAAGATTTTGATAATCTTTTAATATTAAACGGTGATCGAGCCTGCTATTTAGTATCCAATGCTGATATACTATCCACTACAACACGCCTTCTAGAACACAACGTAAAATTAGCGCTTTATGACGAGATTTTCACAAAATTTTTTTTATAAACACACATACATAAAAATAAAGTCACAATCAAAATATTTGTTTGTTTGTTTACGTTTTTATTTTTTCATAACATTTGAGACAATTAAACGAACCAGACACGTTTATAAAACCGTGACGCCACATTTTTTTTTAATGCGAGATCTTATTAATTCTTCGATCATGGCTTCACCTGTATGTTTGTTTGTTGTCTTGTTTGTTTGTTTGTTTGCTTGTATGTATGTAACTCTCCTTCGGTCTAAGGCTTAGACTCTAAGGCCAATTGGCCCAAAACCGTAAAATGTCCCTACAATATG
Organism: Campiglossa producta; assembly: GCA_964058755.1. NCBI lineage: Eukaryota > Metazoa > Arthropoda > Insecta > Diptera > Tephritidae > Campiglossa > Campiglossa producta. Next base: position 98,391,705 of record CAXKVI010000001.1, read on the forward strand.
GGTATAAACGAAAGGGGTAGGCCCCTGGTTTCATTTGGACACCGATATATTGCGATAAACTAAACTGTAACTGAGTTATCGGTCAAAATGTGATAATATGGGTCTCAAACGGAAGGGAATGGCCCCAGGTTTCATTTGGACATCGACATATTTCCATAAATTGATCGATAACTGAGTTATCGCTCAAAATGCAATTGCCCAAAAACCTTAAAATTGCCCTAAAATATAGGTATTAAACGAAAGGATAAGGGCTCAGGTTTCATTTGGACTTCGGTATATTTCGATAAATATATGATAACTGAGTTATCGGTCAAAATGTGATTGCCCAAAAGCCTTAAAATTTCCCTACAATATGGGTATCAAACGAAAGGAGAAGGCCCCAGGTTTCATTTGGACATCGATATATTTCGATAAATTTATCGATAACAGCGATATCGCTCAAAATGCAATTGCTCAAAAACCTTAAAATTTCCCTGAAATATGGGTATTAAACGAAAGGATAAGGCCTCAGGTTTCATTCGGACTTCGATATTTTTCGATAAATTTATGATAACTGAGTTATCGGTCAAAATGTGGTTGCGAATGAAAGAGGAAGGCCCCAGGTTTCATTTGTACATCGATATATTTCGATAAACTGATCGATAACTGAGTTATCGCTCAAAATGCACTTGCCTAAAAACCTTAAAATTTTCCTAAAATATAGGTACATATGTATTAAACGAAAGGATAAGGTCTCAGGTTTCATTTGGACTTCGATATATTTCGATAAATTTATTATAACTGAGTTATCGGTCAAAATGTGGTTGCCCAAAAGCCTTAAAATTTCCCTACAATATGGGTATCAAACGAAAGGGGAAGGCACCAGGTTTAATTTGGTTTTCGTTATATTTAGATAAATTTATCGATAACTGAGTTATCGGGCAAAATGTGATTGCCTTAAAATTTCCCTTAAATTTAAAACCTTAAAATTTCCCTAAAATATGGGTATTAAACGAAAGGGTAAGGCCTCAGGTTTCATTTGGATTTCCATATACAGTACAATCGAAAAAGTAAACTCGCGAGATAGTAAAACCTTCGGTTAAGTTGCCCGATTTCGAGCGTCCACGTACCGCTCTGAAAAGTAAACTTTTTGGTTGACTTTTTCGAGCTTAATAAATTTTTCAAACCCAACCGTTTGTTTGGCATGAAAAACAAGCGGGTATACCCCTTTTTGCTATGTATTCCCCAAATTTCTATTTAAAACCTTTTTGTCGGTGTCGCAAGGTACATTTTTAGTTAGTGATGAGCATTTGAACTTGTGAGTTGTTTATACATAGTTAGTGTGTTAAAAAATGTCAACAAAGCAGAAAAAATCTTTGCAAATCAGATTAAATTTGCATCAAAAAGCTGAGATTTTAAGAAAAATCGATGAAGGTATTCGTGGAAATCGGTTGGCGATGGATTATAATGTAACTAAAGAAGCCATCTCAAAAATAAAAAAAAAAACGTTGTGAAATTTTGGAGGCAGTGGCAAACACGCATGAAATTGCAACCAAGAAAACTTTACATAAATCGGAATATCCCGTTTTCGAGGCAAGCTTGTATAAATGGTTCTTAAGCCATAGACAGCGTAATTGTGCAATGAGTGGCCCAATTTTAAAGGCAAGAGCCAAGCTCGAATTTGCCAAATTGCACCCTGGAAAACAATTTCATGCAAGTGATGGATGGCTAGCAAATTTCAAGAAACGATACGGCATTCGCCACTTAAAAATTTGTGGGGAAATCCTCTCAAACGACAAATCAGAAATAACACCGTTCATTCATAATTTGCGGGCAAAAATGAATGAAATGGAAATTTCGGACACACAGCTGTATAACGCAGATGAATCTGGATTATTTTATCGTTTTCTGCCCGATAAAACATTTGTCGCGGCAAACGAAAAGACGGCACCTGGACGAAAAATATCTAAGGATAGAATAACTTTTATGTTGTGTGCGAACGCAGATGGTTATCATAAGTAGAAACCATTAGTAATTGGTAAATCCGCAAATCCCCGTTGCTTCAAGGGATTTGAAAACCCTTTGGAATATGCTAACACGCAAAAGGCTTGGATGAATTCAGTGCTATTCTTCCGCTGGTTCCATTATTCGTTTATTAAGCAGGTAAGTTGATTTTTTCTCTCATTTTAAATTTTTAAGGGCCGTTTTCTCATCTAGCCTTTAGCGTTAAAGGTAGATTTAAATTTACCGGCCACTTCATCTGCCCTTTATTTTAAAAGGAAGATGAATGACCGATAAATTTAAAGCGGCCTTTAACGTTAAAGCGCAGATGAGAAAACGGTCCTAAGTGTGCCAAAAATATTTTTCAGGTTCGCATATTTTCTGCTGAAAATAATTTGCCACCAAGGGCATTATTGCTGATTGACAACTGTACTGCACATAAGCCAATTGACAAGTTACAATCAGAGGATGGACACATTGTGACAATGCTTTTACCACCTAACGTGACAGCTGTTTTGCAGCCCATGGATCAAAATCCCATAAGACTAGTCAAGTTAGGATACCGGACTAAACTCTTATGGAACATTGTAGCACAAGAAAACGTTCCGGTTGAGAATATTTTAAAAGCACATTCAATTCGAGATGCTATCTTGCTGCTTAAATTAGCATGGGATGAATTGCCAAGAGATGTGCTTGCAAAGGCTTGGAAAAATATAAAACAGTGGGACGATGATCAATACAACAGACGAAATTCCATTGCTTACATTGATTAGATCAAATAGTTCTCACGATATACGAGAGGTACAATCGTTATTGTGCAGGGTTGGTGGTGTTGAAGTCAGCATTGAAGACAACGAAAATTGGAACGACGATCAAAATATGGAAGTTGATGAGGATTTCGAAGTGTCTGACAGTGAGTTTTTCGGAAGCAGTTCAATGCGTCAATACCTTGATAAAGTGGTATGAAAGCAATAATGATAATATGCGCACGAAAATTGTCAGGAGCTATTATACAAAAGAAAAGAAACAAACAAGCCTCGACCGTTTCTTTAAAGTATGTATGTACACACATATGACAGCTACTATTTGCGTCGATTAAAGCTCAGTTAGCGCTTATTGGCTTCTATAAAAGCGGCTTAAATCTAAGTTTGTTACGAGTAAAACTGAGTCATGCCAATAAATTGAATGTAGTACATATTATATCACCAGAATTATGTTTATTTCCGTGTTTTTTTTTTTTCAAATTCGAAAATCTTTGGAAAAGTAAATATTTCGGAAAAGTAAAACACCCTTGGGACGGATTGGTTTACTTTATCGCGATTGTACTGTATTTCGATAAATTTATCGATAACTGAGTTATCGATCAAAATGTAACTGCCCAAAAACCTTAAAATTTCTTCACTTGTATGTAACTCTACTTCAATCTAATGCGTCCGCGCAACCATCCAGCAATGCTTGAGGTTACCATAGAAACCGGTGGCAATCGGCTCACACGTACTTGTTGTCGGCTTTTCGTTGATGAAAATCAAAAATTTTAGATTTTTTCGCTTGTCCGCTTGTCCGCTTGTCTATTTGATCGTTGCCGGAATGATTGACAAGCATTAGTGTTTTAGTTTTGTGAGAACGTGAAATGAGCAAGTTCGCGGAAGAAAAAGATTTTACGTTGAAACGCATTATTCAATTACGAATAAAATAAAATAAAATGAAATAAAATAAAGTAAAATAAAATAAAATAAAATAAAATAAAATAAAGTAAAATAAAATAAAATAAAATAAAATAAAATAAAATAAAATAAAATAAAATAAAATAAAATAAAGTAAAATAAAATAAAAAAGCAAAAAAAAAACATTCATCCGGTGACTTCCGCACGCTACGAATTTTCAGTACAAATGGTGATTGATGCTTTCTGATTGTGTGTGGCGTGGCAAGCGACAATCACGCGACACGCACACAAGCACGCGTTGCTATGGTAACCTCAGCCCGATTGCCATGGTAACCTCAAGCAGATTGATCGTTGCGCGGACGCATAAGCGCTAGTGGCATATGACTGTCCCAAAAACCTTGAAATGATGAATTTCATATCAAACCCAATATGCATTGAACCCGACCCCTTCAGAATTTAATGAAATTAGGGTGGATCGACAAAAAAAAATTTTCCAGTCCACCCGTAGGATTAAAGATATTTTTAAGGCGATCGCAAAAACATTTTTTTTCTCTTATCAACTTTTTTATTTTGATGTTATTGTGTGATTATTATTTGGAAGTTATACAGATACAGATACTATGACTAAGAATCGTACTATCAAATTTATCAGACACAAGCAATAAATTGACGCACAATTGATAAAGTTATTTTTTTTATTTATTTATTTAGATTTAATATACAACCTTGCGCAGCTTATATTGCTGACTTTCGGAATATTTGCTTACTTTTAGGGATGTTTCATCTAAAGGTACAATGAATGGAAGCTTTGAGTTCCTGTAATAGTTTTGGCATTTTTGTATCTTGAAAGTAGCTCTTCTTTTGTTTTGTTGTACTTATCAGCGTCTGCGTAAGCAACTTCTATGGAGGTGTTATACTTTTGTGAAGCCCAATGATAACGGTCTTACGCCGTTTGAATTTGGTTTTTATTTGCCATGTTATAATTCCGAGCGTCTCTTTTCAATGTCCCACCTATACCATCACATGCAGATTTTCCATGGCTGGTTGCGTAAAAGCGCCACTCAGCGAATATTTCGAAATCAATTTTATGATGACATAACTTAATTAAGTTGTACTTGTTTTTGTACTGTGTTCCTGCACCATCTGACACGTAGATAACTTTCGTAATTGAATTGCTTATATTAGTCTTAACAAAATTAATCATTTTTGAAATACATATAAAGATGAACTGCTATGCTATCATGGATATTACAATCGGATATTATGGTAAAGGTTCTATGAATTAAATTATCGTTATCTTTGTAATAAATAACGAACGGATGTATCGTGGCTTGATTATTATTCCAAGGATATCCTTGAATGGAATCTTGTATAACAAACGCATAATTTTCAGCGAAAACCCTTTGTATTAGCAGTTCTTCTGGCAGCAGTGTCATTTTTCTTTCACTTACGAAGCGGGACTGGCGCTTAGCTGTGAAATAATGTGACATCAGCTTACTGATGTGTTGTACAAAATCGTTAACAAATGTGTTTGAAGTAGAGGAAATAGTTTCAAGATTACATCTTAGTGTTGTGTTCCATTTTTATACCTTTCATTAACATGAAATGGTATTATAACTTTGGTTTGATGTTTGTAAGTATGAGAAGAAGAAGAGATAGACCCACTAATAAGTATACCGTTATGATCAGGACGATGAGCTGAATCCATTTAGCCATGTCCGTCTGTTTGTACGCAAACAAGTCCCTCAATTTTAGAGATATCTCGATGAAATTTGGTATGGAGAATAATCATTTGTCGGAAACAGCAAGATCGGACCAAAACTACTCATAGCTCCCATACAATCGATTGTTCCGATAAACGGATTTTAGGCTATAACTTCTGTAATTAAAGAGGTAGGAACGTGAAATTTTGTAAGTATTGCTATTTTAGTATGCGAAATATCGATGTTGAAAATCATCGAGATGGGATAAATATATCACATAGCCCCCATACAATCGATTGTTCGGATAAACGGATTTTGGTAGATAACTCCTGTAATTATAAAGGTAGGAACGAGAAATTTCGTAACTATTGCTCTTTCAGAATGTGGAGTGTCGGTGTTAAAAATCAATGAGATTGGACCAATATAACACATCGCCCCCATATAATCGATAGTTCCGATAATTTCGGTATGAGCTAAAGTTAAATTTACACAGGCTGTACTGGGGATCGAACAGTGAAAACCGTGACGCTTATTCATGAAAGCTATATAGCCTTCGGCACAGCTGGAGTCAGCTGTCCTTACTTCTTTGTAAATGGCTTCTTGAATCGAATTTTTTTTTTAATATTCCAACATCATCGTTCTAAGGCTCGTTAACCCATTTTCGGCCGCTACAAGAAATAGCCATAATTTTTTATTTTCCTTTTAAGACAGCGTTTATTGGGCCCTAATCAAGCAAAAAAATAAATTTTAAAAAATTCCGTCCGTCCGTTTCCTTAATATGGAGTGGTCGAAAAATCGATCGCTGGCCGTTAATGGTATAGCATATTTAAATAAAATTCTCTGCAGCGAAAACAAATTTGCTTCAACTCTTTTATTTCTAAGAACATTTTAGTTACCCACTTTACAAACGACCAGGTTCGTTGTTAGTGGGTAGTCAAACAGGGACTCGGCCCTAGCGTTATAATCGGAGCTTCCCCACTGGACGTGATGAGCATTAGCGTCAGCTTCAATAATAAGATAACCCTGCAGAAATTTTCCACCAGTTCTTTCACCTCCTTTTGTGGAGGAGATTCTTCGGCGTCGTAGGACATATAGACCGACGCCATCGTTAGGCTGGTGCTGCCGACCGTTAAGTTGGCAGCTGTAACTTCACCATTTGAATAGTTGGGTAAGAGAAAGGTGTTCAGCTCAGACTTTACCAAAATACAATTTTTGACCTTGCCCTCCTCATTAGCTTGGATAAGCTTGTACCCCTTTGTTCCCAATCCACAGATCCTTGAGCTATTGACCCAGGGCTCTTGGATAAGGACCACGTCTATGTCGCCTTTAGAAAGACGACTGCTTAAAACAGCCGAGGCTGCCTTAGATTTATGCAGGTTTATCTGAAACACCACCAACATGTGAGAGCTCAGACTTCCCTGCCACCGGTGTATCGTCGAGGTCTGCCTCGTCTAGGAAGCTGTTTTCCATCGACGAGTTGTTCAGACCACCTGCACGATTTGGCGTAGCGGAAACCCTACTATCTATGGTAGCATCAACATTGGTGCGCTCAAGATTGGCTGCCACCACCGTGACGTCGAGGTCTTCCCCGTCCGACAGGCTTTCTTCCATCGTTGGCACCACCCCCGAAATTTGACATGGCAGATAACATGCTTTCCGCATCGGACTCCTCCGCTTCCACTTCCGGTGCCCCGATTTCCGAATCCTCCGGAGTGGCTCCAATGGCAGGAATTGCAGCGCGCTGTGCATCGCCACGGTATACATGGATCGCGATTTCACCCGCACCGTACTGCTCTCGTCCATTTCACCGTTTAGGAGGCTCGAGTGCCTCCTTATTCAAGGTGAAGATTACCTGCCTATCAGGCCCTACCGCATCCCCGACCAGATTGACACCAGTCCTGCGTTTTTTCTTTTAAAAAAAATTTGAAATAAAGTTTTTTTTATTTTTGGTTTCTCTTTTTTTATCTGAACAAAAAACGACTAAAATTAGTAGTATTTTCATCCATATACTAAAATTGTAGTTAAATTATTTTTGGTAAAATTTTTGCACCCTTAGTACTAAATAAGTTATGAATTAACTAGCAATGCAAACAGATCACGAAAGTATTACATTAGTTCAAAGATATAGATGTCCAAAGTTGATGGTCGAAAAATCGACCAGCGGCCGAAAATGGGTTAAATTATCGTAGCACCGACCACACATTGATACGCAACACTCGCTTTTTTCTATATTACCATTGCAGACAACGAATTTAATAACATCTTTATAGTTTCTGAAATTATGTTGACCTTCCATCGATTTCAAACCGGATTTTTCGAACATCAGTTTTACATTCTGATGAAATGTGCACACAAACATTTTGCTGGTTTCCAACCCCAAGTTAGATACAATTCTCTGGTCGCCACATAGTACATTTTGTAAATCCTAATTGAAGTGAAGGATGTATTTTTCTAAATTCATAGTAAGATTCACGAAGCGATGACAGCATTAGTTTTTTTGAACTTTCTCGCGTATGTTTTCTTGTCTTACTACAATTGAGTCCTGTGACCCAGGCATGATTCGGCTGATTTCATCATCTTCATAAAACAATTTTACTGTGTTTAAAGTTTGTTCACGTAAACTATGTCTGTCCATGCTAGAGCGTTTGACGTCCGAAAACTTTGTTTTATTTTTTTGTATATCTTTGCTAATTTTTATCAATTCGTAAGATAAATCATGCCCAAAAATGTCTTTAATTTCCTTAGATGTCATGGTGTTTGGTAATAGAGATTATATTTTTTGCTTATCCAAATTATTTGAGCAGTTTTCGATTTGATATTTCATGTTCTCCAAAATTTGTTCGTAGTAAGCTTTGATCTTCTTTAGGTCTTCTGATAAAGTTGACAGTGAACCACCTCCAAGTGAATCCGAAATACTTTGCGCAATTTGCTGTGTTTGTTTTCAGTATGCCTCCCCTTCCAAATATTTTCGCTTCATTGGCGATGGATGGCTTCCAAGATGAGGAATAACATGCTTATTTATATTGTCGACGAGTACGTTGCGTTCGAGTCATTTAGTATATCTTCTGCATGTTGGAACTTCCTTATCTATGTATATAAAAATGAAATGGTGTTCAGTCGTCACGCTAAAACTCGAAAACGGCTGAACCAAATGATATACTTCATTTGGGGGGTTTGTTTGTTATTACCACGCGCAGGTCATGTTATAAATTCAGGACAAAATATTAGGGGGGCGTGGCTCCTCCCATACAAACTTTTTTCTTCAAGGGGAATATCTCTAAAAGGGTTTAAGGTAGGGACCTGGAAATTGGTACAGAGCTATAGGACAACAACACCATTCTCACCCATAAAACTGAGGGTTAACCAAAAAGGGGGCGTGGCACCTTCCATACGAATGAAATACTTCATAGTCCATGTCTCTGGAAGTATTTAGGTTAGACCACTGAAATTTGGCAAGGGGTTATATGAGATCGATCCCTACCACCTCCAAAAAAAACTGAGGATAACGAAGAAGGGGGCGCGGCACCGCCCATACGAATGAAATACTTCATAGTCGATATCTCTGGAAGTATTCATGTTAGACCACTCAAACGTGGTAAGAGGTTAGATGAGATCGATCCCTACCACCTCCAAAAAAACTGGGGATAACGAAAAAGGGGGCGTGGCACCTCCCATGCAAATACAATACTTCATAGTCGATATCTCTGGAAATACGTATGTTAGACCACTGAAATTTGGCAAAGGGTTATATGACTGGGGATAACGAAAAAGGGGGCGTGGCACCTCCCATACAAATGAAATACGTCATAGTCGATATCTCTGGAAGTATTCATGTTAGACCACTGAAATTTGGTAAGCGGTTATATGAGATCGATCCCTACGACCTCCAAAAAAATGGGGATAACGAAAAAGGGGGCGTGGCACCTCCCATACGAATGAAATACTTCATAGTCCATATATCTGGAAGTACTTATGATAGACCACTCAAACGTGGTAAGAAGTTAGATGAGATCGATCCCTAATCTTGGCTTGCGTCATAATGACGCTTAACCGCCTAGGCGATTTTGGCCGTTTCGTATCAAAGCACGCCAGTCATTCCTTTTTAGCGATAACTGACCCCAGTTGGAAACCCCAAGGGAGTTCAAGTCATCCTCCACCTGTTGTTTCCATCTCAGTCGAGGTCTCCTTCTTCCTCTGCTGCCGAATTCGGGTGTCGATAGGAAAACTTTCTGTGCTGGTGCTTCTTTGTCCATTCGCATAACATGATCCTGCCAGCGGAGCCTTTGGGCTTTAATCCGCTGAACTATGGTCAGGTCGGCGTAAAGCTCGTAAAGCTCATCGTTAAATTTCCTTCGATACTCGCCGTTGGCATCACGGGAAGGCCCATAAATCTTCCGGAGAACTTTTCTCTCAAATACTCCAAGGGCCATCTCATCTTCTCTTGACACTGTCCATAATTCCGAGACGTACATCAGGACTGGTATGATGGGAGACTTATAGAGTGATCTTTGTTTGTCGAGAGAGGACTTTACTTCTCAATTGCCCACTTAGTCCAAAGTAGCACTTGTTGGAAAGGGTAATTCTCCGTTGGATTTCTAGACTGATATTATTTTCGGTGTTAATGCTGGTTCCCAAATAGACGAAGTCTCTCACCGTTTCAAACTTGTAGCTACCAACGGTGACTTGGCTGCCAAGGCGCAGGTGCGCCGATAATTTCTTTGATGATAGCAGATACTTCGTCTTGTCCTCGTTCACCGCAAGACCCACTTTTTTCGCTTCCTTATCCAACCCAGAGAAAGCAGCGCTTAAGGCCAATGATATCAATATCATCGGCATAAGCCAGCAATTGCACGCTCTTGTAAAAGATTGTGCCATTGCGGTTTAGCTCTGCTGCTCGAATTATCTTCTCCAGCATCAGGTTGAAGAAATCGCATGAAAGGGAGTCGCCCTGTCTGAAGCCTCGTTTGGTTTCAAATGGCTCAGAGAGGTCCTTCCCGATTCTGACGGAGCTGTTGGTTTTGCTCAACGTCATTTGGCAAAGCCGTGTAAGCTTTGCAGGGAAGTTAAATTCAGACATGGCGGCATACAGGCAACTCCTTCTTGCGCTGTCAAAAGCGGCTTTAAAATCGACAAAGAGGTGGGAGTGTCGATTCTTTTATCATGGGTCTTCCCCAGGATTTGGCGTATCGTGAAAATCTGGTCGATGGTAGACTTACCAGGTCTAAAGCCACACTGATAAGGTGCAATCAGTTTGTATACGATGGGCTTCAGTCTTTCACACAATACGCTAGAAAGAACCTTATATGCGATATTAAGAAGACTGATTCCGCGGTAGTTGGTGGGGTTAGCGGGATCGCCTTTCTTGTGGATTGGGCAGAGCACACTTAAATTCCAATCTGAGGCATGCACTCATCTGACCATATTCTGCATAAGAGCCGATGCATGCTTTTTACCAGCTCTTCGCCTCCGTGTTTGAACAGCTCGGCGGGTAGTCCGTCTTTTCCAGGCGCTTTGTTGTTTTTGAGCCGGGATATAGCTCACTTCATCATAGTCAGGTGGTGGGACGACTTTTCCATCGTCAGGGATTGGGGTATCGGGTTCGACGACTCCCTTGCAATTTAGCAGTGAGGAGAAGTGCTCCCTCCATAATTTAAGTACATTCTGTTTCGTAGAATTTTCGGGCATCATTCCTGTCAGCCAGCATCTCAAGCTCCTCACACTCACGCCTTTCGGCTTCACGTTTCTTTTTTCTGAAAAGGCGCCTCTCTTCCTTCCTCGCCTCACTATAGCGTTGCCATACACTGTGGGTTGCGCCCGTTCGCAACGTCTCCCTGTATGCAGCGTCCTTTTTGTCCGAGGCAGTGCTACATTCCACATCGTACCAGTTGTTCTTGCGGGCTCGCTGAAACCCTATAGTGGCTTCAGCGGCGGTACGCAATGAGTGAGAGATATGCTTCCATTGCTCGGTTACATCGTTAGGTCGAGGATTGCCCTCTGGTAGCAGGTGTGAGAGTCGAGTGGAGAAATTATCAGCTGTCTGTGTCATGCGCAGCTTCTCGACGTCAAACTTTCCTTCCGTTACTGTGCGTACTTTCTTCGCTGCACAGAGGCGTGTGCGTATCTTGGCTGCAACAAGATAATGGTCCGAGTCGATATTGGGACCACGTAGGGTACGCACGTCCAGAACGGTGGAGCTGTGTCTGCCGTCGATCATGACATGATCAATCTGGTTTCTAGTTCTTTGATCAGGGGACAGCCATGTGGCTTGGTGTATTCGCTTATGCTGGAACCTGGTACTACTGATGACCATATTGCGAGCAGCGGCGAAGTCAATCAACCTAGTGCCGTTGGGGGATGTTATATCGTGGAGACTGAATTTTCCAACTGTAGGACCAAAGACTCCTTCCTTGCCCACCTTGGCATTAAATTCGCCGAGCACGATTTTGATATCATGTTGGGGGCAGCGATCATAAGTCTGTTCAAGTTTATCGTAGAAGGAGTCCTTCTCTGCGTCGTCCGTCTCCTCAGTCGGCGCATAGGCGCAGATAAATGTTATGTTGAAAAACCTCGCCTTGATGCGGATCGCAGCGAGACGCTCGTCCACAGGAGTGAACGCTAATACTTGGCGGCGAAGTCGCTTCCCCACCACGAATCCTACACCGCGCGCTTTGCCGAGAGATCGACCCCTACCACCTCCAAAAAAACTGGGAATAACGAAAAAGGGGGTGTGGCACCTCCCATACAAATGAAATACTTCATAGTCGATATCTGTGGAAGTACGTATGATAGACCACTGAAATTTGGTAAGGGGTTATAAAAGATCGATCCCTACCACCTCTTAAAAAACTGGGGATAACGAAAAAGGGGGCGTGGCACCTCCCATACGAAGGAAATATTTCATAGTCCATATCCCTGCAAGTATTTATGTTAGACTACTGAAATTTGGTGAGGGTTTAATGTGATCGATCCCTAAGCTCTCCCAAAAAACTCAATTTAACGAAAAAGGGGGCGTGGCACCTCCCATACGAATGAAATACTTCATAGTCCCCGCCACCTCCAAAAAAAAATGCGGATAACGAAAAAGGGGGCGGGTTGCTGGTTCGGTGCTATCGATTTAGTGCTAACTTTACTTACCAACCTTGTGAGGATGTGTTACACTGTCCTTTATATGTGGGCAAATTATTAAAATTTTGTAATTTTCGTAGCCGTTAAGGACTTTTTGCGGAGAACCCTACTTGAAAATATTTTAGTTGATATGTCAGCGAAAATACCTTTCATTTGATACCCATATTGGCATATCTAGCTCCATAAATAAAAAAAATGAAATAGGTGGCAACCCTGTAATCCACCCCAAATTGTATAGTCTTAGAATCAATCATACTATATATGTTCCAAATTTCATCCCATTCGGTCAAGCGGTTCTCGATATAGTACCAGGCCTACAAATATACAAATATACTGCGGTAAGGGGGCAACCCTAGGTGACAACTCCACTTGAAAATATTTTAGTTGGTATGTCAGCGAAAATACCTTTCATTCATTTGATACTCATATTGGCATATCTAGCTCCATAAATAAAAAAAATTTAAATAAGTGGCAACCCTGTAAACCGCCCCAAGTGACAACCCCAAAGTGTATAGTCTTAGAATCAATCATACTGTCTATATGCCAAATTTCATCCCAATCGGTCAAGCAGTTCTCGAGATAGTACCGGACCTACAAATATACAAATATACTCCGGTAAGGTGGCAACCCTAGGTGACAACCCTACTTGAAAATATTTTAGTTGGTATGTCAGCGAAAATACCTTTTATTTGATACCCATATTGACATATCTAGCTCCATAAATAAATAAAAAACTAAATAGGTGGCAATCCTGTAAACCACCCGAAGTGGCAACCCCAAAGTGTATAGTCTTAGAATCCATCATACTATCTATGTGCCAAATTTCATCCCATTCGGTCAAACGGTTCTCGAGGTAGTACCGGACCTAGAAATATACAAATATGCAAATATACAAATATAAAATATACAAATATACAAGTTTAGGTCGTTTAAAGTTATTAGATATAGGGATCGGGTTAGAGAAACATGCATGGCGGCCGCCGTGGTTTAGCGGTTAAGTGTTCGGCTTCTACACCAGGTCGTGGCGGTTCGATGCCCGGCAAAAGTAACATCAAAAAATGATTTAGAAATAGAATTTTTCTAAATGGGGTCGCCCCTCGGCAGTAGTTTGGCAAAGTCTCCGGGTGTATTTCTGCCATTAGAAGCTTCTCAGCAAAAAAATTCATGTATATTTTATCAATGAATTTAAAAAAATAAAGGGATACTGCACATGAGTATAGAAGAATTAAATTATAAAATAATAAAATAAAATATGTCAGTCTAACAAGTGAATGACGCGCAACTCAATTGGTTCGCACCAACACAGCGCAACATCAAGCGCTCTCACTTACACACCTGCATTTACAAATCTGCCGACCTATGTTTCGAAGTTGAGAGGGACATTTTCTTGATAGCTTCACACATCTGTCTTATTAGTTGATTCCATATCAATTCCTAGTTTCGTTGCCTTGTTTTTTATAGTCCACGGGTGCTGTGGAAGGTAATGTCAATCTATGTGTCCGTGGAAGGTAACGTTAATATGCGTGTGTGTGTGTACGCGGTACTGATACGTCCGAATTGTTACCTGACATTGATATACAGCTTGTTAGCTAAGCGGTAGGTTAAGGTAGGTAGAAATCGGTGATTTTTGCCGCTTGGTTTATTTTTCGTTTTTGCTTGTTCATTGTTACGTGTTTGGTTGCTGTATCTGCTGGCTTGTGCTGTTTTTTAAATTAGTTTTAAGGGTTCAAATATTTCGTCGTTTATTATCCTGCCGCAAATGTTTTTAACTTGTATATCTCCATGTTCTCAAGTACATTGAGCCGCCGACCTTTTCCTTGTACGTGAAATATTCGAACCGTTGTTTTGATGTTAGATGGGGTGCACCCCACTGGAATAAACATTTGTTTACAGTGTATTTTTTCAAAAGCTGATTTAAATACCTTTCGAACAGTATACAAATCTTTGAAAACGGTTCATTAGATTGAGCGTGATATCAAAATATCAGAAAGTAACCAAGAGATGCATTTACTTAAATAAATTTAAAAAAAAAGAAAAAAAAACGCATTTTAGTTTTCAGATATGTTATAAAAAATTCTAAAATTTTTTTTTTTAATCTCTTGGTCTTTGAAGTGTTTTCCCAGTTTGAAAAAAAGAAAATTTTAAAAATTAAAAAAAAAAATTTTTCAGTGTAATATAGAATCTTTATAGGATATGTTTTCAAAAGGTGATTTTAATACCTTTCTAATTTTTGAAACCGGTTGATTAGTTTACGCGTGATATCAAAATATCAGAAAGTAACCAAGAGATGCATTTACTTAAATAAATTAAACTATTTGTTGCTTTTGACTTGTAGTCTATTGCTGTAAATACCGACGTTATTGTGAAGCAATTTTCGGGATTGTATGAAAAAGTGTTTTTTGAAAAAAATTTACCCACGGGCTTCAGGAACCAGACAAGCCGACATAAATATGTTTCGATAATATTGGAATTACATTTCTTCATGGACTTCCCGGCATTGTGAGAGTCGTACTCACAACACTGTAGTGACTTGCATGCTAGAAGGTCTAACACCTTAGGCCACTACCCAGCCAGGGGACTTCATCAGCGTCTGTCACCATGAGGTGCGGCTGCAGGCGGGAGTCTGTCTTGAACCAAGCGGCTCGCTATATAAATGTGTAATTTAAATCCAACCCCTCGAGAAACGGGTTGTGCGTAGGGTTTGGGACCCACCACATAAAAACAAACTTCCAATGAGATCCAATATTCAGGCCTGGGATATGATAACTCACTCTTTAAATAACGCCCACCGCAAACGAACTAGGAATATGATTAAGGAAATCAGAGCATGTACTTGGAATGTCCGAACCCTTAGCAGGGAAGGTGACGATGCCCGCCTAGTTGGGGTCCTCAAACAGGCAAAGGCTGACATCACCACTATACAAGAAATGCGATGGACGGGGCAAGGTTATAAGACCATTCAAACCTGCAATGTCTACTGGAGCGGCCACACTAATGAGCGCAGATTCGGCGTCGGTTTTGTGGTGGGAAAGAGGCTTGTGAACCACAGGTAGTGTCTTTCGCAGCCGTGAACGAGCGTCTCGCGACAATCCGAATAAAACTACAATTTTTCACCATATCGTTTATCTGTGCGCACGCACAGACTAAGGACAAGGATGATGTGGAAAAAGATGCATTCTACGCGAAATTAGAAGAAACTTATGAGCGCTGCCCCCGTCATGATATCAAAGTCGTGCTTGGCGACTTTAACGCCAGGGTGGGCAAAGAGGGTGTATTTGGCCCCACTGTCGGAAAGTTCAGCCTCCATGAAGAGACTTCGCCGAATGGATACATGCTGATCGACTTCGCTGGTGCACGAAATATGGTCGTAGCCAGCACCAGGTTCAAGCATAAAAAGATCCATCAAGCAACATGGCTATCGCCAGATCGGAAAACACGCAATCAGATCGATCACTTTGTGATAGACGGACGGCATGCTTCCAACGTTATGGACGTACGTACGATGCGGGGTCCAAACATCGACTCCTATCACTACTTGGTAGCAGCCAAGATTCGTACACGCCTAAGTACAACGAAAGAGGCACTGGAAAGCTGGACGTCGAAAATCTGTAGTCACAACAGACAGCCAATGATTTCGCAGAATGACTCGCGTACCTGCTCTCTGAGAGCACAATTCAACCCAGCGGAGTGCACGAGCAGTTGGAGCATATCTACGGATCACTTCGTACCGCAGCCGAAGAAGTAATTGGATTCCGGCAAATGCAGCTGGTACGATGATAGAGAGTGGAAAGACAATGAAAAGAAAGGACGACGCCTATAAGGCAACGTTAAAAGCGAATGCGAACGAATGACGGAAGGTTTTAACCCCGCAAACTCCTGTAAAAATGATAACGGCGACCTGGGGGGTCACTCTGTATTGCGATTCGAAATTCAATTCGATTCGAAAGTGAAATGCGATGCGATAAGCAAATGGTACTCTGTATTGCTAGAGCATTGCTAACAGTGCTGCGTTCTGCGGCCTTTGGTTATTTTCTGGCCTGGTTTGGCATCACTGTTGTAAAACTAACCGCAAGTTGACAATTTTCATTGCATACTTCAAGTGAAGGCTCTTGTCCTATGCTTTTACCCATGCCATTTCTTTTAATTTGGCGCGTAACTGTGTGCTATGCTGCAAACACTTGTACTTGCAAAATATATTTGTACCTATATGTATACCTTTTATGTGTATTGAAATATGTGTGCATGCGTGTGCATATGCAAAATCACGTCCGTATAAACATAATTTTATTAGTTTGATTGAAGTTTTCTTACAAATTTTTGGTAATTATTTTGTAAATTTAAAAGTTAAACAAAATATTTAAAAAAAAAAAAAATATTTTTTTTATTAATTTTGCGAAATAAGCGCCAAAATAAACATGTTTTTCGATAAGAAAGGTAAGTATACTAATAGCTCTACAATAATTTACAATAATATGTTTAAAAATTCAATTTTATTCAAAATTGTTTAGCGGTGCGATAGCGGTTCGACTGCGTTTTGTTGTAGGAAGACAAATCCGAATGTACAAAGCAATTGACATTTCACTTTCGCGATACAGAGTGTACGCGATTCGAGAGGGAAAAAATGAATGCGAAAAGGGAAAAAACAAATCCGAAAATGTCAATTTCCGTTGCGATAGTTGAGTTACAGAGTGTCGCTAAGGCAAATGGGAAAAAATTTTCTTTCGCATCGCAATACAGAGTGACCCCCCTGGTAACAGATGTTCAGAGAGTGCTTGGGTTATGGAGGGATCACTTCTCTGCCCTTCTAAACGGAGGAGCAGAGCAACAATCCAGAGAAGAGGACGAACCCGACCCCACAATCGAAGACGATGGAATCGAAGTCCCACAACCCGACTATAAAGAGGTGCGAACTGCTATATCACGGCTAAAAACAATAAAGCGGCGGGTGCTGATGGCCTGCCCGCTGAGCTATTCCAATGCGGCGGCGAGCAGCTGGTAAGGTGCATGCACCAGCTCTTGTGCAGAATTGTTCGGATGAATGCATGCCTGAAGTTTGGAATCTAATTGTTCTCTGCCCAATCCATAAGAAGGGTGATCCCGCAAACTGCGCCAACTATCGTAGAATCAGCCTTTTGAGTATCGCATATAAGGTCCTATCAAGCGTATTGTGCGAAAGACTGAAGCCTGACGTAAACCGACTGATTGGACCTTATCAGTGTGGCTTCAGACCTGGTAAATCTACCATCGAGCAGATTTTTACAATACGCCAAATCTTGGAAAAAACCCGTGAGAAAAGGATCGACACACACCATCTCTTTGTTGATTTTAAAGCCGCCTTCGACAGCACGAAAAGGAGTTGCCTATACGCCGCTATGTCTGATTTTGGTTGCCCAGCAAAACTTATACGGCTATGCAAAATGACGCTGAACAACCCCACCAGCTCGGCTAGAATTGGGAAGGACCTCTCCGAGCCGTTCGAAACTAAACGAGGTTTCAGGCAGGGCGACCTCCTATCGTGCGATTTCTTTAATTTGATGCTGAAGAAAATAATACAAGCTGCAGAACTCAACCGCGCTGGAACAATATATTACAAGAGCGTACAACAGTTGGCGTATGCCGACGACATCGACATCATTGACCTTAACAACCGCGCCGTAACTTCTGCGTACTCCAAATTAGAAAAGGAAGCGGAAAAATGGGTTTGGTGGTGAACGAAGGTAAAACGAAGTACCTGCTGGCATCAAGCAAAGAGTCAGCGCATTCGCGCCTTGGCAACCACGCCACTGTTGGCAGCCATAATTTCGAGATAGTAAGCGACTTTGTATACCTCGGAAGCAGCATTACTACCAACAACAATGTAAGCCTGGGAATCCATAGAAGGATAACTCTTGCAAACAAATGCTACTTTGGGCTGAGTAGGCAATTTAGAAGTAAAGTCCTCTCTCGACGAACAAAAACAACACTCTATAAGTCACTTATCGTACCCGGCTGCTAAATGGTGCAGAAGCATGGACACTGACAGCATCTGATGAGGTGGCTTTGGGAGTATTCGACAGAAAAATTCTTCGAAAGATTTATGGACCCCTAAAAGTTGGCGACGGCGAGTACCAAAGAAGATATAATGATGAGCTGTATGAGCTTTACGCATACGTCGACATAGCTCAGCGAATTAAAACCCAGCGGCTTCACTGGCTAGGTCACGTGGTGCGAATGAACGAAGACGCTCCGGCCCAGAAGGTATTCCTTTCGGCACCCGCCGGTGGAAGTAGAGGAATAGGGAGGCCACCTCTGAGATGGCAGGACCATGTGGAGGCAGATCTGAGAACAAGCGGTGTCTCCAATTGGCGCCAGTTGGCTCAACAAAGAGCCGACTGGCGAAACATGTTAGACGGGCAAAATCGCCAAGGCGGTTAAAGGCTATTTTAAGTAAGTCATGGTGTTTGGTAATAGAGATAATCTTTTTTGCTTATCCAAATTATTTGAGCTGTTTTCGATTTGATATTTCATGTTCTCCAAAATTTGTTCGTAGTAAGCTTTGATCTTATTTAGGTCTTCTGATAAAGTTGACAGTGAACCACCTCCAAGTGAATCCGAAATACTTGGCGCAATTTGCTATGTTTTTTTTTTTTGCAATATGCCTCCCTTTATAAATATTTTCGCTTCATTGGCGATGGATGACTTCCAAGATGAGGAATAACATGCTTTTTTATATTGTCGACGAGTTCGTTGCGTTCGAGATTTGAAAGGACTGAAAGTCGATAAAGCCCATTGGACCTTGTTAACATTGGTTAGCTTCGTCGCCAGGCTCTTTTCTCTACGGCAGTCCGCAGACGAGGCGCATCGTCATTTTTAATATTTTCGCAGTGTTCTCTCCACGTTGCCCTCTTAGATTTTCTAAGTTCTCTATTATAATAAGTTAGAGCATTTCTATAGGAGACCCAGTCTCCAGTGTCTTTAGCTGCATTAAACAGCCTTCTGGCTTCATATCTTAATTGTGCAAGCTTTTTGTTCCACCAACATCACGTTGTAAACGTTGTTTGGCTTGGGGACAACTCTCGCAAAAAGCTGTTGTGATATCTGAGTGAAGCTGTTCAGCCTCTCTCTCGAGCTCCCGCCCTGTAGTTATTGGTTGGTTCAAGCAATTGCCGCGTTCTTCCATGGTAAAGCGAAATATTTCCCACTTCGTTTTTCTCGGATTTCTGAAAACGGACTCATGATCAGAGAAGTGACCCATGTCGAATACAATATGTTTGTGGTCCGACATTGATTCCTCCTCTGAGGCGTGCCAATTTGTGACAGCGAAGGACATGTTTTGGCTGCATAGAGTAAGGTCAAGAACCTCACCTCTAATAGCGTTAACAAAAGTGGGTTTATTACCACGGTTCATTACACTGATATTGTGACTACTAATAAACTCCAGGAGATGCTCCCCCCTATTATTTATGTTCGTACTACCCCAAGCTGTATGGTGGGAGTTTGCGTCACAGCAGAGGACCCATGGGATACCCTTCTGTTGGCAATACTCAATGAGAGATTTGGATTCAGAGGTTGGGGCTGTTTTCTCCTCACCCGGAAAGTAAGCTGATGGCAAAATGGCCTCCTTTTCACCTCTTGGGGTTGGAATTTTTGCCCAAACTGCAACCAAATCAGCAGTCATGAACTGTAGGAGCGGACCAAAATCCAGTTTCTTGTTTAGAAGCATCGCCGCCCTGGGACGGGAACCGGTGGAATATATTAATTTACCGTCAGTACTGCTTAAACCTTTTACAGAACCATGTAAAATCCATGGTTCTTGAATAAAGGCCACTCCCAGAGCTTCTCTGCTGAATCTTCTGCTAAGAACATCCGAAGCTGCCTTGACATGGTGAAGACTCACCTGGAGGCATTTTAGACGCCTCGAACTGCGAGAGTTTGCTGGGAGGGCTGACATTATAAAGATTTTTTGCGGTCCCTATCCGCCACCGATGACTTTAGGTTGCCGCTGAGCAAAGCATCCCTATTAGATGCCTGACTTTGGCCCGTTTTTTTCGACTCCGGGTCTAGAGTTCTCACTAAGTAATTGATTTGATTGCCCGCTTTGAGAGGGCGGTGGAGTCTCGATAATTGTAGCTTCTGTTGTGGACTGCAGCTGAAGCTTGGTTTGTACATCCTCCAAGCCTTGGGTCACCTCTACCGATTTTGAACTGCAGGCTGTTTGTTCTACAGCCTTCTTTTCTACCGCAACGTTTTCATCAGTGCCGCTGGCTTCATCAGCTACCCGGGCAGAGACGGTTTGGTTTTAAGCCGCAGTTTCACTTTGGCATACGCCAAACTGATTGTATTACTTATTATGGTGACGGATTGCTTCAACTGACACCGGATCTACAGCTATTGCAATTTCCGCCACTGTGGCCCTACTTGTACGATTGAGGATTCTCCAGTATCTGGTGTCTAGGGCCGGGTTTTGAACAGAAATAACTCTGAGGATATGCTCGTTTGAGGAAAATCATCCTCTTTAAAATACTAGATATATTAATATTAGAATCATCGCAGAAAATTGAAAGCCATCCTTGCCGAATCGCGCGGCCCGTGAAGCGGGGACTAATAGTGCCAACTTGAAGTTTAAACACTTCATTCAAAATGGCCCTCCTTATGATCTTCAGTTGTTCAGAAGACCAGATAGTACTAGGATAATCCTGTGGGATTATGCCCAGCTTAATTGTGGTCAGGGCATCTCTAAAAGATCCCGAGACACACCGTCAGGATGAGCCGCGGTTACTAAGGCACTGGCTGCCTCTCCATCAAGAGGAGGCATCTGCCTTGTCCTCTTTTGGAAATTTGGTGGGGTCGTACTATTGGATCGCCCCCTTTTGTTGGTCGCCTCTCTTTGTTCCGGCCCTTGGGGCTGTGTGTCAATTTCTAAGGCGTTTTCGTATCTGACACCCTTAGCCAGGAGTTTCTTAAGGCGCTTACGAGCGGCACCATTCAAGTGCTTAGGTTTTCCAAAATTTTCAGTATCATGAGGGGGCCTATTCAGCCCCACCATTCCTGCGGTTTCAGCTTTTGATTCGGTATCAACCGAAAGGCCAGATCTGGCCTGATCACTTGAAAGCAATTCAACTTTATCATGATCTAAAGTAGGGTTTTCTCATTTAATCGGTACATATAATTCCCACGAGTGTAGGGGAAAGAAGGTCAGCTGAGACATAGCACCCGATATCCCAGTAAGACTAATTACAACCAGAGGGCGCCAGGTATCTGGAGGCCACCGTTATAAGACACACTAACGTAGTGCCATCATCCCATGAGCAAAGTACGGATCACACTCGGAATTACGGGTTTTATTGAGTTGTCCTCTCTTTGGATTTTATCGCCTTTTACGACAGGCATACCTACCGCGGGCATATTCTAGAACCCCAACCCGCAGGGGTCATTGGTATAGTTACAATGCAATGGAATAATGTAATAGATTTTACGAATGAAAAGATTCATTCATTTCATTCATTCATTTTTATTCATTATTATCTTATACAATTTAAAAAAATTAACATGGAAAATGAATTAACATTTAACTATATGTAATAAGATAATGGCTAATGGCGTTGTGTGTTCAAAATTAGAACAGTGATAACGCCATTTCTTGTAATGATTACAATACAAGTTGAGAAATGTGGGGTGCAAACACATATCATCTAAACGCAGTTATTTATATATAAAAAAGATAAAAATAAATTATTAAAATAAATTAAATTAATTAATTGAAGAAAAGGTACATATTTAAAATAAATACAAATAGGTTCACAAGGTGGATTACAAAACAAGCTAGTACAAGTGAACTTGATGAAAAACAAAAAAAAATAAAAATATAAAAGGAGAAAAAAAGATGTTACAATATTTTTAATTGGAAGCCGGTTATATGATAGGCCGTAACAGAACTTCAATGCTTAAACCAAGAAGCCATAATTTTAACAGCTTTAGGAAGTTTATTAAAAATCTTACACGACGCATTTGGTGCAGTGTAAATGTATCATAAAACATTTCCACGCAAACCAGCTGAGTACAGTTTACTTAAAAGAATATTATGGTCGACCATGTCAAAAGCTTTTGTTATATCAACAAAAAGACTACCACAAGTCCCTTTTTCGTCCATTGCTTTATAGATAAATGAGCATAAATTAAGAAGAGCAGCTTCAGTAGAAACCCCTGATCGGAATCCGTATCGCAATGGTCTCAAAAACTTGATTTTTTCCAAATATCGCAAAACTGCATTTAACAGTCTTTTCAAAAACCTTAGAGATTGCTGGCAAGAGAGATATGGGTCTGTAGTTATTTGTATCTTTCTTATTCCCTTTCTTATGCAGTGGTATGACAATAGCACATTTTAAATTGGCTGGAAACACTCCCGTGACAATGCTTGAATTGAATAAATGCTTTAAAATGTCAACAACATACAAAGCAATGTTCTTTAAAGAACGGTTTGAAATACCATCACTCCCAGAAGAATCAGTGTTTTTTAAAGAATTTATTAAACTTAAAATCTCTGACCCAGAAATTGGCCCAAAGAAGAAATTACAGCCAGGAGAAGAATTTACATAGTAAATTAAGCGGTTGTTACATGTGCAGCTTATATTACTATTACTTGGAGCGGACTCTTTTCCAATTGTAACGAAGAAATCATTGAGGTGATTGGCAACGTCTAATGGGCGAGAAACAAATTCGCCTTCGATATCCAAAACAAATGAATTGGTTTGTTTTTCTTTATTGCGATTAAGAATGTCGTTGACCACATTCCATTCTTTCTTCACGTCACCTTTCGCAGCTAAAAATGTATTCTTAAAAAAACTAGCATGCCTTAAAGGACATTCTTTATTAAAACTGAATGTGAGGAGTTTCACACGCTTCCGGAGGCGAGTGTTTGTTGGGTGCTTGCGACATTTCACGCGTAATTTATTTTTAAGTTTAATTTTCTTTAGTAGATCACGATTGATCCAGGGCTTGAGAATAGTTTCCGAACGTTTAGGAGAAGTAACAAACGTAGATTTTGTTATATGTGATTGTAGCGTAGACAAAAATAAATTATAAGCTTTACTCACGTCATTTTCAAGATAAACAGCTTCCCATTTTTCATAGCGAAGCGAATTATGAAGAGCGCTAAAATTGATTTTCTTAACGACTGCTGGAATCTTATTATTAAAATTACAAACATTGTTTAGACTACTGATTTTAAGTCCAACCATACAATGGTCAGAAACTCCAAGATCAAAATTGAGACCAATAATATGGTCTAATTTTGACCATAAATATGGTCTAATTTGTTCCAGAAACTGGCCGTGTGATACTATTGATATAAGATGCCAAGCCATGACTGGCCAACAGTTCAGAATGGTAATCTACTGTAGAGTTCGTGCTTAATAAATCAATATTGAAATCTCCTAATACGACTAGGTTTGCTGTTGTTTCCTTATCCAAAACAGAAGTAAATTCTTCATAAATTGAAGTCTATAAACACATAAAAAGCTAACTAGATCCTTTTCCGTATTCAATTTATTAACATTTTTTAAATAAACACTTATATATATGTATATATACATTTGATAATGTGACAAACTTAATATTTTTAGAAGCACATAAAATTACTTTCTAGACAAACTTTTATTATGCATTTCACAGGAACTAAAATATCTTATATCTTATTACAGTTGCTCCTACGTAAATGTAATACAGATGAAACACCAATTCCTCTTGCGCTGCTGTTTTCACTTCACTTTTACAATTGTTTTTTATGTTAATCTTTTTTGTTTATATATGTAAATTCCCAGCACGCCCGAACTTGAGTGTCAACTGTAACGCGGTTCATTTAATTTTAGAATGAAACAATTACATATACAAATGCTATTTCCATTTCATTTAACGTGCAGCAGGTTTTCGAAATGTGTTATGAACATGATAAATGTCAACTGCAGCGCGGCTATGCCTAAAATTAGAATTAGATTAACAGTTTTTATATCAATATGATGTCGAAATGTATATTAACATGAGAAATTGATATGACAGTGATATGACGTACTAATGTTGGCTCAACAAGGTGTTTATCAATTTAACGTAAAACCGGTTCTTTACATCATTTTTAATGTTAAATAAAACTTTTCGAAGTAATGTATTAATAACATGAGAAATTGATATGACAATGTCATACATGCTATTGTTGATTCAGCAACTTTTGTATCAATTTAACGTGAGCACTGTTTGTTTGATAATTTTCAATATTAATACGACATTTTTTGTGGAATGTAAAATTGATAAAGCCGAAATGTTAGTGCGCCTTTTAAGAGTATTGAACTAGCAATTTAAAATTAATGTGGATAAAAAGCTAGCATTATTGTGAGAAAAGCGTCGGGGCGCTAATTACGAAAATTATGGCACAAAGCGGGCCACGCTTTTCCCACAATAGTTTCTACTCGTTTTTTCTAAATTATTTTCAACTTTTTAGTTCAATACTTTTTAAAAGCGTGAGTTTTAGTTTTTTTAAACTATATTTATTTTAATTGCAAGTGTAAGCATCTTAGACCAACAGGTTGTCATAACCTCTAACGAGATTTTTAGCCGAGCTTCTCTTTCCAACTTGTGGTGTGTTGCTTTTTTTGAGTTTTTTGCCGACTCCGAACGGCACTTGCAAAGCAAATGAATTTTTTGCTGAGAAGCTTCTCATGGCAGAAATACACCCGGAGAGTTTGCCAAACTACTGCCGAGGGGCGACCCCGTTTAGAAAAATTCTTTTTCTAAATAATTTTTGATGTTACTTTTGCCGGGCATCGAACCGCCAAAACTTGGTGTAGAAGGCCGAACACTTAACCGCAACACCACGGCGGCCGCCTATGGACGCTTAAGGCAAAAGTAACATCAAAAATTATTTAGAAAAATAATTTTTCTTAACGGGGTCGCCCCTCGGCAGTAGTTTGCCAAACTCTCCGGGTGTATTTTTGCCATGAGAAGCTTCTCAGCAAAAACTCATTTGCTTTGCAAGTGCCGTTCGGAGTCGGCAAAACACTGGTCCCGCCAACTTGTAGGAAAAACTCAAAAGCCACACACAACAATTTGAAAAGAGAAAATCGGCAAAAATCTCAACGCCATTAGTTAGTAGACCTCTTGGGGTATTGTTAAACATAATTAGTGTACATTAGAACACCCCCAAAAATAAAGCTCTTATTTTCTTCTCTTCCCGCGCAATTTCTGAAACAATGGGCATATAAGATCTGTAAAAAAATCTGGAGTTTGTGACTGGGTGTGACATGGGGGGAGGCGGGGTCAAAAACTACCAAAAATCGCGTGACGTCATATATGCACGACCCCTAAGCTATACATCGTTTGGGATGATATTAACCACAGTTTAATTATATCATTGCATTTTAATTTTACTAACATTTTTGCAATGTTTGGTTGGCGTAAAACTGAGAAAGAACTGTTTTCAAATTTCTAAAAACATGCGATATGGGATAGTTCAGGGGTCAAAGTTCTAATTCTCTTCCCTCCAAATGCATTATCAGGAAGTTTGGGGATAAAGGACAAGATATGGTAAAAAGTCTAGCCATCTGTAATGAAAAAATCCCGTGCGAATTTGACCTAAAAGCTATAAATGTACTAAAAATTGTATATGTCTTTATTGGCTATGGCTTATGACATTATTTCTCCTAAAATTACTAGTTTAGGAGATATTTGCCAATAAAGACATATTCCTTTTTAGTGCATTTTTAGCCTTTAGGACAAATTTCCATGGCATTTTTTTACTACAGATGGGCAGATTTTTTTACAGATCTTATTTTTTATCCCCATTCTTTCAGAAATTGCGTGTGTAGCGAAATAATTTCATACCTTTCCAAATCCCATACATTCTTGATATACGTAAATTATGGCACAAAGCGGGCCACGCTTTTTCCACAATATTTAGTATCTACTCGTTTTTTCTAAATTATTATTATTTTTTTTTCTGCGTACATAAATTATTATTATTATTATTATTAAACAAGTTTTTGTACAACTAAGAACTTAAAGTCCTTTATATGTACATCATCACATAGTTCAATACTCTTTAAAAACGTGAGTTTTAGTTTTTTTTAAACTATGTTTATTTTTTACTTTTTAGTTAAAAGGGCTATGGTACCATGTATTTGAAACAATGGTTCTTTTTTTAATAAGTCACAGTACGTACGTGTTTGATTCATACCTATATATGATATTCTATCTTTTATTTCAAGCTTTTTGGGCAATCATATTTTGACCGATAACTCAGTTATCGATAAATTTATCGAAGTCCAAATGAAACCTGGGGCCTTCCTCTTTCGTTTGATACCCATATTGTAGGGAAATTTTAAGGTTTTCGGGCAACCACATTTTGACCGATAACTCAGTAATCGATAAATTTATCGAAATATAACCAAGTCCAAATGAAACCTGGGGCCTTCCCTTTGCTTTTGAGGCCCATATTGTGGGGAAATTTTAAGGCTTTTGGGCAACCAAATTTTGACCGATAACTCAGTTATCGATAAATTTATTGAAATATATCGAAGTCGAAATGAAACCTGAGCCTTCCCCTTTCGTTTGATACCCATATTGTAGGGCAATTTTAAGGTGTTTGGGCTATCAAATTTTGACCGATAACTCAGTTATCGATAAATTTATCGAAATATATCGGTGTCCAAATGAAACCTGGGGCCTTCCCCTTTCGTTTGATACCCATATTGTAGGGACATTTTACGGCTTTTGGGCCAATTGGGCTTAGACCGAAGGAGAGTTACATATCGTTACCTTAATTCACATTTTTCGAAAATTACTTTTTCACATATTTCAGTATAATATAGTAAAATACACACAAATATAGCTTAAAACAAGTAAGGAAGTCTAAGTTCGGGTGAAACCGAACATTACATACCCAGCTGTGCACATAAAGTGGGCGTGATCGTTCACCGATTTTTCTTATTTTCTGTGGTAGTACTCTACATAAACATAACATGCCTGGTACCTAGTTTCGTAAATCTATCTCACACCGTTCTGAAGTTGTTAGCAGTCGAATTTAAAAATTGCTTGACTCATAAGTGGGCGGTGCCACGCCCACTTTCCAAAATTTTGAAAAACTTATGTAAAGAATATGAAAGTTGATGTATGTACCAAATTATATTATTATAGCGAAATCAGTTAATTAGATATGGACTTTTCAATATTTCCACCTCCTTTCAATATAACTTTTATGAAAAAGTAGGCGTGGTCGCGAACCGATTTCGTTTATTTTCTATAGCTGAATTTACCACAACAATAGTATGTCCTCTACGAAATTTCGTTATACTAGCATAAACTGTTCTGAAGTTATTAAGAGTCAAAATTTTAAAATTTCTTCAAATATACGTGGGCGGTACCACGCCCCCTTTTCAAAATTTTTTATAAAATCGGCCTTAGAACATCTAAATCAATACATATTGCAAATTTTATCATTGTAGCTGCTTCTAATATTGAATTAACCCATTTTATACGTTTTTCGAAATTTTCGATATCGAAAAAGGGGCGTGGTTATGGTCCGATTTTACCCATTTTCAATAGCAATCTATTCTGAACCCAAATAAGTACGCATGCCAAATTTGGTGAAGATATCTCATTATTTGCTCAAGTTATCGTGTTAACGGACAGACGGACGGACGGACAGACGGACGGACATGGCTCAATCAAATTTTTTTTCGATCCTGATCATATTGATATATGGAAGTCTATATCTATCTCGATTCCTTTATACCTGTACAACCAACCGTTATCCTAACAAAGTTATAATACCCTGTGTACAAGTACAGCTGGGTATAACAATCTTCATCCGATGAAGAAATATTCAGTCTACGAATTCAACATAAATGTAAATTTATTGAAGAGACTTTTCAGAAACTACCTTTTATAATATTTTTTAAAGGCAGATAATCCAAACTAAGCCACTAACCACTGCCCACACTAAATACAATACAGGTAGCTACAAACTAGTACAACATCTTTTAATACTCGTTAATAGTAGACAATTCCTTACAAAGGAAGAACAATACAGAAAATTATAATCCATCAACGACCAAGCAATTTAACTACCAAATTATAATATAATTATACTATTTTAGTTATTTACCTAACCGAAATATGTCAATTTATGTGATTTTCGAAATTTTCCATATCGAAAGTGCTCGTGGTTGGGAAGCGATTTCGTTTAATTTCATCAGGTATACTTCCTATAACTCTAGTATACCTTGTGCCAAATTTCATGATTCTACCGTAATCAGTTTAAAAATTATGACCAGTGTTTTAGATGATTTTCGAATTTTTCGGTATCGAGAATTGCCGTGGTTGGAGGGGGATGTTAGCCAATTTCATCACGTATACTCCCAACAATACTAGCATGATTTGTGCCAAATTTCATCGTTCTACCATAATTTGTTTAAAAGTCCAGTCGAAAATCATAATCTATACATATAAAAATGGATGTATGTATGTATGTGGCTTATGGACTCCAAAACTACTCGGCCGATTTTGTTGAAATTTTGGGGATAGATTAGTAGGAGCCTGGAGAGTGTTTCTGTATATGTAGATAGCGTTATGCTTAGATTAAAGTATAGGATGATTTTTCTTCCGGGAAGTGGACCAGGGACCGATCTGTAAACAATCGTATTTATGACTCGAATTGCTTGAAACTTGGTATGTAGGTAGCTATATGCTTAGATTAATATATAGGATAAATTTTCTTCCGGGAAGTGGACCCAGGACTGACTTATTCTAAAGTATCGTATAGATGGTTGGATTAACTTTAAATTTGATATGTAGGTAGCGTTAAGCTTAGGTTAAAGTGTGGGAAAAGTTTTCTTCCAGGAAGTTTATCAGGGCCCGATATATTCTAAACAATCATATTTATGACTCGATGAGCTTGATATTTAGCGTGTAGCTGGCGTTTCACCTTGATAAAATATGAGATAATGTATCTTCCGAGAAATGGTAAAAATGGTAAAATCTTATTCAGGTGATTTTCTTTGGCGTAGCAACGCACGCCGGGTATTACTAGTAGAATGATAAGAGAGATTCACCTATGAAATTATATCATTTTCTTCATTTCAGCTACCGAGATATGTCTCTTCGTGTGATTTTCGAAATTGTCGATATCGACAAAAGAGGCGTGGTTATCATCCGATTTCGTCCATTTTCTCTAAATTTTTACTCAAGTTATCGTATACACAGACGGACAGACGGACGGACATGCCTGAATGAAATCCTCTTTTCAAACTAAGAACTTTCATATATGGAACTCTATATCTATCTCGATTATTTTGTGCCGTTGCGTACTACCGTTATGTGAACAAAATTAATATACGCTCGTACTAGCACTGGTGCGCTGGGAATAAAAATCGTAATGGAGAGACTAGGGGGTTCATCCTACCAAAATATATCATTTTAGCCATTTCCGTCACCGAATTATGCCAATTTATGTGATTTTCGAAATCGAAAGTGGGCGTGGTTGGAGAGCGATTTTATCCAATTTCATCTGGTATACTCCCATCGATGCTAGTATGCTTTGTGCCAAATTCCATCGTTCTATCGCAATCAGTTTAAAAGTTACGACCAGTCAAATTTTCAAAAATGCCTCCCTTAAAAGTGGGCGGTGCCACGCCCACTATAAAAAATTTATGAAAAAATCATAAGAGAATGACCAGGGGGGTTCACCTATAAAATTATATCATTTTAGCTATTTCAGCTGCCGAGATAAATCAATTTTTGTGAAATTTTCGATATCGAAAAAGGGGGCGTGTTATCATCCGATTTCGCCCATTTTCAATAGCAACCTTTGACCAGAAAGTAACCTGTGTACAAAATTTCGTGCAAATATCTCAATTTTTACTCAAGTTATCGTGTACACAGACGGACAGACGGACGGACATGCCTTAATCAACTCCTCTTTTAATCCTAAGAACTTTCATATATGGAACTCTATATCTATCTCGATTATTTTGTGCCGTTACATACAACCGTTAGGTGAACAAAGTTAATATACCCTTGTACTAGTACTAGTACTAGTGCGCTGGGTATAACAAGTAAGGCAGTCTAAGTTCGGGTAAACCGATCATTAAAAACCCACAGGTAGTTTTCATATGATTTTCGAAATTTTCCATTTCGGAAGTGGGTGTGGTTGGGAAGCGATTTCGTCCAATTACATCAGGTATACTCCCTATTATGCTAGCATACCTCGTACCAGTTTCATCGTTCATCAGTGGTGCGACCTATACTATTCTACGCCGTCACCATATGGTGGCCGGCTCTCGAGATCGAATCTAACAAAACCAAAGCCACAAAGGTGCAACGGATGGCAGCAATGCTTATTAGCGGTGCCCTCCCCTCCACTCCCACCAAGGCTCTTGAAACCATACTTTTTCTTCTTCCCACTGACCTGTATGGGAAATTTACTGCCAGTTGCAACGCACCTAGGCTCAACGCACTAGAACCCTGGAGGGACTGCAGGTTTGGGCATACCCAAATCCTGAAGCAACTACCCAACTCTTACTTAAAGCTAGACTACGCAATACCAGGGCCTTGCTGGGATAACAAGTTCGAAACGTGGATCCCAGAGAGAAGCGAGTGGAAAAATTGCGTGGAACCGGGAAGTCAAGAAATCTTCATTTTCAAGGACGGCTCTAAACTAGACAACAAAGTCGGCAGTGGAATCTTCTCAAGTAAGCTCGACATTAATATGAGCTTACGCCTTCCAGACCACTGCAGTGTCTTTCAGGCTGAGCTTATAGCTATCTGGGAAGCTGTTCGCTATCTGACTAACCTGCCAGTGACTAACTCTATCTCCATTTTTTCCGACAGCCAAGCTGCCATAAAATCCCTGCAAAGTAGTAAGACGTCGTCACTAGTGGCGATTAAGTGCAGGGAAGCTCTAAATAAGCTATCCGATAAGTGCAGCCTGAGTATAATATGGGTCCCAGGCCATAGTTTTGTATCGGGTAACTGCGCTGCCGATGAGCTAGCAAGGAAGGGCACCTGTCTACATACAATCACCTCCGGCAGCTGGGTGAGCCCCCCTCTAAATACATGCAAGCACTGGCTGCGTTCCCGGTTCATAGAACAAGCCGACGCAAGATGGGCCATGGAGCCGACTTGCAGAACGTTACAGGACACTGTCTTATGGGAACCCATGGCGCTCTCATGGGCCTCTATACAAATGACTTCTGCCGCAGCTGCAGGGACGAGGAGGAGATAGAAAGTGTAGAACACTATCTATGCCACTGTCCCGCTCTGTCGAAAACCAGGTACCGATGTCTCCGCAAACACTCCTTTGGATGCCTCGCGGAGCTAGAATCTGCAAATATAGATGATATTCTGCGCTACATCAGACAAACGCGCTGGTTTAGCTTCATGGGTGTATGAACTCCGGCCCTAAACACATCGAACCTTGGGGGATCCGTCTGTCTGTCATCACCATATAGAGTTGCAACGTATACGTTGCACTTTGTATGGGGGTGACGGGCGGACGGATCCCTTCAAGGTTTTTATGTGTTTTTGGGGCCTCCTGCCTCGACCCGTCCCAGCGGAGAGGTCGTATGTCAGAAGGTTTATTACAAAACTTTTTGGGGGATGCGACCTTTCTGCTGGGTCAGGTCGATCTACAGAAAGGCAAATTAGGGCTCCTTTCGTGGTATCACAACGGACCAAACTAAGGCCCACGTGAGCCTCCGCGTGGACTGCGGAGGCAGCCACTTTAACATACATACATACATTCATCGTTCTACCGTAATCAATTTAAAATTTATGACCCCTGAAATTTTCAAATATGCCTCCCTGAAAAGTGGGCGGTGCCACGCCTACTTTTGAAAATTTATCAAAAAATTATAACAGAATGACTTGGGGATTCATCCTACCAAACTATATCATGTTAGCGGTTTCCGTTACCGAATTATGTCAATTTTGGTGATTTTCGAAGTTTTCGATATCGAAAGTGGGCGTGGTTGGAGGGCGATTTTATCCAATTTCATCAGGTATACTCCCAACGATACTAGTATGCTTTGTGCCAAATTTCATCGTTCTATCGTAATCGCTCATAAGAGAATGACCAGGGGGATCCACCTATAAATTTATATTATTTTAGCCATTTCAGCTACCGAGATATGTCAACTTATGTGATTATCGAAATTTTCGATATCGAAAAAGGGGACGTGGTTATCATCCAATTTCACCAATTAGCAACATACCTTGGCCAGAAAGTAACCTGTATACAAAATTTCAGGCAAATATCTGAATTTTTAGTCAAGTTATGTCAGTTTATGTGATTTTCGAAGTTGTTGATATCGTCAAAAGAGGCGTGGTAATCATCCGATTTCGCCCATTTTCTCTAGCAAGCTACTTTGGCCATAAAGTAATCTGTATACCAAATTTCATGCAAATTCCTCATTATACCTTTCATGAACATGAAATGGTATTATAACTTTGGTCCGATGTTTGTAAATATGAGAAGAAGAAGAGATAGACCCATCAATAAGTATACCGAAATGATAAGGATGACGAGATGAGTTGATTAAGCCATGTCCGTCTGTCTGTGTCTGTTTGAACGCAAACTAGTCCCTCAGTTTTTGAGATATTTGGCTGAAATTTGGTATGCGGCCACCATTTTCCAATATAGGAATCATTTGTCCGAACCAGCAAGATCGGACCAATATAACATATAGCTCCCATACAACCGATTATTCCGATAAACAGATTTTGGGCTATAACTCCTGTAATTAAACACGAAGGAACGTGAAATTTTATAAGTGTTGCTATTTTTATATTTGAAATATCGATGCTCTATCTTAGCGAAAAAAAAAGATATTTGAGCAACCTCAACGCCATTCGTAAGAGGAAGACTTCTTCTTTAAGATGCAATGTTTGCTTTAAAAAAAAAAAAAAATCTGTCGTATATATATAACCTCAAAAATAGGCAAAAACGGTGTTTTTTGCACTTTTAGGTTAGGATATCTCAAAATCCTGACGTTATAGAGCAATTCTGCGTCCAGATTTGAATTGAGCACATCGAAAACCTTCAGGAAAGTATGGTCTGGTTTATGGTCAAAAATTTTGGTCTCATTTTGTCGGCCTGTGTTTTATTCCTGCTAATTGGCTCAACAAACAAACGATTACATCTTAAGTTCCTTTGGGGTAAATATACATTAAATAATGAATAGATAAGATCACAGTCGATTTTGTTGTTGACCACATGGTATACAAATATAAACGAATTACAAAGTCTGCGGTCATGCAAAGACAGCAAACCCAAAAGCTTACGTCTACTAGTGTATGATGGAGGGCCATCATCCCAGCTCATGTTGTATAAGGCAAATTTTGTAAAGATTTTCTGAACCCTTTCAATTTTACCAGAGTATACATCGTAGTAAGGGTTCCATATTAAAGAGCAATAATCCAGTCGAGTAGCGCAAACGACTTAGAGACAATCAAGTCAATGTGCTTGCTGAATGTAAGCTTTGTATCCTAGATCACCCCTAGATCCTTCATATCAGAACAACGATTAAGAATATTATATACAAGGGAGTCCGCACATAGTTTGAAGAATAACGAGCAAAAGCCATCAATGTCAGATTTACCATCATACTTTAGTTCAGATATCGCAAGAGTCACGTCAGATTCTTCAACTACAAACGCAGATGTTTCAGGCAGTTGTGGTAAAGAAACCGCAGGTAGGTTTTGTTTGACGTACTTTTCATAAACACCTTGAAAAAATTCAGTAAACAAGTCGCATGATTTCTGTGGGTTTTCAGAAACAACTCCGTTATAAGTAAGGGTAGTTGGAAAACAATTCGTTTTACGTTTTGAGTTAATGTACTGCCAGAAATACCGAGGATTGCATTTGAGTCCTGATTCAACGTTAAACATATACTGATTGAAGAAAAAATTATGAAGGCAATCAAACTCCTTTCGGAGGTGCTTAAAATTTCGATAGTCGTCCACACTTTGACTTTTCTTAAAGCAACTGAAGGCTTTTTTTTTTCTGTTTTTAAGGTTGCATAGGCGTTTATTAAACCAAAGGGGCTTATTATTACTATACACCCTTTTAAGGGGAAACAATTCTGAGATGGCTGATGTGAGTAAAGAATGAAAATTATCGTAGCCGACTAACGGACAATTGGGAGGATTCAGAAAGTCCCAGTCAATTGACTTGATAAAATCGTTAATAACCGAGTAATTAGCTTTTTTAAAATCATATTTCTGCAAAGAATTAACTGATACGGAATGGAATCGATAAAATTCAAACTCGATACCGAGTGCTTTGTGGTGAAATGTATTTATAGAAAAAGGAGAATTGTATTCATTGCAATAAGCTTTCAGGCCATGAGATATAAACACAAGATCAAGAGTTCGACCAGCGTCATTGAGTACAGCGTTAAGTTGCTTGAATCCATTCGATAGTAATGAGCTTGTCACTAACAAATCTACATCAGTTAAAAGGTTATGTTGTTATTATTATTAAGCCATTTAATGTTGCATAAATTTAAGTCGCCAAGATAAATAATTTCCGCGTTATCCTTGGCGATTTCGTTAATAAAAGCCACATTCTCTAGATGCTTTCTCTATACTTCTTCATTACTGTTAGGAGGAATATAGGAAACAACTAAATATAAAGACTTTTTATTTAAACCCTTAATACAAATACACATCTGTTCACACAAGCCATCATCATGGGGCATTTTAATCATACTACTACACAGATTTGACCTTATGGCTACTAAAACACCACCTCCTTTCTTTAAGCCCGTAGCAATAGCGCAGCGATCCTTACGGTAAACGTGGTAATAACTGTCAAAGTACTCAGAAGACAATATATTTCGTAGCAGCTACGTTGGTATGTGATGATGGTGTAGGTGTGAGTGGAATTTTTGCAGATTTCTCTCCGGTGACGTCGTCAACGGCAACAGTTCGAGAGATATCAGCAGCACTGTACGCTTCAGCTGCATTTGCAGGCAAGGCACCATTAATAATAACAGAGCTAACAACATGGTCAGCTGTCACTGCTGTACTCTTAGCATTGTTATTACTAAGCTCATTAATTGGGTGGTTAATTTGTTTTTCGGCAGTTTGTTTGGTGTTTTTAGCTCTACCTATCTTTCGTTTTTATGTGCTAGCGCTGCGATGTAGTTCCTTGACCACTTCATCATAAAGCTTATGTAAATTAGTAAGCTCAGAGCGCACAAGTTCTAATTCGCCCAGTAACTTATTTTTATCAGCATGCAGAGAGTGTATGCCTGCAACTGCAATTGCTTGCTCAGCTCTCAAACCTCTCAACTCAGCAAGAATAGAAGACAAAGAGTCCTGCTCTGTGTCATTTACATGCTGTTGTTGTTGTCGTATATCGACAGCATTATGTGAACACATGTCAAGCTCATTATGAGCGACAGCACACTCGCCGCAAATATACAATTGATCGGCATTTTTAAAATAATTTAAATAAGCAGCCAAAGTGCCAACAACACCTGCAGATGAAACACCTCCTTACACTTCTCGCACTGCACACTGCTTTGAGCGCGTTCAACTCTCTGACGACAGACGCAAGCCATATTGTTTGTGTAAATACAGACAAAACTGTCAAAACAATTGACCGCCAATAACACAAATTGATTTAGGTTTACTGTAGTACACAAATAGTTTATTATTCGTTTCTTTGATTTCTTTGTTTAATCCAAGTGCAATATTTTACAGCGAAATGTTGACAATGGAACTCTATATCTATCTCGATTATTTTGTGCCGTTACGTACTACCGTTATGTGAACAAAATTATAATACCCTTGTACTAGTACTAGTACGCTGGGTATAAAAACTAAAACTCACGCATTTAGAGAGTATTGAAGTAAAAAGATGAAAAAGATTTTAAAAACTCTACACAGTAGTTTTTATGTAAATTAATTTTACCTTTTTAGTGCAATATTCTTTAAAAGCGTGTGTTTTCGGTATTTAAACTATATTTATTTTTTACTTTTTAGTTAAATGTGTTATGAAGTAATCGATAAATATATCGAAGTATAGTTACCGCATTCCAAACGAAACTTCTGGGCCTCCACTTTCGTTTGATACCCATATTGTAGGCAATTTTCAATATTATTGGACAACCACATTTTGACCGATAACTCAGTTAACGATAAATATATCGAAATATTCCAAAGTCTAATAGAAATCTGTGGACCTTCCCTTTCGTTTGAAACCCAGATTGTAGGCATTAAGACCAATAACTTAGTTATCGATAAATATATCGATGTCCAAATGAAACCCCCTATCGTTTGACATTCATATTGAAGGCACATTTCAAGGTTATTGGGACAGTCATATGCCACTATCGGATAGACTGAAGTAGAGTTTAAGCTGGTTTTAATTATGTCAAATTTCACCGACTTTATCGAGATTTGGCTGCTTATTTCGATAAAGTTGATAGAATTTGTCAAAATTTGACCTAATGAAAACCAGCCATTACATACAAGCAAGCAAGGTATGATTAATAAAATAACGCTCCGGGTATACACACACTTGTCAGCCGGTCGCTTGTTTTGCTTTGCTTCGTCATCCTTTTGTGCAAAATTATTATTCTCTCTATTACTCGAAAGGAAAGTTGATCTTTTAAATTCCGCTCCGTACATATCAATATGTAAATTAATTATAGGTGCTAATAGTGAAATAAAGTTGTAAAATAATTAAAAAAAGTGAGTTAATTATTGGAGCTTTAGTGCGCCCATTAATTCCACGCCGCGAAATAAGCCGCAAAGCCGACCCACACCATCACCAACTAGAGTTATTTAATTTTACTAGCCACGATCACCAGCATCTGGACCATTCCCCAGCCACTGCAACTACCAAGGCCCTAGTGCAAGAAAAATAAGGACACTGCAGTATTCAGTGGTAATTCGTCGCCAAAAAGGAACCAGCGCCAACAACAACAACAACAAAAAATACTTACGTACCCAATTGCAATTAAACCGTGAGTATTAAATGAGTGTAATGGAGTGTGGTTGCTAAGTGACCTTGCTCAATCCCGACTCCTGCGTCCTCGTTCGTGCACTCTGGGCAACGGGAGCTACCTAGGCTCGCGGCAGAAAGAGAGGGAGCCCCGGTGGGGCCACTCTGACATACTTGGTTTAAGGGCTCACCGAGGTTTTTGCGTAGCGTCTGTTCACCATGAGGTGCGGCTGCAAGCGGGCGTCTGTCTTGAAGCAAGCGGCTCGCTATATAAATGTGTAAATATTTTCCAAAAACCCAGAACGGGTTGTGCGCTGGGTTTGGGACCCGCCACGTAAAAAACTTAATTCCAATGAAAACAAAATCAAAGCCTCGGATGAGAACCCCCTTTAATGTTGACGACCCGGCAAAACGAATAAGGCATAATGATTTGGATATTAGGGCATGTACCGGGAATGTCCGGACCCTTTCAAGGGACGGTGCCGCTGCCCGACTGGTTGATGTCCTCGTAGGCGCAAAGGCCGACATCACCGCCCTGCAGGAAATACGATGGACGGGGCAAGGAAAGACGACCATCGGTCCTTGTGACGTATACTACAGTGGCCAGACACGCGGCAAAGCGCGTGGTGTAGGATTCGTGGTGGGAAAGAGACTTCGCCGCCAAGTATTAGCGTTCACTCCTGTGGACGAGCGTCTCGCTGCGATCCGCATCAAGGCGAGGTTTTTCAACATAACATTTATCTGCGCCTATGCGCCGACTAAGGAGACGGACGACGCAGAGAAGGACTCCTTCTACGATAAACTTGAACAGACTTATGATCGCTACCCCCAGCATGATATCAAAATCGTGCTCGGCGACTTTAATGCCAAGGTGGGCAAGGAAGGAGTCTTTGGTCCTACAGTTGGAAAATTCAGTCTCCACGATATAACATCCCCCAACGGCACTAGGTTGATTAACTTCGCCGCTGCTCGCAATATGGTCATCAGTAGTACCAGGTTCCAGCATAAGCGAATACACCAAGCCACATGGCTGTCCCCTGATCAAAGAACTAGAAACCAGATTGATCATGTCTTGATTGACGGCAGACATAGCTCCACCGTTCTGGACGTGCGTACACTGCGTGGTCCCAATATTGCCTCTGACCATTATCTTGTCGCAGCCAAGATACGCACACGCCTCTGTGCAACGAAGAAAGTGCGCACAGTAACGGAAGGAAAGTTTGACGTCGAGAAGCTGCGCATGACACAGACAGCTGATAATTTCACAACTCGACTCTCACACCTGCTAGCAGAGGGCAGCCCCCGACCTAACGATGTAACCGAGCAATGGAAGCATATCTCTCACTCATTGCGTACCGCCGCTGAGGCCACTATAGGGTTCCAGCGAGCCCGCAAGAACAACTGGTATGATGAGGAATGCAAAACTGCCTCGAAAAAAAAGGACGCTGCCTACAAGGAGACGTTGCGAACGGGCGCAACCCGCAGTGTATGGCAACAATATCGCGAGGCAAAGAAGGAAGAGAGACGCCTTTTCAGAAAAAAGAAAAGTGAGGCCGAAAGGCGTGAGTGTGAGGAGCTTGAGATGCTGGCTGACAGGAATGATGCCCGAAAATTCTATGAAAAGCAAGCTCCTGTAAGGACAATAATGGCGACCTGGTAACCGACGTACAAAGTGTACTTAAATTATGGAGGGAGCACTTCTCCTCACTGCTAAATTGCGAGGAAGACGTCGAACCCGATACCCCAATCCCTGACGATGGAAAAGTCGTCCCACCACCTGACTATGATGAAGTGAGGATAGCTATATCCCGGCTCAAAAACAACAAAGCGCCTGGAAAAGACGGACTACCCGCCGAGCTGTTCAAACACGGAGGCGAAGAGCTGGTAAAAATCATGCATCAGCTCTTATGCAGAATATGGTCAGACGAATGCATGCCACCGGATTGGAATTTAAGTGTGCTTTGCCCAATCCACAAGAAAGGCGATCCCGCTAACCGCACCAACTACCGCGGAATTAGTCTTCTTAATATTGCATATAAGGTTCTTTCTAGCGTGTTGTGTGAAAGGCTGAAGCCCATCGTAGACAAACTGATTGGACCTTATCAGTGTGGCTTTAGACCTGGTAAGTCTACCATCGACCAGATTTTCACGATACGCCAAATCCTGGAGAAGACCCATGATAAAAGAATCGACACACACCATCTCTTTGTCGATTTCAAGCCGCTTTTGACAGCGCAAAAAGGAGTTGCCTGTATGCCGCCATGTCTGAATTTGACTTCGCTGCAAAGCTTATTCGGCTTTGCCAAATGACGTTGAGCAATACCAACAGCTCCGTCAGAATCGGGAAGGACCTCTCTGAGCCATTTGAAACCAAACGAGGCTTCAGACAGGGCGACTCCCTTTCGTGCGATTTCTTCAATCTGATGCTGGAGAAGATAATTCGAGCAGCAGAGCTAAACCGCAATGGTACAATCTTTTACAAGAGCGTGCAATTGCTGGCATATGCCGATGATATGGATATCATTGGCCTTAACAACCGCGCCGTAAGCGCTGCTTTCTCTGGACTGGATAAGGAAGCGAAAAAAGTGGGTCTTGCCGTGAACGAGGACAAGACGAAGTATTTGCTGTCATCAAAGAAAGAATTGGCGCACCTGCGCCTTGGCAGCCATGTCACTGTTGATAGTTACAAATTTGAAACGGTGAGAGACTTCGTCTATTTGGGAACCAGCATTAACACCGAAAATAATATCAGTCTAGAAATCCAACGGAGAATTGCCCTTTCCAACAAGTGCTACTTTGGACTGAGTAGGCAATTGAGAAGTAAAGTCCTCTCTCGAAGAACAAAGATCACGCTCTATAAGTCTCTCATCATACCTGTCCTGATGTATGGCTCAGATTCATGGACAATGTCAAGAGAAAATGAGATGGCCCTTGGAGTATTTGAGAGAAAAGTTATCCGGAAGATTTATGGTCCTTCCCGTGATGCCAACGGCGAGTATCGAAGGAAATTTAACGATGAGCTGTACGAGCTCTACGCAGATCTGACCATAGTCCAGCAAATTAAAGCCCAAAGACTCCGCTGGCTGGGCCATGTTATGCGAATGGACAAAGAAGCTCCAGCACAGAAGGTTTTCCTATCGTCGCCTGAATTCGGCAGCAGAGGAAGGGGGCGGCTTCGACTGAGATGGAAACAACAGGTGGAGGATGATTTGAACTCCCTTGGGGCTTCCAATTGGCGTCAGTTATCGCAAAAAAGGAATGACTGGCGTGCTTTGATATGCAACGGCCAAAATCGCTTATGGGTCAGTTACATAAAACTTTATTTTGGCTTTACCTCAAGCTTTGACTTCGACCCTTTAGGCGGTTAAGCGCCAATAAATGATGATGATGATTAAATGAAATAATACGCCCTCCCATTTCACGGTAGAAAACATTAAAATATTGAAAAGTTCATAACAATTTGTCTCGAGAATTTGTGCTTCCCGCCAAAACTTCTCATATCCCGCCAAAATTGGCCCCGTTTTTTCAATATATAAAAGGAAAGGTAAGAAAACTCGTTTAGTTACAGTGGGTACACTTGTAAATTTTTCGACTCAAAATTTATGTAATAAATTTGCTTCTGAATTTATTTATTTTTCTCAAAAAGAATTAAATATTAATTTAAGAAATAAATACATCGCGTGCACAGTGGTACAAGAGTGGTTCAGAGTCTGTATTACAAATTAACAAGTTTTTTCTCGCATTAAATTGCAAAAATTCTCGATTTCAAATTTGTTTACTTTGTGCCTATTTTTCTCGCATAACTCCTCCCCTATTACAGTCTATTAAAAATATCGAACCTGGTTAAAAATATACCTCATTATAACTAAGGTTAGTATATTACTTTATTTTCTCTCCCACGTATATTTAAACCACCCCAATATATACGTACAAATTACAGTATAAACGCAGTACAGTGGTCAACTTTCTTAAAATACACCCTCAAAATTTATTCACCTCAAAAATTTTTTGTTTGCCTTTGAAATTGTTTCTCTCTTGCTAGTAACGTGATTATTTAAATCAAAATCTCTCTCACTCAGTTACTCAGCAAATAAACACTCTCTCTTAAAAAAAAAAAGTTTTAATAAATAATTTTCTCAAATTTCAAAAATCTCTTAAATTTCTTAACACTCATAACCCAGCTTAAAAATGAGTGACAGTGAAAAAAAAAACAGAGTAACCCGCCAGAATCACACCAACCCCAACTCAAAGTTGTTACAAAAATTAAAATTTCGTCTGCTCCTAAGAAATTCACAACGGAAACAGATATCTTCTTGGAGTATTGTACTCAGTTTACGTCAACGGCCCTAGAAGAAAACACGGAGTCCTCCCTCAAAATTAAAACTTCGAATATCGAAAAATTTTGGAACAAAGTTCAAACAGCGTTTGACAATATTGTGGAAATCGATGATCAAGAGCTTCCCGAAGATTTTGCAACCTCTTCTTATAGCAAATATAGCTCTTGCCTCGTAACGTATGAAACCACAAAAGCGCAGATGGAAGATCACCTGCATCTGATCAAACAAGCGAACAATACCCCGCCTCCCCCCCCGAAACAAAGAATTCATCAGAAAATTCCGGTCTTTGTCTGAAAATCCCTCCTTGCGATACGGAAATATTTTACGGTGGTTATGAAAAATGGTCCTCGTTTCGTGACATGTTCACTGCGGTTTACATTAACCACCCGAAACTCACTCAAGCGAAAAAATTGTATCACCTCAGATACAAAACACAGGGAAAGGCCGCGCGAAGAGTTCATAAATTTCAGTTGACTGATGATAATTTCGCTTTGGCGTGGGAAGCCTTAAGATCTCGATACGAGAACAGACGTGTCCTCGTAGATAATCAAATCCGTGCTCTCATGACTCTAAAACCCATCATATCTGAGAATAGTGAAGATATACAAAAGTTGCAATCCTCGGTAAATAATTGCCTTCAGATTCTTGTCACGCAACAAGTCTCCACGGATAACTGGGACCCGATACTAATTTACCTCGCTACCTCTAAGCTCCCATAAAACACAATCACTTTGTAGGAGCCATCTTTGACTTCGAGGAAAGACTTCCAAACTGGTCTCAAATGGACCAGTTCCTCACTACTCGTTATGAAGTCGTAGAACGAGTAGATCAATGGCGACTAAATAAATTTAAGGTGAATCCCCAAGCTAGGCCATCTTTTAAACCCCAACAGTCGAATCAGTTTCAAAATAGGTCGACTTCCCATACCCAGTACAATGTATAAGTGCTCAATGTGTAAAACATCTTCTCACCCCCTGATAAGTTGCTTTAAATTTAAGAAATTGTCAATCTCTGATCGTAAGAAGTTCGTTAGGGAAAACAATATGTGTTTTAATTGCCTCTCTCAGTCAACACATATTGAAAGACTGTCCCAGCACTCAGACATGTAATCAATGTCGAGATCGGCACAACGTTCTATGCGGAAAACGATTGCAAAATAATTTTGCCCACTGCTATCGTACCCATAGAACATAGGGGAGACATTTTTAAACTCAGAGCTCTCGTAGGCCAGGGATCGGAAAGAAGCTTTATTTCCACCAAAGCTCAAGATAGGCTTCAACTTCCGTTCAAACCCTCTAGGTTTGAAATCTCAGGAATGGGCGGTAAAGTAGTTCAGACCTCAAATAAACTTTGCTCTCTGACTTTGGTATCTGCTGATCTGAAGACAAAAATAAATGCTGAGGCCATAGTATTACCCCAACTCACGAAAATGCTTCCAAACCTTAGACTCACCAAGGAGCTCCAGACAAAATGGGTACACCTCAACCTTGCTGACTCTAATTGTCACTCGCCTGCTCAAATAGATCTCGTCCTAGGCAGTAACATAATACCCCAACTTATGGAAAATGGCGTCGAAAACCATCTCCGAACCTCTTAGCGCAGAAAACCATTTTCGGATGGATCCTCAGCGTTAAAGCCCCTGTGACTGTAGCTTCCTTCTCCACGCAAGTCTCAGAGGTGACCAATGACAACCTGAACTCGCTATTGCGCAAGTTCTGGGAACTTGAGGAAGTACCAACCATTCGCCATACAACCCCGGAAGACGAGGCTTGCGAGGAGTTTTATGCAGCTACAACAACACGCAACAACAACGGTCTTTACGTTGTTAGGCTCCCCTTTAAGCCCAGTTTTCCAGAGTCCATTGCCTTATTCCATTCTCGGTCAGCAGCCTGGAGTCAATTCCTCGGAATGGAAAAAAGTCTCCAAAGGAAGTGTGATCTAAAGACC
The DNA here is from genome assembly GCA_964058755.1 of Campiglossa producta. Taxonomy (NCBI): domain Eukaryota; kingdom Metazoa; phylum Arthropoda; class Insecta; order Diptera; family Tephritidae; genus Campiglossa; species Campiglossa producta. The sequence goes on from CAXKVI010000001.1 coordinate 98,435,437, forward strand.
CAATACGATAGTGTCTTAAAAGAATACCTCACCCTCGATCATATGGAGGAAACCGGCTGCTATGAAACATTTCAAGATGGTAAATGCAGTTCATTTTATCTCCCAAACCATGCAGTCATAAAACCCGAGAAAAAGACATCGAAGGTACGGGTCGTGTTTAACGCCTCTAAAAAGTCCGCTTCTGGATACTCTTAACGACGTTCTCTATACTGGCCCTACTCTCCAAACTGATCTGATGCTTCTGATTCTCAGATGGCAGACATACCAGTTTTTCTTCAACGGAGACGTTGAAAAAATGTACCGTCAAATTCTCATGCACGAAGACGATAGAAACTATCAGAGAATCGTCTTTCGATCGTCTCCGGGTGATCCTATAAAAGACTACCGTCTGAAGGCCGTCACCTTAGGAGTCAACTGTGCCCCCTACCTTGCCATACGTACAGTGCATCAGCTAGCCAAAGACATGGTAGAAACTTTCCCGAAAGCTGCCCCGGTTTTAACCAAAGAAACGTAAGTTGATGGCATTCTCTCTGACAGTCATAATATTTTCTCGGCTGAACAATCTCTTTCCCAAGTCATCAAAGTGCTATGTCCTGCAAGATTCCCCTAAGGAAAATAACGCCCAATCACCCCAGTATACTAAAGGATATCAACCAGGAGGACTTGCTGGACACAAACCTGCTGGAGTTCGAGAAAGCAAGCAACACCAAAACACACGGCATTCAATGGAATGCCCTAACTGACGCTTTCTCATATACTGTGGACTCTATACCCCTTTCTTCCGCTAGTAAAAAACGACAAATTCTCTCCTCTGTGGCAAAACTTTTTGACCCCGCAGGCTGGCTTACGCCGATTATGATTTAGGCCAAGATCTTACTGCAAGAGTTATGGATAGACGGAGCTGACTGGGATGAACGAGTTAAGCCCCTCCGACTCATTAAATGGACTCAATTCGCCAAACAGCTACACGAGATATCAAATTTCAAAATTCTCCGATGGGTAAACTACATCCCGAACCAGCAGGTAGAACTGCATGAAAAGGCATACTACGCCAATATATATGTTCGAATCACCAACGATACCAGTACGTCATCTTATCTTCTGGTCTCCAAAGGCAAGGTAACCCCCCTTCGTACTACCGGCTTGCCAAGGCTAGAACTATGCCCAGCTCTTCTTCTTGCCCGGCTACTCGCCGTTGTCCAATCCCATCTTGATCTCTCTATTCAAAGACTGTACATGTGGTCTGACTCGGAAATCGTGTTAGCATGGCTGGAAAAACCCCCGCACTCTTGGAAAACTTTCGTATCCAATCACACAGCAGAAATCATGGATCTCGTCGGAAACGCGTCCTGGAAGCATGTAGGCAGTCGCGACAATCCCGCAGATATGGGCACGAGAGGATGCAAACCCCTTGACTTGGCTAATTCTTCGCTATGGTGGAACGGCCCTGAGTGGCTAACCCAGCCACCCGAAGCTTGGTCAAAACCAACAACACGCAGCATCAGCCCGCCAGAAGTACGCCGCGTCGAAGCACTACATATTTCTGAAGATGACCCGGATGTATAGCGAACGTATGCTTCAGTTAGCTAAGTTTATTTTAAAAAAACTATTTCAAAATGATAGTAAGAGTAATACAAGACAAAAAAATTACATTTGAAAATTTTGAAGAAGTTCAAAAAAATCCCAAAGGTGTCCTATACGAGGATGTCAAAAAAAAAAAAAATTTTAATTCAACGGTGACAGCTAGCTTCCTAAAATTTGCACTTCATCATACTCAAAATTTATGATGAATTTATGAAACTGCATACTCAAATTATAGAAAAAAAACAAAATTAAAAATTTTTTTTTTTAAATAGTCCAGAATTTGCTCTAACATTTTTTTTTAACTTTTTCAGAATTTTCAAATGATAATTTTTTTCGTTTTATATTACTCTAACCTTCACTTTGAAACAGGTTTTTTAAAATAACCTTTGCTAACTGAAGCAGGATAATATCGTTTTTTCAAAATTTTCTGTTTTCCCGCACTTTGCACCAAAAAACAAAATGTAAACAAACCGAAATTCAAAAATCGGGCTCAGCTATGCTATTGCAAATCTCAAAATCTTTCATGAGGATTATGAACAGTAAACTTAAATTATTTCCCACTGTGCACGGGTTCCCAAAATTTACTTTTGAGGAATTCACCATCCTCTTGGTTAGGATAGAAGCCGTGTTAAATTCTTGTCCTATCTCACCGTTATCTCAAGACCCTACCGATCTCACCACGTTAACCCCCGGTCACTTCCTCAGACCGAATTGCGCCTTGGCTGCATTGAAAGAATACATCCAGGGCCAGACGGCCATATACGGGTTGTTGACGTACGCACTCAGACCGGCACACTCACGCGACTCCTTCACTATCTCACTATGCCCGAAATGAGTTGATAGATCCAAAAAATTACGATATACAAAAAAAACCTATCTAAAATTGCTTCATTAGCATAAAAAACTATCGTAAGACTTAGGTAAAAATTAATGTCAAAAATCGAGTTCCTCGATCCAGCAAATAGGGATATACAAAAAAACCCATTTAAAATTACTTCATTTGATCAAGTTTTAATCAACTTTTCTCAAACACAGGGTTACCAACTTTGAATAAAAATAACAAAGAACACAGACCTATAGGCCAAAAGCCCAGTATGAGGTTTTGATATGGGAGGGCTAAAGTTTCATCTTCAATTGGTTTCATCAATTCGGAGAGATGACCCCTCATTTTGTGTCACAGTGTTATCAAAATGAATTATTAAAATTAAAAATTTCTAACAGCAATAATGAAATGTGTTATTATTTCTTGGCTTCAAGCTTGAAATTAAAATGAAGTATATCGAAATATTCCAAAGTCCAATTGAAACCTGTGGATCTTCCCTTTCGTTTGATACTCAGATTGTAGGCATTATGACCGATAACTTAGTTATCGATAAATATATCGAAGTCCAAATGCAACCCCCTATCGTTTGACACCCATATTGAAGGGCGGCGCCACACCCAATTTAAAAAATTTATTGAAAACTCATAAGAGAATGACCAGGGGGATTCACCTATAAATTTATATCATTTAACCATTTCAGCTACCGAGATATGTCAACTTATGTGATTATCGAAATTTTCGATATCGAAAAAGGGGGCGTGGTTATCATCCGATTTCGCCCATTTTCATTAGCAACCTACTTTGGCTAAAAAGTAACCTGTATATATCCTGCAAATATCTCAATTTTTACTCAAGTTATCTTGTACACAGACGGACAGACGGACGGACATGCCTTAATGAACTCCTCTTTTCAACCCAAGAACTTTCATATATGGAACTCTATATCTATCTTGATTATTTTGTGCCGTTACCTACTACCGTTATGTGAACAAAACTATAATACCCTTGTACTACTACAAGTAAAAAAAAAAAAAAAAAAAAAAAAACTAATTTCGGCGATATACCAACAGGTCATCATAACCTCTAACGAGATTTTTAGCCGAGCTTCTCTTTCCAACTTGTGGTGTGTTGCTTTTGAGTTTTTTCCTACAAGTTGGCGGGACCTACAGTTTTTTTTTGTCGACTCCGAACGGCACTTGTAAAGCAAATGCATTTTTTGCTGAGAAGCTTCTCATGGCAGAAATACACCAGGAGAGTTTGCCAAACTACTGCCGAGGGGCGACCCCGTTTAGAAAAATTCTTTCTCTACATCATTTTGGATGTTACTTTTGCCGGGCATCGAACCGACACGACTTGGTGTAGAAGGCCGAATACTTAACCGCTACACCACGGCGGCCGCCACTACTACAAGTACGCTGGATATAAAAACTAGCATTATGTGGGAAAGCGTCGACCGCTTGATAGACGAAAATTATGGTACAAAGCGGACCACGTTTTTCCACAATACTACTGTGTAGGGTTTTTAAAATTATTTTCAACTTTTTAGTTTTATACTCTCTAAAATAGTGAGTTTTAGTTTTTTTAAACTATATTTATTTTTTACTTTTTGGTCAAATGTCCTATGAAGTTATCGATAAATATATCCACTTTCGTTTGATACCCATATTGTAGGGAAATTTTAAGGTATTTGAGCCTCACATTTGGAAATTATCGAAATATATTGAAATTCAAATGAAACCGGCGGCGTTCCCCTTTCGTTTGATACCCATATTGTAGGGCAATTTTTTTAAGGCTTTTGGGCAACCACGTTTTGACCGATAACTCAGTTTTTGCTTACATAATACTTGAACGGCCCCTTATCTATAAATTTATCGAAATATATCGAGGTCCAAATGAAACCTGATACCCATATTGTAGGAAAATGGTAAGGTTTTTGGCTATCACATTTTGGCTGTTAACTCAGTTATCGATATATTTATCGTAATATATCGATGTCCAAATTAAACTTGGGGCCTTCCCCTTTCATTTGATACCCATATTGTAGGGAAATTTTTAGGTTTTTGGGCAATCACATTTTGACCGTTAACTCAGTTATCGATAAATTTATCGAAATATATCGAAGTCCAAATAAAACTTGGGGCCTTCCCCTTTCATTTGAAACCCATATTGTAGGGAAAATTTTGGGATTTTGGGCAAAAACATTTTGCCCGATAACTCTTTTATGGATAAATTTATCGAAATATATCGAAGTCCAAATGAGACCTGGGGTCTTCCCCTTTCGTTTCATACCCATATAATAGGGAAATTTTAAGGTTTTCAGGCAACCACATTTTGGTCGACAACTCATATCGCTCATTTGCTGCAACATCGTCATAACTCAAAAAATGTGATATTACAGAAAACGCATTTTTAATTTTTAAATTGCTGTATATTTGTATGGGATAAGTAATTAAATCTATCGCGATGCTGCGTGAAATGTTAAAACCTCGGTGATAATAGGGTATTGCTTTAAATTTCACTTGAATTACCCCTTACCGCTGGTGGGGGGTGGTAATGCAAATAATTTAGAGAAGCTTTGAAACTTTGGTGGACTTTTGACCGTTTGGGAATAATTTTTCTTAAATTATTCTGTTTTTATTATTAGTGAACAAGAGGGAAAAGTAACAACAATTACAAGCTACCATGATTACGTAATTTCGGCCTTGCTCAAGGGCACTTATCAAAATGGCTTTGTGTTTAGAAATTTTTCATCACCTTTTGTTGGTCATCGAACCAAGAACCAAGGGGATTAGGAATTTCTAAGTCCGCAGTGTGTACCTCTTACACCAAGCTGCGTTGAAATTATTACCAGCTTATATCCATCATGTCAGCAGCTGTCAGTAAAATGATCACGGGGTGCACTAAAATCCTTGACACTGCTAGTATAAATGGCGGTCGATTGATGTCGCTCTAGTTGTCGATAAGGTAGTATAAAAACAAAAAACAAATAAAATGAATACATACTAAGTGAACATGATGGATATAAGCTGGCAATAATTTCAACGCAGCTTGGTGTAAGAGGTACACACTGCGGACTTAGAAATTCCTAATCCCCTTGGTTCTTGGTTCGATGACCAACAAAAGGTGATGAAACATTTCTAAACACAAAGCCATTTTGATAAGTGCCCTTGAGCAAGGCCGAAATTACGTAATCATGCTAGCTTGTAATTGTTGTTACTTTTCCCTCTTGTTCACTAATAATAAAAACAGAATAATTTAAGAAAAATTATTCCCAAACGGTCAAAAGTCCACCAAAGTTTCAAAGCTTCTCAAATTAATGACCACAAACTCATAACATACATACATTTAGAGAAGAAAAAATAAGCAGAACGATGGTCTTCGATTGAGAATGTTTTTGTTCTAATTTATTTAATAATTTACAAGAGTTTATATACAAAATCTTAAAACTACATTCCTAATCTAATTATGTATGTATGTGTGTATTGTTTGCCTTAAGAGATATTCCTAATAGAGGTCGTAGTAGGTCTTTATTTGTTCCTAATATTTAATTGCTTACTAGCAGACATAAATTTTAGACTATTTGTGTTTGATAAGAAATATCTCGCAGTAAGATGCAAATATTTGTATTTTTAATGTTTTTAGTTTTACTCCAATGCATTGTGACGAACTGATAATTATAAATCTATGTATGCATTTTTATTACCATGTTCAAATGTACATATATTTGAACATATTGCCGAGGGGAAAATTATCGCTTAGGTCTATGTTTTTATTGAAATGAATATGTGTCCATGTATTTTGCTATTTTACTGTATGTGTACATGTTTTTATATCTTTATGTTTGCGGACGTGAAAGATTTATAGTGATTTTATCTTTTGACTTACATTTGTATATGACATAAAATATTAAAAGGCATATGACAAGTAAAACTATTAGTATTAGAGACAAATGTCCGCTATGATTTTTTAAGTTTAGGTTGCTTATCTCTAGTTCATTTTTGGCCAATTTTTCAATATCCTTTTTGAGTTTGTCTAACTCTTTGTTGCTACTTATATTGTTGATTTGTAGTGGAGTTATGCTGTCTTCAGATATGTTGTGTATGGCTGTGGCTATTGGATCCTGTTCTGTATTGATTGTGCTCTGCATCTTGAATATTTGTAGACCTGATAGGGTGATGCCTTCGTGCCTGGCAGTGCAACCGGATTTGATGGAAAGAATTATTTGGGCTGGAATTTCCATTATTTCTGTTTTCCCGTTTCCACAATCTAAATGTAGCGTAGAATTTCGGAATATTTTGTAAATCCATTTATTTTCTTGGGATAGTTCTACCCATAAGGGATCTTTCTTTATTTCTTCATATTGGCAGTCTGCAAGGCTTCCTTTTAATAGTGGAGATAGTTCACAAGTCTGATGCAGCGCAGGTTGCCATGGCGATTTTCCTTTACATATTAGATGATTGCTTAAACTTCTCGTGCATTTATTCAGTTGCGCTTGTGAAATTAAAAAATATGAATTGAGACCAAAGTTATAAATCAAAAATTCATTTCTTGGTTTGATTTTTATGATTTTTTCTCTGTGCTCAAATGGTATCGGTATTAGTTTGTAGATTTCTGAAGGTTCGCTCTGAATGAGCGGTACTTTTGCCTTAATTACCAACTTGTTGTCAATTATGAGTCCATGTGCTCTCAATAGGTTGTATACATTACGTAATTGATTGTTGCCTTGCTGTCCAGGTATTTGTAGTTTTAATGTAGCTTTTCTCTAATGAGGGTCAATTCTTTGTTAAGTTGTGTAGGAGTTATAAGCGCAGGGTTAATTCGCCCATGGTTCAAATCTATTAACAATTCAATTATGGAATTTTGAATCTTTTCACATTCGTTCAATAAAATGATGACTTGGGTTATTAGCATCTGGAACTGAATCGCCATTTTATCTCTGTTTATGTTTGTTATGATTTCCGACTGATATCTGTTTATTTGTGTGTTTATTTTTATGAATTGCATATTTACTTCATTAATATTTTTGTTTATAATGTTTGCTGTAGAATTTATCAATGACACTTGAACTTTTAGTCTTTCTTTGATGCTGTTTTGGTTGTTGAGTAGTGTTCTTAGATTGGACTCTATTTGTTCTTGATTGTCTTCATCCATTAACCCAAATAGCACATTGTAAATGGAGCCAATCCATTCCAATGGTGCTCTTCGTTGCCTTTTGTTGTACACAATCAACTCGTGATTGTGTTTTATTGCTTCATAACGCCTTCCTATTGACAGCGATATGACCGTGCATGCTTCCTCAAATTCCGATAAGAGATTGCAATGACTCTTTATGCGATCCACACAGTTTGGCATCATGTTCATTTGCTCAAAGTACGAGTGTAGATCATAGTATATCACCAAATCCCAAGTTGAGGTTATGACATCCATTTTCCCTAGTGAATCTAAATAGATTGCAGTATTTTCTGGTAGTATATTTACTTCTCCACTGGTTCCATTTTGACTTCTGACTGCTTTGACTACATTTATTGGTGTAATACAAAACAGAGCCATAAGTAGAAGTGCACATATGTTTGTACTTGGTCTGTGCTTTGCAGGTTTATTTGATTTAAATGTAGTTAGTACCTGTGCTAATGATTCATCCGCTCGCTCTTCTCGATTAGTGTCCGGTGATATAACTAGGGGGCATAACTTCTGAATCGGTCGTTTCAGCGTACTATTCTGTAGCTTCAATGTGGCGACTCGAACTCTACCATCAAGTCCTGGATGGCATTCTATTATTCTACCAAGCGGCCATTTAGCTGGTTGGGTATTCTCATCCTTTACTATGACTATGTCACCTATTTTCATAACTTCTTCTGGTGTTTTCCACTTATTTCTCTGTTGGAGGGTGTGTAGATATTCATCCTTCCAACGTTTCCAAAAATCTCGCTGAATTTTTTGTATCAGCTTCCATTTATTCAAAGATGATATATTGTTTTCATCTTCTGAAGATGGGATCGATACTAATGGTCTCCCGATTAGAAAATGGCCTGGGGTCAACGCATCCATTCCGTTTTCATCATTAATGGCATATAGTGGGCGTGAGTTTAATGATGCCTCGATCTGTGCTAGAACAGTAGACATCTCCTCAAATGTTAGTTTTGTATCTCCAATTGCTCGTTTCAAATGATATTTCATTCCTTTTACACCAGCCTCCCATATTCCACCAAAATGTGGGCCTGCCGGGGGGATAAGATGCCAAGTAATTTGCTCGTTGGCTAAAATTGGTGCAACTTCAGAATTTTGTTTTAATGCTTTTTTATAATTTTTGTCGATCGATTTGCTTGCGCCCACAAAATTGGTTCCATTGTCGGAATACATGTGAAGAGATTTTCCTCGTCTGCCAAAAAATCTCCTTAGTGCTGCCAAAAATGCTTCTGTTGACAAGTCACTGACTGCTTCCAGATGTATAGCTTTGGTTGAAAGGCAGACAAATACTGCGACATATCCTTTGAACGATTTTTGTCCTCGACCTTTGGAACACCTCATTTGAAAAGGTCCGGCATAGTCTACTCCAGTATATGTAAATGGACTGGATATCGACACTCTGGCTAATGGAAGATCACCCATGAGTTGCGTTGCAGCAGCTTGTTTGAATCGTATGCATTTACAAAATATACGTATGCAATGTTTCACTGCGTTTTTCAATCCGATTATCCAGTATTGTCGCCTGACGACTGCCTCTGTTAACCGATTTCCACCATGTATGGTCGCATAATGAGCATCTTTAATAATTAGTCCCGCCATGTTTGATTTTGGTATGACTATTGGGTGCTTTTCATTATAAGTTAGCTCTGAGTTTGTAAGCCTGCCTCCAACCCTTATTATGCCATTTTTGTCCAAGAAGGGGTTGAGGCTTGCTAATTTGCTCGAACTCTCGACTGCTTTTCCATCAAGAAGTTTAGTTAATTCTTCTTTATAAAGGTTCTTTTGTGTTTGTCGGATGATCGCTAATGTAGCTGTATGAAGCTCCTCTGCCGATAAGTGTGAAAATTTGCGCGTTTCTTTCTTTTTACGAAAGCGTAAAATGTATGGAGTGTAATGGAGTGTGGTTGCTAAGTGACCTTGCTCAATCCCGACTCTTGCGTCCTCGTTCGTGCACTCTGGGCAACGGGAGCTACCTAGGCTCGCGGCAGAAAGAGAGGGAGCCCCGGTGGGGCCACTCTGACATACTTGGTTTAAGGGCTCACCGAGGTCTTTTTCGCAGCGTCTGTTCACCACGTGGTGCGGCTGCAAGCGGGTGTCTGTCTTGTAGCAAGCGGCTCGCTATATAAATGTGTGAATATTTTTTTATCAAAATCCCGGAGACGGGTTGTGCGCTGGGTTTGGGACCCGCCACGTAAAAAATTTAGTCCACTGAAAATTTTAATAAAGCCTCGGATGAGAACCCCCTTTAATGTTGACGACCCGGCAAAACGAAATAAGGACTACGAGAAGGATATTAGGGCATGTACCTGGAATGTCCGGACCCTTTCAAGGGATGGTACCGCTGCCCGACTGGTTGATGTCCTCATGAACGCAAAGGCTGACATCACCGCCCTGCAGGAAATGCGATGGACGGGACAAGGAAAGACGACCATCGGACCTTGTGACGTATACTACAGTTGCCAGACACGCGGCAAAGCGCGTGGTGTAGGATTCGTGGTGGGAAAGAGACTTCGCCGCCAAGTATTAGCGTTCACTCCTGTGAGCGAGCGTCTCGCTGCGATCCGCATCAAGGCGAGGTTTTTCAACATAACATTTATCTGCGCCTATGCGCCGACAGAGGAGACGGACGACGCAGAGAAGGACTCCTTCTACGATAAACTTGAACAGACTTATGATCGCTGCCCCCAGCATGATATCAAAATCGTGCTCGGCGACTTTAATGCCAAGGTGGGCAAGGAAGGAGTCTTTGGTCCCACAGTTGGAAAATTCAGTCTCCACGATATAACATCCCCCAACGGCACTAGGTTGATTGACTTCGCCGCTGCTCGCAATATGGTCATCAGTAGTACCAGGTTCCAGCATAAGCGAATACACCAAGCCACATGGCTGTCCCCTGATCAAAGAACTAGAAACCAGATTGATCATGTCTTGATTGACGGCAGACATAGCTCCACCGTTCTGGACGTGCGTACACTGCGTGGTCCCAATATTGACTCTGACCATTATCTTGTCGCAGCCAAGATACGCACACGCCTCTGTGCAACGAAGAAAGTGCGCACAGTAACGGAAGGAAAGTTTGACGTCGAGAAGCTGCGCATGACACAGACAGCTGATAATTTCACAACTCGACTCTCACACCTGCTAGCAGAGGGCAATCCTCGACCTAACGATGTAACCGAGCAATGGAAGCATATCTCTCACTCATTGCGTACCGCCGCTGAGGCCACTATAGGGTTCCAGCGAGCCCGCAAGAACAACTGGTACGATGAGGAATGCAAAACTGCCTCGAAAAAAAGGACGCTGCCTACAAGGAGACGTTGCGAGCGGGCGCAACCCGCAGTGTATGGCAACAATATCGTGAGGCAAAGAAGGAAGAGAGACGCCTTTTCAGAAAAAAGAAAAGTGAGGCCGAAAGGCGTGAGTGTGAGGAGCTTGAGATGCTGGCTGACAGGAATGATGCCCGAAAATTCTATGAAAAGATCCGGCGGATGACGGAAGGTTTTAAGACCGGGGCAAGCTCCTGTAAGGACAATAATGGCGACCTGGTAACCGACGTACAAAGTGTACTTAAATTATGGAGGGAGCACTTCTCCTCACTGCTAAATTGCGAGGGAGACGTCGAACCCGATACCCCAATCCCTGACGATGGAAAAGTCGTCCCACCACCTGACTATGATGAAGTGAGGATAGCTATATCCCGGCTCAAAAACAACAAAGCGCCTGGAAAAGACGGACTACCCGCCGAGCTGTTCAAACACGGAGGCGAAGAGCTGGTAAAAAGCATGCATCAGCTCTTATGCAGAATATGGTCAGACGAATGCATGCCTCCGGATTGGAATTTAAGTGTGCTTTGCCCAATCCACAAGAAAGGCGATCCCGCTAACCGCACCAACTACCGCGGAATTAGTCTTCTTAATATCGCATATAAGGTTCTTTCTAGCGTGTTGTGTGAAAGGCTGAAGCCCATCGTAGACAAACTGATTGGACCTTATCAGTGTGGCTTTAGACCTGGTAAGTCTACCATCGACCAGATTTTCACGATACGCCAAATCCTGGAGAAGACCCATGATAAGAGAATCGACACTCACCATCTCTTTGTCGATTTTAAAGCCGCTTTTGACAGCGTAAAAAGGAGTTGCCTGTATGCCGCCATGTCTGAATTTGACTTCCCTGCAAAGCTTATACGGCTTTGCCAAATGACGTTGAGCAATACCAACAGCTCCGTTAGAATCGGGAAGGACCTCTCTGAGCCATTTGAAACCAAACGAGGCTTCAGACAGGGCGACTCCCTTTCGTGCGATTTCTTCAATCTGATGCTGGAGAAGATAATTCGAGCAGCAGAGCTAAACCGCAATGGTACAATCTTTTACAAGAGCGTGCAATTGCTGGCGTATGCCGATGATATTGATATCATTGGCCTTAACAACCGCGCCGTAAGCGCTGCCTTCTCTGGACTGGATAAGGAAGCGAAAAAAGTGGGTCTTGCCGTGAACGAGGACAAGACGAAGTATTTGCTGTCATCAAAGAAAGAATCGGCGCACCTGCGCCTTGGCAGCCATGTCACTGTTGATAGTTACAAATTTGAAACTGTGAGAGACTTCGTCTATTTGGGAACCAGTATTAACACCGAAAATAATATCAGTCTAGAAATCCAGCGGAGAATCACTCTTGCCAACAAGTGCTACTTTGGACTGAGTAGGCAATTGAGAAGTAAAGTCCTCTCTCGAAGAACAAAGATCACGCTCTATAAGTCTCTCATCATACCTGTCCTGATGTATGGCTCAGATTCATGGACAATGTCAAGAGAAGATGAGATGGCCCTTGGAGTATTTGAGAGAAAAGTTCTCCGGAAGATTTATGGTCCTTCCCGTGATGCCAACGGCGAGTATCGAAGGAAATTTAACGATGAGCTGTACGAGCTCTACGCAGATCTGACCATAGTCCAGCGAATTAAAGCCCAAAGACTCCGCTGGCTGGGCCATGTTATGCGAATGGACAAAGAAGCTCCAGCACAGAAGGTTTTCCTATCGTCGCCTGAATTCGGCAGCAGAGGAAGGGGGAGGCCTCGACTGAGATGGAAACAACAGGTGGAGGATGACTTGAACTCCCTTGGGGTTTCCAATTGGCGTCGGTTATCGCTAAAAAGGAATGACTGGCGTGCTTTGATACGAAACGGCCAAAATCGCTTAGGCGGTTAAGCGCCAATAAATGATGATGAAAATGTATGCTACCACTCTTTGTAGTTTTAGCCAACTTGAATATTTGTTTATTAAATTTTCCATAAAGGAATCTTGGTCTCTTGACGTCAATAAAACCGTTATTTTTTTGTATTCGTTTACCGTTGTTGACTCTTGATCTTCTGTCAACGTTAGCCACTTGGGTCCATTCCACCAAATATCCATATTTAATAGTTTGGTAGATGGAGTACCTCTTGACGCCACATCTGCTGGATTGTCTTTCGTGTTCACGTGTCCCCAGGTAATTTGAGGTATAAGTTTTTTAATGTCTTCTACCCGATTTCTGATAAATTTATCTTTGTTGTTCGGATTTGTAATCCAGCCCAGGGTTATTGTAGAATCACTCCACGCATAAGCTTTGTGATCCCTTGCAATAATCGCGCACGCTTTGCTCAACAATTTTGCTAATAGATGAGCAGCACAGAGTTCCAGCTTTGGCAAAGTTTTCCTATTTTTAATTGGATTAACTTTCGTTTTGGCAGTTAAAAGCTTTATGGATTTGCCAACTTTTACATATACCACTGCAGCGTACGCCTTTTCGGAAGCATCACCAAATCCGTGAATTTCTACATTACATTCCATGCTAGTTTCAATCCAGCGTGGAATACGTACTTCTTCCAAAATGCCAACAGTGTCTATAAACAGCTTCCATTCTTTTTGAAGATCATCAGAAAGCTGTTCGTCCCATCCAGCCTTTTCCTTCCAAAGTTTTTGCATATATAATTTTGCAACTACAGTGATTGGCGATAGCCAGCCCAACGGATCAAATATTTGGGCGATTTGTGATAAAACACTTCTTTTTGTTATTTTCTTTGGCATTTCCAAATTAATTTTGAACTGGAACTCATCTTTCTTTGGATCCCAGTATAGCCCAAGTGTTTTCACTGCTTCATTTTCTTTTATTTGAATTATTTCACTTTCTCCCATGGTGGTGATGTTTTTCGTTATATTGTCACAATTCGATAGCCATTTCCTCAAATGAAATCCAAATAACTGAAGATGCTTGCTGATTTCTTTTTGAATCTCAATACATTTATTAACCGAATCTCCACCAGTCATGAGATCATCCATATAAAAATCTTCCTTTATGATTTTTTGAAGCCAATTATTTTCACTTGTGCATTTGTTGGCAATTTCAAATAATGCACGCACTGCTAGATATGGTGCTGAAGCGGTACCATATGTCACTGTCGTCAACTCGTACTCTTCTATTTTTTTTGAAGGATGCTCCCGCCACAAAATTCGATGATACGCTTGATCTTTTTCCGAAATTTTAATTTGCCGGAACATCTTTTCAACATCAGCTGTGATTACCACTTTCCATAGCCTCCATTTTAGGATTATATCAAAAACGTCTTTTTGGAGTTTAGGTCCTGTGAACATAATATCATTTAAGCACCTGCCATTTGATGTTTTGGCCGATGCATCGAAAACAACGCGAAGTTTTGTCGTTAATTTATCCTCGCGAATAACAGCCTGGTGTGGTAAATAATATTTTCCTATTACTCCATCGTTCGCCTTTACCATGTGCCCAAGGTTAATATATTCTTGAATGAATTCCTTGTAATCATTGCAAAGCTTTTCACTCTTTTTGAACTTAGCTTCCATGGAGAGCAGCCGAGCAACTGCCTGTTTACGAGAGTCACCCAGTTCCATGTCGTCTTTAAACGGAATTTCCACAATGAATCGCCCATTTGTGTCTTGTTTGGTGGTTTCCTTGAATTTTTTCAAACATATTTCGTCTTCTACTTTAGCTTCTTCATCTAGTTCTTCTTCTAGCTCCCAAAATCTCTCCAGGTTGGTTACTGCCGATGTGACTTTGCCTGGTTTCTTTTGCTTAATTATTCCAGACAAACTCCAGTCAAACTTCGTAGCTTGTGCAAGAACTCCATTCTGCTTTTTTATGCCTTTTTCTATTATTCTGCCGAATATATCGCCACCAATCACTATGTCAATTCTATCAGCTTTGTTAAATTGTGGGTCAGCAAGAGTGTAGGTTTTCCATTTGTTGAAATCAAACTTGAAGGATTGATCGGGTTGAGCAGTTGTAAGAGTTGGTAGAACTATGGCATCTACTATTTCAGCAAATTGACTGAGGAATCGTGGATTAATTTCTACTTGAACCTTGCATTTTGATTCACCCACTACAACATCGCCTAGTCCATGAAGTTTCGTCTTGATTTTTGTTTTTGGAACACCTAATATCTGTGCGGCTTCTTCAGATATTGATGTTATTTGTGATCCTTGATCAATAACACGTGTTCCCCACTTGCACGTTTTGCTCTCACTTGAGCTGTGGCCAGAATTACCGTTGTTAATCCTGCTTTTGTGGACATCGCTGCTTTTTTATTTGTAGTATCGAAATGAAGGAGCTCATGATGACTGCTGAAGTTGCATATCTTACATTTCATATTACTATTACAAGTTTCTCCTAATTTGTGAAGCAGGCATCTGTAGCAGATTTTATTGTCTTTGGCATATTTATGCCTTTCATCCGTTGATATGCTCTTGAAACTTCTGCATTCGGTTATAATATGATTTGGTATTTTGCAGTAAGTGCACTGCCTAAATGGTTTTCTCGCGTTGGTCGACGTGTGATTCGCTTTAAATATTTGCTGCTTTCGATTTTTGTAACCTTGCTTCTTTTCGGCTACAGCTTTCAATGTTTGGTACTGATGATCCAAAAATTCTCTAATATCAGATAACTTCTGCACTTCTTTGGTTTTTTTAACCATTTGCTCATATAATTTGAGTCCATCTTTGTCCAATTTGCGAACTATGACTCGAGCAATAAACGGATCGGCGTCTGCAACTTCTATTCCTAAGGATTGTATTGCATTAAGGCACTCATTTGTAGTATCGAGTAATTGCCTAACGCTTTCAGCATTGTCACTGTTTATGGGCGGTTGATCCATTATTCTGTCCCACTGTGTTGTGAACAAAATTCGTTTGTTGTCGTACCTTTGCCTTAGCAAGCTCCACGCTGCTTCATAGTTTTCGGTTGATATTTGCAAATGTTGTATTAACCTTGCTGCTTCGCCCTTCAAACAAAGACGAAGGCGTAGCATTTTTTCTGAGCTTGATAATTGCTCATTTTTATGAACCATATCCTGGAACACGTTGTAAAAATTAGCCCACTCTTTTATCTCACCGTAAAATGTTGGAATTTTAAGTTTTTCTAATTCGAAATTGGGTCGAGAATACGTTTTGGGCTCTTCTTTTCGAACACAATTTTCTAAAAGTGCGTAGTTTTCGAAATATTTCGCAACTATTTCATTGTAAGCATCCTCAATTTCATCATCGAGATATTTTGTCATCTCATTGGTATACAAGCTGTCGATGTTGTTGTATATAGTCTCCAAGTATTTCACTTGGATAGAGTTTATAACGCTCTCTGCGCGTATTTCTGCCATTTTTTCTGACAGCATTTTGATTTTCCCCATGAAAATCCTAATTTTGTTATCCTCGTTGGATTTGCTATTGTCTGTTTTAGACCCGGTCGGCTTTTCTACCAGTTGAAAAGTTTTTTCGCCGGAAATGTTATTCTTTAGTCCCTGGACTAGCTGATCAATAAAACTCCGGGTTCTGCTGTACGAATCCTTTTGGAAATATTCTTCCTCGCCATATCCATCTGCCATTAGTTTTTCATGGTTGGCGTCAAGCTCTTTTTGAAGCTTCTCTATTGCTTTCAGTGTATCTTCGGTTTTTGCTCTTGTCATTGATTGGCCTTTGATAGTGTCAAACGTTTTTTGTACTTTTTCAAAGATTTCCATCTGAACTTCAATCACTTTTTTTCTATTTATCCCCATGTTGATTGGATTTGAGTTCTTGCTATTCTCCAAAGGAATCGTTGGAGGTAGATTGATTTGGTCGCCTGGTTGACCGTGCTGTGCCTCGACTCACAGCGAAGTTATTCCTTTGGATTGCAAAACTCTTTTCCTGTCACTGCGCTCAAATTTGAGGCTCGATTGGACCAATGATAATAGGGTATTGCTTTAAATTTCACTTGAATTACCC
Organism: Campiglossa producta; assembly: GCA_964058755.1. Lineage (NCBI taxonomy): Eukaryota > Metazoa > Arthropoda > Insecta > Diptera > Tephritidae > Campiglossa > Campiglossa producta. The sequence continues at coordinate 98,452,285 of CAXKVI010000001.1, forward strand.
CTTACCGCTGGTGGGGGGTGGTAATGCAAATAATTTAGAGAAGAAAAAATAAGCAGAACGATGGTCTTCGATTGAAAATGTTTTTATTCTAATTTATTTAATAATTTACAAGAGTTTATATACAAAATCTTAAAACTACATTCCTAATCTAATTATGTATGTATGTGTGTATTGTTTGCCTTAAGAGATATTCTTAATAGAGACAAACAGTAGGTCTTTATTTGTTCCTATAATTTAATTGCTTACTAGCAGACATAAATTTTAGACTATTTGTGTTTGATAAGAAATATCTCGCAGTAAGATGCAAATATTTGTATTTTTAATGTTTTTAGTTTTACTCCAATGCATTGTGACGAACTTATAATTATAAATCTATGTATGCATTTTTATTAGCCTGTTCAAATATACATATATTTGAACACTCGGATATAACACTTTGCCAGTTGATCAAACACATTATTTCCGATATATTAGTGATGTTTACTCAAAATTTTGGCTTTTTGAGTTATGACGATGTTCCAGCAAATGAGAGATATATGGGTGAAAATACGAAAGTGATACAATTTTGGGGCTTATTTTGAAAACATTATTTTTTACCACATTTTACATATACGCCGCGCGGTAAGTAGATACTTCTTACCTTCTTATTATACTATCCTATGCAGGGCCGGCCACTTATTTAACCTTTTCGTGAGTTTTTGCATTTTTAATTTTTTCGCGAATAACAGAAACGAAAAATATTCAAAATCGGTTTAGGTACTTTTCGAGTAATTGCAATTTAAGAAATGCTTCATATGAAGTTTGACCTTTAATAACTTTTGTTGTTGTTGTTTCCTCCGCTAAAAAAAATACGGTTATACTCTCCTTAACTATATGTATCTATCCCTATATTTTATTTTTTAGTTTGGGAGTTTGTGGTATACTGCATTTTTGCAAAAAAATTCGCAAAAATCAGAGAACTTTCTAATCGGCTTAAAACTTGTACCCATATATTTAATACTTCTATATTGGCAGTAACAGGTGGAGGATGACTTGAACTCCCTTGGGGTTTCCAATTGGCGTCAGTTATCGCTAAAAAGGAATGACTGGCGCGCTTTGATAGGCGACGGCCAAAATCGCTTAGGCGGTTAAGCGCCAATAAATGATGATGATGATATTGGCAGTAAAAGCTAGTACCGTTCGAAAACATCACAGTACAGATATATTTATTTCGAGCGAGACAGGCTTATATTATTGTTTACAAAAATAATTCAAAAACCATGAGCGTTTCAAACAAAAAAAACACTAACGCGACATAAATTTAAATTTAATTTTTTTATAAATTTCAAAAGTAAAAAAGTTCCTGGGTCACAGAGCTTAGCTCGCTGTGGACCTAGCTTATTATAACAGAATGTAGTCCGTTGTCTGGAGTGTAATGGGGTGTGGTTGCTGAGTGACCGCGCTCAATCCCGACTCTTGCGTCCTCGTTCGTGCACTCTGGGCAACGTTGAGCTACCTAGGCTCGCGGCAGAAAGAGAGGGAGCCCCGGGGGGGCCACTCTGACATACTTGGTTTAAGGGCTCACCGGGGTCTTTTTCGCAGCGTCTGTACACCAAGAGGTGCGGCTGTAAGCGGGCGTCTGTCTTGAAGCAAGCGGCTCGCTATATAAATGTGCAAAACTTTTCCCTCCCAATCCAGGGTGTTATGCGATACCGTGCCCATTGGACGTTTGCAGCCGGGAGGCAAATCGTGGCTGTAGTCGAACGGAGCCTCACTGATACCGGGCCGCCTCAGGGAGTAACTATGGTCTTACCGCGGTATGGGGCTCTGCCGCGGCGGACGACACACTTCCCCTTACACTACCCTTGACCCTAAGCTGGCCTTGTCCGGCGAGGGGTCGTACGAACAAGATGAAGAACACACAAAATACAAAGCAACTAACGACTTCGTTTACTCCGCAGCAGAGAAGAACTATGCTGGAGCAAGCGAAAACACAACGCCGGAGGACAAACTCCGCCTCAAAGTTAACTGGGAGGCCGACAGCGATGGAAACTACGGGTCAGTCATCCCCCAAACTGCTATCAAGTAAGAGTGACTTGATGGGAGCAAGCAACAGTGCGGCTGCCTACGCAGTCAGGCAGAAAACGGCGGAAGCTAAACTTCCATCAAGCGCTGGTACGAAACCCAATCTCTTCACATCTGGGGCAATGGTCTCACGACCTGGTTTCAGAGTTTCGAAAGAGAAGGACGACGCCGCAAAGGGAGAGACCGCGATGGCAACTACGAGTCTGAATCCCCCCAAAGAGGCATCTCCCCGACGCTTTGCGTACTGGGATAAAAGAAAGGCCGCAAGGATCCTTAAAAAATATGAGGGAGCATCGCAGGAGAAGCTGTCGCCGGAAGAAAGGAAGATGGTGGAGGAAGCGAAAGCTCTGATACCAAATTTCCAGAGGCCCTATGTGCCTAAGAGGGTGAACGGTAATCCCTTCAAACGCCAGAGATCGGACGGAGAGGTAGACCCCCATCCGAAGCGGCATCAGGTCAACCCCGTAGTGGGAAAACTCAGCTTTGCTGAAGTAACCAAGGACAGAATCCTTATAGGTTTCATTGACCGAGGTAACGACCGTTGGTCCATCCCCAAAGACCAGTGGCTGTATGTCCGAAATGAAATGGGCAGGGCCCTCCTCCACTTAATGCGTGAGTCTCCGGGTAGTCCGCCGCGAGGTACTGACGTGGGCTGGCACCAAGGTCAGATCAAAATATTCGCGTGCGAGGATGCAAGAACTGTCGCACTGTATAAGGCAGCAGTTGCAAGACTGGGTGAAGTCTATCTAGGGGCAAGACTAGATGTCGTCGACTGGAAGGACATTCCTGCTCGGCCAAGGGCAAGGGCATGGATTCCTGCCGTCCCTGCAGAACCCGAGAATATTCTTGAGATGCTGCAGGTCTGGAATCCGTCTCTCCCGACGCAGGATTGGGGCGTCAATCTGGTCGATGATGTGGTTGGGCCCAATAGACAGGTGGTTATCACTCTGAATAAGGAGGCGCTCGAGCCCCTTAAACGGTGCAACGGACGAGTGCATTACGGCTTGGGTCAGATCGTGATCCACGTATACCGTGGCGATGCACAGCGCGCTGCTATTCCGGACGCTCCGGAGGACTCGGAGATCGAGGCATCGGAAGGGGAAGCAGAGGAGTCCGACGCGGAAAGTATGTTATCCGCCACGTCAAATTGCGATGGTGCTGCGAACAACTCGGCGATAGAAGAAAGCCTGCTTGACGAAGAAGGCCTCGACGTCACGATCGTGGCTAAACCTGAGCACACTAACGTTGATGCTGCTTCAGACAGCAGGGTTCCCGCCACGCCAAATCGTGCAGGTGCTCTGAACAACTCCTCGTTGAGAGACAGCCCCCGGAACAGGCCAGACCTCGACGACACGCTGGCGGCAGGGATGTCTGAGCTCTCTCATGTTGGTGGTGCTTCAGATAAATCTGCACAAATCTAAAGCAGCCTCGGCTGTTTTAAGCAGTCGTCTTTCTAAAGGCGACGTAGACGTGGTCCTTATCCAAGAGCCCTGGGTCAATAGCTCTAGGATCTGTGGATTGGGGTCTAAGGGGTACAAGCTCATCCAAGCCAATGATGAGGGCAAGGTCAGAACCTGTATTTTGGTAAAGTCTGAGCTAAACACCTTTCTATTACCCAACTACTCAAATGGTGACGTTACAGCTGCCAGCTTAAAAGTCGGCAGCACCAGCCTAACGATGGCGTCGGTCTATATGCCCTATGACGCCGAAGAACCTCCTCCACAAAAGGAGGTGAAAGATCTGGTGGATAATTTCTGTACGGGCCATCTTATTATTGGAGCTGACGCAAATGCTCATCACGTCCAGTGGGGAAGCTCCGATATTAACGCTAGGGGCGAGTCTCTGTTTGACTACCTACTAACAACTAACCTGGTGGTTTGTAACGTGGGTAACGAGCCTACTTTTATAACTAAAGCTCGTAGGGAGGTTATAGACCTCACTGTTTGTAGCGAAGGCGCTTATGAGTGGGTCAGAAAATGGCGTGTTCTTGATGAGCATTCATTTTCTGACCATCGGTACATAGAAATTGTGTTAGACTTTATTGTTGAGCAGCCAGTTATGAAACGAAATCCACGCAACACTAACTGGCAGCTACATAACCAAATATTAGCTAGGGACCTACCAGTATTACCTCCACAAGCCCCCTCATCAGTGGGAGAACTGGATGACCTGGTAACGACCTTTACAACGGCGCTCTCACAGCCCTAGAGCAGGCTTGTCCAGTACCAAAACCACGCGGCAAACATAGACCCCACTGGTGGTCTTACGACCTGGATTCGTTCCGTATATCATGCAGGAAGCAATTTAACAAGGCCAAGAGCATCGGTACGGAGCCTGAATGGCTCGAATATAAAGCTAAACTGAGGGCCTATAAAAAGGCTCTAAGGCAAGCGAAGAGAACTTCGTGGAGAAACTTCTGCACCGGGGTCGAAAAAGTCGATGATACAGCGAGACTTAGACGAGTGCTATCAAAAACTCAAACAGCCATTAGCTATTTACGGAAGCCTGACGGATCTTGGACCAGCACGGAAGGGGAAACCCTGGAGCTGCTCCTGAACACACACTTTCCGGGGAACTTGTATGATGCACCTGTAGCATCTGCAACAAACCTGGCGGTAAACATACCCATTACGGAGGAAAGGGTAAGGTGGGCAATCAAAAGCTTTGAGCCGTTCAAGGCAGCTGGGCCAGACGGGATTTTCCCCGCACAACTTATAAACACGCTGGAAATATCAGCTAAATGGCTGGTAGTTCTCTATTCAGCCTGCCTGGCTCTTAATTACATTCCGTGCTCCTGGAGAAGCGCCACGGTAGTCTTTATTCCAAAGGCTGGGAAGGCCTCACACTATGAGCCTAAAGACTACAGACCGATCAGTCTCTCGTCTTTTGCACTTAAAACCTTCGAGAGGATAATTAGCGATTATCTCTCCTCTACTATTGATAGCAACCTTATTTCTAGCTATCAACATGCATACACCAAAGGTAAATCAACGGAAACTGCGCTCCACAGCCTAGTCTCTATTGTTGAAAAATCATTGCACGAAAAGGAGTACTGTCTCGTGGCCTTTCTGGACATCGAAGGGGCTTTCAACAATATAAGGCCGGAGGCTATTAACACTGCTTTAACAAACCTGGGCATAAATAGGTCTCTTTTTGGTCTAATTGATCAACTACTAAAGGGAAGGAAAATAGTTTCTTCACTGGGAACAGTTGATCTTTCACGCTATGTCACAAGAGGAACGCCTCAGGGTGGTGTTCTCTCCCCGCTCCTATGGAACCTCACCGTAAACTCGCTGCTAAGAGACACAAGGTGGGGGGCGGGAAGATAGTGGCATATGCAGACGATTTAGCTATTGCATATAGGGGCAAATTCCCACAAACCCTGTGTGACTTGATGCAAGTAGCACTGCGAGAAGTTTCTTCATGGTCCTCTCGCTGCGGACTTAGCATCAACCCGGGAAAGGTGGAGCTTGTCCTTTATACCAGGCGGTACAAGATACCACCGCTGAACCTACCAGAACTAGATGGCGTGCGCCTGAACTTAGCTGATAAAGCCAAATTCCTAGGCACAGTTCTAGATAGAAAGCTTAACTGGAAGGAGAATGTCATCCAGCGCCAGAGGAAAGCGTGCATTGCACTTTACACGTGTAAAAGAGCCATTGGTAAAAAATGGGGGCTCAGCCCCAAAATTTGCAGATGGATCTACACTGCGATAATCCAGCCAATTATGCTGTATGGAGTCGTGGTATGGTGGCCTGCGCTAGGAAAGGCAACAAACCTAAATCTGTTAGGAAAAGTCCACAGATCGAGCATGATCTGTATAAGCGGGGCGTTAAGAACAACGCCCAATGAAGCTCTCCAGGCCATTCTTGGCTTTTTGCCACTCGATCTGGAAGGGTACCGGCCAGCAGCAGCATCGGCTCTGCGTCTAAGGGAAACGTCCGTCTGGGGCGCAAGCACTATTGGACACTCCTGTATTCTAAGATCTTACAGCTTTCTCCCTCTGAGCACAGATCGGTGTGCGACCACAACAGTCGGAGATTGTTGTTTTAGAATAAACATTTCCAGCAGGGAAGACTGGGAGAACATAGATCGGTGTCCCGCTACTAATGGCGGCACTTTTATATACACCGACGGCTCGAAGTTAGACGGCAGAGTCGGAGGAGGGGTTTACTCAAGGGATTTGGACCTAGAACTCTCCTTTAGACTACCTGATCACTGCAGCGTCTTCCAGGCTGAAGTTTCTGCAATCATGGACGCCGTGACTTGGATAGGTGAACGCACCATCGGACAGGATATCTGTATTTTCAGCGACAGCCAAGCGGCCATCAAATCCCTTGGCTCTTACTCGTTCATCTCTGAACTGACGCTCAGCTGTCGTCGATCTCTTCAAGAGATGGCCCAACAGAACCGCGTGAACCTCACATGGGTCCCGGGACACAGGGACATTGAGGGAAACTGTAGGGCAGACGAACTTGCCAGGCAGGGCACGACCAAGCAGATTCTTCAAGATAAAGAGCGCATAGGTATGCCGTTTGCCACGTGCAAGCTAATGCTGAAGGAGCATACACTCCGCGAAGCCAACGAAAGATGGCTACAAGCCCCAGGGTGCCGGATATCCAAGCAAACCTGGCCAAAATGCGATCTTAAAAGATCTAGACACATATACGCCCTAAAAAGGAAGGAAATCTCCATATTAATAGGGGTTTCAACCGGGCACTGCCTTATTGGTAGGCACGCAGCAAGGCTAGGCGTTCCCTACCGACGATGCTGCAGGAGTTGCAAAGATGATGAGGAAGAGGAAACGGTGGAGCACCTCATCTGCAACTGCCCGGCCTTAAGCGGAGCGAGAAGGCGCTCTCTGGGAGTTCCCTTCCTGGTTAGCTTAAGCCAGGTCGCGGAGCTAGACATAAAGGACTTGATGGCCTTCATCAAGTTATCAAAATGGTTCGAGGAGGGGTAGCGGTGTCGGTTAGGAGTGTCAGTCCCGGGTTTCGGCTATATGGAGAGTCCCGACAGCACTGGGATTTTCCATATGGCCGGGCCCCGGGACTGACTTTCCTAGTGTTTGGTGGTATCACAACGGGCCTTTTATTACTGGCCTAGGTGTGCCTTTGCGGCAGCCACTTCTACCTACCTACCTACCTAGTCCGTTGTCTGTTTCAAGATCGGTTATGCCATTATGGAGATAGTAGCGAATATTCCAATATACAAAAATAGTTCCTTGAAAGTTATTGGCTTAACACACAATTAAGGGCCACTTTAGGGCCCAATCAGTCTTTATTAATTTCAAAAGTAAAAAAGTTCCTGGGTCACAGAGCTTAGCTCGCTGTGGACCTAGCTTATTATAACAGAATGTAGTCCGTTGTCTGTTTCAAGATCGGTTATGCCATTATGGAGATAGTAGCGAATATTCCAATATACAAAAATAGTTCCTTGAAAGTTATTAGCTTAACACACAATTAAGGGCCACTTTAGGGTCCAATCAGTCTTTACGTATACTTAACTTAATCTGTATAAATTGTTATTTAAATGAAAACTTACGAAAGAAAATAATGGAAACGTTTGGCTTAGGTTAAGTATAGTGATTGGGTTCTAAGACGAAAAACTATAGATGCCTTACCTTACGAAAGAAAATAATGGAAACGTTTGGCTTAGGTTAAGTATAGTGATTGGGTTCTAAGACGAAAAACTATAGATGCCTTACCATTAAACTTTGACAACAAGCCTCAACATTTAAAAAAAAAATTTATTTTGGGCCCCTACCCACCCGACCAACGCTCACGAAAATGCCTAAGTTTTCGAAGCTTTAGCAATAATTTTCCTGACAATTGTATCGAGAATGGGGTCAGCAAAACTATCGTAAAAGTATTACCGTTCGCCCAGTTTGTGGCAGCAGAGCTCACTTTGTCGATATCAGATTTTGATACATTTTCCGATTCGTTTTCGTGCCGTAAATGGATTGCTAACGGATCTGGTATCGGTACGTTTACACTATCGAGAAAGTACGCAAACAGTATCAAATACGATCCTTTTTTGTGCTGTAAATGAACTACTAACGGATCTTGGTTCGGTACAATTTCACTATCGAGAAAGTATCGCAAACAGTATCAAATACGGGTCGAGAATTTTAACGATAACGATAAGTTCCACATCGTTCCACATTCAAAATGTACACATATTTTTTTTTATATTTTTATACCTTTCATGAACATGAAATGGTATTATAACTTTGGTCCGATGTTTGTAAATATGAGAAGAAGAAGAGATAGACCCATCAATAAGTATACCGAAATGATCAGGATGACGAGATGAGTTGATTTAGCCATGTCCGTCTGTCCGTCTGTCTGTCTGTCTGTTTGAACGCAAACTAGTCCCTCAGTTTTTGAGATATTTGGCTGAAATTTGGTATGCGGCCACCATTTTCCAATATAGGAATCATTTGTCGGAACCAGCAAGATCGGACCAATATAACATATAGTTCCCATACAACCGATTATTCCGATAAACGGATTTTGGGCTATAACTTCTGTAATTAAACACGAAGGAACGTGAAATTTTATAAGTGTTGCTATTTTTATATGAGAAATATCGATGCTGAAAATCATAGAGATGGGATAAATATTTCACATAGCTCCCATACAATCGATTATTCCGATAAACGGATTTTGGGCTATAACTCCTGTAATTAAACACCTAGGAACGTGAAATTTTGTAAGTATTCCTATTTTTATATGTGAAATATTGATGTTGAAACTCATAGAGATGGGATAAATATTTCACATAGCTCCCATACAATCGATTATTCCGATAAACGGATTTTGGGCTATAACTCCTGTAATTAAACACGTAGGAACGTGAAATTTTGGACGTATTGCTATTTTTATATGTGAAATATCGATGTTGAAAATCATCGAGATTGGATAAATATTTCACATAGCCCCCATACAATCGATTGTTCCGATAAACGGATTTTGGTAGATAACTCCTGTAATTATATAGGTAGGAACGTGAAATTTTGGAAGTATCGCTATTTTTATATGCGAAATGTCGATGTTGAAAATCATTGAGATGGCATAAATATTTCACATAGCTCCCATACAATCGATTATTCCGATAAGCGGATTTTGGGCTATAAGTCCTGTAATTAAACACATAGGAACGCGAAATTTTGGAAGCATCGCTATTTTTATATGTAAAATATCGGTGTTGAAAATCATTGAAATGGGATAAATATTTCACATAGCCCCCATACAATCGATTGTTCCGATAAACGGATTTTGGTGGATAACTCCTGTAATTATATCGCTAGGAAAGTGAAATTTCGTAAATGTTGCTATTTTAGAATGTGAAATGCCGATGTCAAAAATAAACGAGATTGGACCAATATAACACATCGTCCCCATATAATCGATAGCTCCGATAATTTCGGTATGAGCTAAAGTTAAATTCACACAGGCTGTACTGGGGATCAAACAGTGAAAATCGTGACGCTTATTCATGAAAGGTATTTAGCCTTCGGCACAGCCGAAGACAGCTTTCCTTACTTGTTTTATTTTATTTTGAGTATTATAGTAAAATACAATTTATATAGTTTTAATCATAAAGATGAATACAAATAGATAGAACTAGATAATTAATGTACATTGAGTAAATGTTTAAAACTTTCGTTGGTTTGGATAAGGGTTCGGCACAGAGAGATGCAATGTCGCCCTGGAGTTTCTAGCTGCCAGATATAGCCATACAGATGAGTCTTCCTCAAGTCCTAACGGTTTAGGAAGAGATATCATTGTGAGATTTTTTGAAATTTAAATATTCAAAGGATATAAAACACTTACTTATGTAGGATTCGAAGCAAATCATGCCCATTTCCTTCTTCCTCTTAACGTTCTAGGAAAAAACAGCGAGCTTTTGCTATTTCAGCATTTTCAATTCAACTAATTTTTTCACCTAATTGACAGAATGCATGAAGCTTGATAAAATAACATAAACATCCGATTTATTTGCGAGACTCGTATATCAAGCGAACTTTCAAATTACGAGAAACTATCGCAACTCTCGAAAGCTCTCTAATATCCGTTTTAAACCCGAGATTCTTATATCTAACGAACTATCTAGTTAAGAGAAACTATCGCAATTCTCTTAAGTTCTCTAACATCCGTTCTAAACCAGAAACTCTTATATCTTACGAGTTACGAGAAACTATTGCAATTCTCTTGAACTTTCCAACATCCGTTTTTTGTATTGTATCTAACGAACTTTGACGCTACGAGAAACTATCATAAATCTCCGATGTTCGTTTAAATAGGATTCTTGGTCGGGTGGGTATTATTGCTTTGACAATTTTTTAAATTTTTTCGTTTATGAATAATACATTGCAAAAACGGTACTAGCTTGCCTCGAATTGATTTCGTAATAATTACACATTCCCACCCGACCAACGCTCACGAGAACGGTTAAGTTTTCGAAGCTTTAGCAATAATTTTCCTGACAAATGTATCGAGAATGGGTTCTGCAAAGCTATCGTAAAAATATCACATTTCGTCCAGTTTGTGGCAGCAGAGCTCACTTTCTCGATGTCAGATTTTGATACAGTTTACGACCCTTTTTCGTGTTGTAAATGGATCTGGTTTCGGTACGTTTTCACTTCCGATAAAGTATCAAATACTATTCTTTTTCGTACCGTAAATGCACTGCTAACGGTTCTTCTTTCAGTACGTTTTCACTATCGAGAAAGTATCGCAAACAGTACCTAATATGATTCTTTTTTGTGCTGTAAATGGACTGCTAAGGAATCTTGTTTCGGTACGGTTTCACTATCAAGAAAGTGTCGCAAACAGTATGAAATACGATTCGTTCACATACCGTAAATGGACTGCTAACGGATCTTCTTACGGTACGTTTTAACCATCGAGAAAGTGTCGCAATCAGTATCAAATACTATTCTTTTTCGTACCGTAAATGGACGAGACTCTTATATCTAACGAACTTTCAAATTACGAGAAATTATCGCAATTCTCTTGAAGTCTCTAACATCCGTTTTAAATCCGAGACTCTTATATCTAACGAAATTTCAAATTACGAGAAATTATCGCAATTCTCTTGAAGTCTCTAACATCCGTTTTAAATCCGAGACTCTTATATCTAACGAACTTTCAAATTACGAGAAATTATCGCAATTCTCTTGAAGTCTCTAACATCCGTTTTAAATCCGAGACTCTTATATCTAACGAACTTTCAAATTACGAGAAATTATGGCAATTCTCTTGAAGTCTCTAACATCCGTTTTAAATCCGAGATTCTTATATCTAACGAAATTTCAAATTACGAGAAATTATCGCAATTCTCTTGAAGTCTCTAACATCCGTTTTAAATCCGAAAATCTTATATCTACCCACCCGACCAAGAATCCTATTTAAACGAACATCGGAGATTTATGATAGTTTCTCGTAGCTTCAAAATTCGTTAGATACAAGAGTCTCGGTTTTAAAACGGATGTTAGGAAGTTCAAGAGAATTGTAATAGTTTCTCGTAACTTGAAAGTCCGTAAGATATAAGAGTTTCGGGCTTAGAACGGATGTTAGAGAGCTTAAGAGAATTGCGATAGTTTTTCGTAACTAGATAGTTCGTTAGATATAAGAATCTCGGGTTTAAAACGGATGTTAGAGAGCTTACGAGAGTTGCGATAGTTTCTCGTAAATTGAAAGTTCGCTTGATATACGAGTCTCGCAAATTAATCGGATATTAATATTTTTTTATCAAGCTTCATGTTTTCTGTCAATTAAATGAAAAAAATTAGTTGAATTAAAAATGCTAAAATAGCAGAAGCTCGCCGTTTTTTCCCAGAACGCTATGAGGAAGAAGGTAATGGGCATGATTTACTTCGAATCCTACATAAGTAAGTTTTTTATATCCTTTGAATATTTAAATTTCAAAAAATCTCACAATGATATCTCTTCCTAAACCGTTAGGACTTGAGGAAGACTCCTCTGTATGGCTATATCTGGCAGGTAGAAACACCAGGGCGACATTGCATCACGAGCCGTAATCCAAACTATTGGTGCCGCTACCTCTTAAGCCCTCTCTCTGTGCCGAACACTTATCCAAACCAACGATTGTTTTAAACATTTACTCAATGTACATTAATTATCTAGTTTTATCTATTTGTATTAATCTTTATGATTAAAACGATATTTTACTATAATACTTAAAATAAAACAAAAAAATTAAAAAAACAAGTAAGGAAAGCTGTCTTGGCTGTGCCGAAGGCTAAATACCTTTCATGAATAAGCGTCACGATTTTCACTGTTTGATCCCCAGTACAGCCTGTGTGAATTTAACTTTAGCTCATACCGAAATTATCGGAGCTATCGATTATATGGGGACGATGTGTTATATTGGTCCAATCTCGTTTATTTTTGACATCGACATTTCACATTCTAAAATAGCAACATTTACGAAATTTCACTTTCCTAGCGATATAATTACAGGAGTTATCCACCAAAATCCGTTTATCGGAACAATCGATTGTATGGGGGCTATGTGAAATATTTATCCAATCTCGATGATTTTCAACATCGATATTTCAAATATAAAAATAGCAATACGTCCAAAATTTCACGTTCCTACGTGTTTAATTACAGGAGTTATAGCCCAAAATCCGTTTATCGGAATAATCGATTGTATGGGAGCTATGTGAAATATGTATCCCATCTCTATGAGTTTCAACATCGATATTTCACATATAAAAATAGGAATACTTATAAAATTTCACGTTCCTACGTGTTTAATTACAGGAGTTATAGCCCAAAATCCGTTTATCGGAATAATCGATTGTATGGGAGCTATGTGAAATATTTATTCCATCTCTATGATTTTCAGCATTATATATTGGTCCGATCTTGCTGGTTCCGACAAATGATTCCTATATTGGAAAATGGTGGCCGCATACCAAATTTCAGCCAAATATCTCAAAAACTGAGGGACTAGTTTGCGTTCAAACAGACAGACGGACAGACGGACAGACGGACATGGCTAAATCAACTCATCTCGTAATCCTGATCATTTCGGTATACTTATTGATGGGTCTATCTCTTCTTCTTCTCATATTTACAAACATCGGACCAAAGTTATAATACCATTTCATGTTCATGAAAGGTATAAAAATGTGTAAATTTTGAATGTGGAACGATGTGGAACTTATCGTTATCGTAAAAATTCTCGACCCGTATTTGATACTGTTTGCGATACTTTCTCGATAGTGAAATGGTACCGAAACAAAATCCGTCAGTAGTCCATTTACAGCTCAAATACGAATCGTATTTGATACTGTTTGCGTACTTTCTCGATAGTGTAAACGTACCGAAACCAGTTCCGTTAGCAATCCATTCACGGCACGAAAACGAATCGGAAAATGTATCATAATCTGATATCGAGAAAGTGAGCTCTGCTGCCACAAACTGGGCGAACGGTAATACTTTTACGATAGTTTTGCGGAACCCATTCTCGATTTATTTGTCAGGAAAATTATTGCTAAAGCTTCGAAAACTTAGGCATTTTCGTGAGCGTTGGTCGGGTGGGTAACGAGCTTTGAAGCTAACAGAAACTATCATAAATCTCCGATGTTCGTTTTAATAGGATTCTTGGTCGGGTGGGTTGAGAAGATACGTTGCTGCAAATATGGAAGTATTACATATGAGTGGCTCAGTGCCATCCTTGCCTAACCCTCGAAATTGTTTATATGGAGTTATTATGCTATACTACTTAGAAATACACCAAACTAATCTCATTCTTTAAATATTGTTTTTTTCGCATAATAAATATTGTGCGGCTTAGCCATTTCTGGCCTTAGGCTGTTTAATTTTCAATTACCTATTAACTTTGTCACTAATTATTCGGAAATTACTAAATTGAGGGTTGGGCAAGAATGGCACCGAGCCACTCATATATGCTTATACCTCATATATTAAAATTCAAAGAGCTACAATACTAAAAAATATCGTATATGTATATCGAACATCAGTACAAAAGCCAGGAGAATGACGCCAGGAGAATGACGAATTGCACATAAAAATGAGATTACATCTAAAGTTAACGTCCTAGCTAAACCTAAAATATTTAAGGTAATATGTCCATACGACTCACATTTATCCATGTATAAATTAAAACGAGATATAGCCACTAAAGAAAATAGGAGCTAGCCAGGAGAATGACGATTTGAGTGGAACCGTATAAATAGACTGGGTAAAAGTTACCCTAGAACTGATATCATAATGGCTACCGTTAATATTTTTTGTTTACATCTCACTGAAGCACTGCCATTTAACCTGCACAATGAATTATTAAACGTCCGGCAATGTTTTGCGAGAATTTCAGATTTTAACCTGCCCCAGGAGACTGACGGCCAAAAATGATGATAAAGTTTATTCACTTTTTTAATCATTTTTAGGTTTTTGGGCAATCACATTTTGACTGATAACTCATATCGAAGTCCAAATGAAACCTGGGGCCTTCCTCTTTCGTTTGATACCCATATTGTATGGAAATTTTTAAGTTTTTGGGAAATCATATTTTGACCGATAACTCAGTTATCGATAAATTTATCGAAGTCCAAATGAAACCTGGGGCCTTCCCCTTCCCCTTTCGTTTGAATCCCATATTGTAGGGAAATTTTAAAGTTTTCGGGCAACCACATTTTGACCGATAACTCAGTTATCGATAAATTTATCGAAATATATCGATGTCCAAATGAAATCTGGGGCCTTCCTCTTTCGTTTGATACCCATATTGGAGCGACTGGGGCTTATACCGAACGAGAGTTACATACATACATATAAGAAAGCAAACAAACAAACATGCAAACAAACAAGTGAAGCTAATAAAAAATCCTTTACCAAAAACGTCGATTTTAGATATTATTATGTAGTGGTACTCAAATTTGCTAAGTCCACGTCTAATTTATTCTAAGCATGACTTTGACCGAATTGCTGGCAGGGTATCTTTTGTGTCTGACGAAAACTACCACTTTTTTTTTGTATATAAACAAGAAGGGCGAAGAAAAAACCCGCTCTTTAAGATTAAAAAAAAATTGGCAACAAAAACAGACCGTTGAACACTTGATGAACACTTACAAAAGCTGGACTTGGCACATTTGCTTACGAAGCCAACAAAATAAGTTTTACTGAAATAAGAAAATCTCGAACTTGGGTAAATTTATTTTTTTTTTCGTATTCGGCTTCGGTGTTTCTCTTCGGTTTTCTTTCTTTTGTTTAGACGGTGTTTATAGGCTGCATAGAAACTTGATCCGAAATGGAATGTGGAAATGGCATAGTGTGTATTCAGATTTGAATTTTCTTCCCGACCTTTAAGGCCAAATGTTTGCAGTTTTCTTTCTGAGGGTAAACTCTACAAACATTTGGCTCTATCGGAATTTTTGTTATTTCAAATTGCTAATTTGACCGGACTTGAATAGCTACTTTGAAAAAAAAAAAAAAAAATGTTTAAGTTAATGTATAGGTTAATGTTCTGTTATTGTTTTGTGGCGAGGAAACACCCTAGGAGGTTTTGGAGAGTGGCGTCGATAGTGACAGTCATTTGTCGGTTATGAACTCAGTATGCTTCGTTACTAGCGGCGTGCAGTACTTGCCCGACTGTTGCGGGAGCGGTTTGGTATGACCAGTCAACCTTACTAGGTCATCTTACACCCTTCTTCTGTAAGAAAAAAGAAGTTTGGAAATGAAAGGTGGGAGCCATCTTATCCGAAGAACCCTGCGGGTTAATATGCCCGAGGCAGGCATACCGGTCGTAAGAGGCGACTAATATGCACATAGGTAATGACGTGCCAACCCGATGGTTGATCTAAGGATATGATGCCTCTCACCTCTCATTAGCCATCTTCTCCTTCCTTACGGATGGAGGGATGACATGACCTGGCAGGTTCCAATGGTCACACCAAATCACTTTCGAGACAGTAGTACGGTACAGTGGCGGTACTGCCCAGGAAGTACCGGAGCGTACCGGGTTCATATCCGGCCATGTACTATCATTTTCGACATCACTCTCCAACACCTTCGGGGAGTATTTTTGTCTTAACAACAACCACAACAACAACAAGGCCAACTATTAAGGCAATTTTTTGACGATTTTTCTGTAACGCTCAAGATTTATATTAAAGGGCCGTTTTCTCATCTAAATACCAAGAGATTATCATATCGTCCCCTTTTTGCGTTTTTTTCGTTACCACCATGCTTTCGAAATTTACTTTTTAATACAAATTTGTTCATCACCCTAGCGCATCATCTGGTAAAATTTCATAGCTGAAATCCTTACGTATCGTATCCACCAATTCATAAATGAAAAAAAAAATATATAAATAAAATAAAAAAATGCTCTCCTGTAAAATTTGCTTTTTGGCGTTTATGATAAAAACGAAAAGAGGGGACGATATGAACCTCTAAAGAGATTTTTGTGCCGAGCTTCTCTTTCAATTTGTGGTGTCCTGCTTTTTATTTTTTTCTACAAATTGGCGAGACCTAAAGTTTTTTCCTGAATCCGAACGGCACCTGTAATAAATGAATTTTTGCTGAGAAGCTTTTATTGCAGAAATACAATAGCAGTTTGCCAAACCACTAACGTGGGCCCGTTTAGAAATACTTTTCTAAATAATTTTTGATGTTGCTTTTACCGGGTGCGATACACGAATACGAGGACACTACCGCTACACCACGGCGGCCGCCTTAATTTTATTATTATTATTATTATTATTATAAGGCTTTATTACACCGCGACCATTAGTACGATCTATTGTGTAACCTATCAGCTTATTGCTGTATGCGGAGGCTCTTTATAAATTTGAGCTCCTCCTCAGGTTTTTTATTCCATATTACGAACGGATTGAGAGTGACCCCACCTAGGTAGCAGACTCTCTTTCTTGCTAACACAATGCATTCGCAGAGTATGTGAACCAGCGTTTCATCCGCCAGTTCGCAAAACCGACAAATTGTTGTATCTGACAGATTAAGCTTACTCAGGTGATAACGTAGACCGCAATGTCCCGTAAAATACCCAGTGAGGGTTCTTAGATCCACCCTCCTTAGATTAATGAGCCTGGCTGATGCTCTTTGTGAGGGTTCTATAAAGAGTTTGGCCTGCCTCTGTCCTAGGCTGCTAAGCCAATGCTGCCTAAACTGTTCATTTTCCCAGTTGCTTATGGTCTCCTTTACGTGGGCCTTCGTGAGTCCACACGGATCATAAAATACTGTTAGAGCACCATGTTTTGCCAGGTGATCTGCTTTTTCGTTGCCGTCATGCCCTTCATGCCCTGGGACCCAACCTAACAAAACTTTGTTTTTGGCTCCCAGATCATTAAGGACTGCGACGCACTCTTCGACAAGCTTCAAGGTTATAATGTAAGACTGCAAGGCACGTAGGGTGGCCTGACTGTCCGACATAATGTAGATTCGCCAAGAGGATAGTCTTCTTCGGAGGCATTCTCGGCCACATAATTCTATTGCGTGGATTTCTGCTTCAAAGATAGTGGGGTACTTACCCATCGGTACCGATTTTTGGTAATTTGGTCCATAGATACCAACTCCCGTTTTACCATCTTCCAACTTCGATCCATCCGTATACCAAATCTCCGAATCGGTTTCAGCATAAGGATTCCCTGTGTCCCAGAGCACTCGATCTACGATCGAAACTTCAAAGTTTCGCATGATCCTGAGCGGAGGAGTTATTGCATCACTTACTTGCAATATAGGACTAATTTTATAGTTCACTATAAATTTATTTGACACTTTATTCTCCCTATAAAATAAATGGCAAATGAAGTAAATTTATAGTGAAAACTTGTACTCGGTTTTGGTGTAACGGAAGGACTCATTACTCAATCAGCGTACTTAAGCCAAATTTTGACTGTTTATTCTGGGCTAAATGAAAAGAAAAAATTCCTCTGCTCCTATTTTCCAGAACATTGAACTTATCTCATTTTTAGTACAAAACTTCCAAACTACTGGGGTGAAAAAAGCTATATTTTAAGTAATATAATGATAAAATAATGATTTTAGATGACATTGAGTAAAAAGCTGCGGTTAGTAGTGCATGAAAATGTGAATAATTGCAGTTCCCTCGTATGGACATTACAAATATTTTAATTCGAATATTTTTAAATTTTATATGATTTGGTATTTTTAACGAATGTCATTTTAAAGAGAATTGTCAAAATAGCGCTGCCGCATAGTGCGGTTTTCATGGTAATTCTTAAGTGTAGCAAAGCTGCCAGGTGGTGGGAAATACAATAAGAGTTTTTAAGACATCTCTTTTCCATTCCTAAACATCCCGGCAGCCCCTGAAAAAGCGTTTCAGCATAAAGGATAGCTTAATTATAGGATGTGTCATCTCCCCGCGGGCGGTGCGAAGTCGACCTGCTCGTACAAGACCATCATTCCCCGGATATGTTTCTACTACCTTCCCCATAGGCCAGACCGCTGGCGGTGTATTCGGCTTCTTTATTAAAACGATGTCACCAAACGACGATTCCACTTGGGACGATTTTGTAGTGACGTGAGATATTCAGTGTGCCAACGACGCCAAAACCCTTGGTACATGTTTTGAACCTGTTGCCAGTAAGCTAGCTTGTTTTCATTTATGTTTTGCAGATCGCCTTCAGGTACCATTGTAAGCGGTCGCCCTATAAGAAAATGGGATGGTGACAAATATTCAATGTCTAAATACCGCCCCAATGGGGTGCGTGAGGAGCGATGTAATTCCAACGAGTACCTTCTCCTGCCAAGACCACAGCAACTAGCTCGTTGTGCACCTGCGACATTAAGGCCTTATGTATTTCGTTGAGGACCCGTGAGGCACCCACAAAATTTCGTCCATTGTCACTGAAAATTTGTGTACATTTGCCTCTGCGCGATACGAAACGGCGGAGGGCCGATAAGAACCCGTCTGTTAAAAGATCGGTCGCAAGCTCTATGTGAATAGCTGATGTTGCAAGACACACAAATAAACAGATATAACCCTTTCATTGACGAGCGTTTCTGCCTCGGTAGAGCTTCATGGTTATCGGTCCCGCATAGTCGCAGCCCGTGTGCTGGAATGGGAAGGCTTGTTGTACCCGAATTCGAGGAAGATCTGCCATTAACTGCTGAATATAAGTCTTGCGTTGCTGAAAGCATTTCAGACACGAATGGGTTATAGATTTTATTAAGTTTCTTGCCCCTAATATCCAATATTGCTGCCGGACGATTAGGAACAGTGCTGAAAATTCCGGATGGAGATGCCGACGATGCTCATAAGGGGGTGTAAGAGTAGGTCGCCTCCCCGTTGGTGAACCCTGAGTAACGCTAAATGACCTATTTGGCTAGTTTCTGGTATTTCCAGTTCTAAGATAACGGTACCAGTACTTGTGCTGTACCCGTCATGCCGAAACGATCCGGGCCGTTTTTTTTATATCGACCCGGCCAAGAGCAAACCACGCGGGGTTACCCTGTCTGACATTTTGGCAGGGCTGCACCTCCTTAAAACAACAACATGCTCATAAGCGAGTATTAGCTCCGTTACTTTGTGTCGCTTAGGTAAAATGATAGGGTGCTTCGCCTCGTTCTCCAGGCTGGAGTTAGAGATCCGGCCTCATACCCGAAGAATTTGAGTTTCATCTAAATACGGTGCTAACTCGATACTCCTTGAGCGACTACTTATATCCTGATTATGTTGTAATGACTAGATCTCGTCCTTGAAACAGCATTGTGTATATCGTAAGATTCCGATCCTGGCCTGATTAATTTCATCGAATGTTATTTTGCTAGAGGTTATGCATAGGTGGCGATGGCGTAAACGGTTGATAAAACGACGGCCATATGCAAGGGTCTGCAATAGTTTCTGCCACGAAGATACCCGTTCAGACAATGTGCTCAGTATGTTTCTGTAAGCTTCGTTCGTAGATAACATGGTAACAGCAGTGCTCTAAACTTCGCTATTGACTTCTGGGGCTGTATTGGGGAGGGAATAATTGATTTTATTTAAAAGATAAGTTAATTCCTTCTCGCTGTAAAGTCAGCTCTGTCCCGCCCACCACAGCTTAAAATTGGTTAGTGCCTCAGCAGACATTCCTCGTGAAGCACAATCAGCGGGGTTGTCCTTTGACGATACATGATGCCACAGGTTTCGTGGAAGTGTGTCGAGATTTTCGCTGGTTCGATTTGAAACAAACGTCTTAAGTTTTACTGGAGGAATTGTAAGCCATGGTAACTCAATCGTAGAGTCACACCATGCGTACACCCGCGTAGTTCGGTGGGCCATCGAGTCAAGTATAAGCTTTACCAATCGTGTTAGTAGCAAGGCCCCGCATAGCTCCAGTCGTGGCAAATAAACCATTTTCAAGGGTGCCACACGGGGTTTTGCTGCTATTAAAGTGACGTGAGCTTTGCCTGTTTTGTCTACGAAGCGACAATATACTGCGGCTCCATACGCTTTGAGCGATGCATCTGAGAATGCATGAAGTTCAAATATATGAATTCTGTTAGGAAAAAGCTGAATGTCTTGTTGATATGCTCTCCACAGGTCGGCCAAATTAACAGGCAGTGGATCATCCCATCCCAGATTTTGCAGCCAAAGGGCTTGAAACATAACTTTGAAACGTATAACAATTGAAGCCAAGAGGCCTAAGGGATCAAATAGCCGTGACGCGCCTGACAGAACATCCCTCTTGCGAGGCGTCGCTGAGCTCGAAATCTGTAATCTGTTTGGTAAGTCAATATATCGCTCTTAGGCCCCCAGTGTAAGCCAAGTAATTTTGTCGTTTCTTCTGAAAACATTGCATGCTGCGCAGTTCGTGGTTATTCGAGAAGAATTAGATACCCATTTACTTAGTTCCAGCCCGGCACAGCGAAGAAGCTGATCAACTTCAACTAGTTCTATCTCTGAAGCTGCGCCTGTGAGCACATCGTCCACGTAAAAATCTTCCTTTAGTATGCGACTCGCACGGGGAAACTGCTTGTGATAGTCATATGATAGCTGTTGCAGAACTATTACACCCATCAGTCATCAGCATCGTCGTAGTCTATGGATTGGGCCTGACTAACTTTCTCTATCTCCCAAAACTGACCGAGCGAATTATCTACATCCGATACTGTGATATGCGACGACGTTAAAGCAATTCGGTCTGGTGAGCCAAGAGAAGTAATCACCCATCCAAAGATCGTAGATACGGCGATGTGATTTCCTTCGTCGTTGTTGTTGTTGTTGTTGTTGTTGTTAACAGCAAAACACTCCCCGAAGGTTTTGGGGAGTGATGCCGAAGTTGACAGTCCTTGGCCGGATATGACCCCGGTACGCTGCGGTACTGCCCGACTGTCGTGGTATCGATTTGGTATGACCAGTGGAACCTTCTAGGTCATGTCATCCCTCCATCCGTGAGGAAGGAGAAGATGGCTAATGAGAGGTGAGAGGCATCATATCCGTAGATCAACCATCGAGTAGCACGTCATTTACCTATGTGCATATTAGTCGCTTCTTACGACCGGTATGCCTACCTCGGGCATATTCTAAACCCCTAGCCCCGTCGGCTAGCTTGCTGAACGTGAAAATATCCCACACATGCTGAGCCCCCACTAAAATGTCAATCTTTGACGGCACGTAAAAGGTTGGATCAGCCAGTTGAATTTTTGCAATTGCGGCATTGATTTTGTGTTAATGGTTGCCGCCGGTATCTTTGGAGTAATATTGCTTAATATGTGAACGGTTACGGCTAAGTTACCTTCTGAGACACGGAATAAGGAAATACAGCCACTCGTTATCTCAGCTTTTGAGGAAGCGATTCCCGTGACAACGATTCGAGAGGGGGATCGTGGAATGCCCAGTTTTTGAGCACATCGCTCTGAAATTTACGACAGCTCCGAAGCAGAATCGATTAGTATTCGACATGAAATGAAATAGCCATGAGCAGTTCGAACGCTGACTATTGCAGTGGGTAAGGGACCTTTACGGCGTGTTTCAACAACAGGTAGCTCATTAGAGGGAGGGCTGCCTACCGAATATGATGGTTGCGCAACGTGAGCTCTTGCAGACCGAGGCTTGCCTGCTGCTGTTGCGATCACGGGAGATCCTGCACTAGGTCGTGATGATGTTGGAGTTACCTCCGAACTTGCTTTAAAATCCTCCGTGTGTATTGTACTGTGATGACGTCGGTTACAACGTTTACAACGATACCTATAGGTGCAGGTGCTTGCTGCGTGTCCCACCTTAAAGCAATTGAAACATAGTGATTTCTCTTTGACGAACTGACATCGATCTTGAATTGATAAGCTTTCGAAAGTTGGACATTTTGAAATAACGTGGTTAGAGGCACCACAGTTGATGCACTTCAAATTCGTGCTTCCATTGTCTACCGCAACAAGTGCTCGTGTGGTCGAGTTACGTGGCTTGTTGCCATATGACTTTCCACCAGATGGCGTCTTCGGATATACCAATTCAAGCTCCTCGCAGCGGCACTCCAGAAATTTAAAAAATTGTTAGTGGTAGGAACAATCACCTCTTTACTTTCCTCGATCCACTTCCACCTTGACTCTGTGTCCAATTTTCCCTCCAGCCAATATTTAACCCAGCAGTCGCGATCTCCCCTCCCAATGGCATCTAGTCCTCGTATGACGTTGTTCGCGCCATCTGAAATTTTGCGTAAAGTTTTTACATCCTCACCAACGGTTGAAGGTAATAAAACGAAGGCTTCAATAAATGATCCAACAATATGTGGAAAATATGTTCAAAAACATGAAAAAAAAAGTTTTTAACATTTTGCTTCATAAGCCCTACAAAAATTTTCTAAATCAATTTTTTTTTTTTTTTAATTTTAATTACTGCACAGGTCTCTAGCAATAATTTGGCTTAACAGATTAAACAAATATCAATTAGTCGACCAGTTATACAACCATACAAACAATATGCTGAAAATCGGCATTTGACTGCAAAGTTCGAAGGTCGATTAAAAACAAATTCGAACAAACATAGACAAACGCCGCGACACGGGTCTTCTAATTTAGCCTCTAACTTTTGCTAACCTGAATTTGTTCCACATCTTAACAATTAAAATAATTACAGCCTTTAAATTTAATAGATTTTACAAGTTTTACTGTGTATATATGTGTGTGCAATAGTACAAAACTCAGTAATTTTTAAATGCCTGCAATCCCACACGGCCTACAGTTTTTGAAACTTCAAAGCCTCCACTTCAAGGCTTATTTTCTCATCAATACCTAACTTAATAGGGGGTAAGACCAAGTCAACATGCAAAAATACAAAGTACATTGCACCTACATACATATGTATGTGCGTGCGCTGATGCTAAATTGTGTTTGTCACATTTCTCCTTGTAGTTCTTCCCTACAAACAAGGTCGATTGTGGCACACGCATGTTCACAGCACTTCAATGTTATCTCTCTTTGTGTGCCAGTTACTGACTAAGTTCAACCATGCTATTTTGGACTAAGGCCGATCTCTGATCCTTACTAAAGAATTTTTGAAAACTAACCCCTGCAAACCACTGCTAACCGCATTGCAAACACACCCACATTTTTTATTTGACAAATTTCCCAAAATTATGTTAACCTTAATCAACCAAAAAAAGTTGTTCTGAATTAAATTAAAATGTGGGCCTATAAATATTCAAACTCCGTTTTAGGGTTAATGTGCAAACGTTCTGCCAAAAATAGAAAAACTGGCTTATTTTGTACTATTCACAAAATTATGAGTGCGAATGAAAATTTTGACAAAAGATAGCTGATTTCATAAATTAATTATCTGTCAAATAAATTAT
This sequence comes from Campiglossa producta, assembly GCA_964058755.1. Taxonomy (NCBI): domain Eukaryota; kingdom Metazoa; phylum Arthropoda; class Insecta; order Diptera; family Tephritidae; genus Campiglossa; species Campiglossa producta. Next base: position 98,476,160 of record CAXKVI010000001.1, read on the forward strand.
TTTACAAATTCTTTTCACAAAAACGGAAAAAGGTGAGCGAAATTTTTTCTTTTCTTTTTTATTTGTATTTTTAATAGAAATTGTTTCTTTTAGGCAGATCTTATGATGAACATATGGAATGCAGTGGAATGAAGTGCTGACAAAATGAAGACAAGGATTTGAAAGAATTTATGTAGGTGGCAGTGGCTGCGCCTCCACTAAGTCTACGCTCACACTGCAGCCGACATTTTTTCTCCTACACAGCTGACAATTTCGCGCCCATTCTATTTGAAGGGCCGGGCAGTGTTTATTTACATCGGCTGAGATCATTTAAAAAACATTTGTGTGGATGTACATATCGCCGGTTCCAAAGTATACAGATGTATTTACTTTTTAAAATTTTTGGGAAAACAGCTTTTCAAACTTTTATTTTTTCATAGAACTCCATTGTAAAAATGAAATTTTGAATGCCGTTTCAAAAACAATTTAAATTTTGAAATACTTCTGTATACTTTGGAACCGGCGATATGTATGCGACTGGAATCGCATCTGCAAGCGCTCCGTTTTATTGCACGACGTCCTCGTAGCGCTTGTAGAGATGTGTCCTTATTTGTTATGGAGGCGGCTTAATCTAAGTTAGCTTTTAATACTTATTATGCACTGTGCAATGCAATATGTTATTTGTAATGAAATATGGAATTTTGTCAATAAAATATTATTAACAATATCTTTGCAACACCTTCGGAAAAAATACTCCTAATAAAAAAATAGGGGTGTGTCCAAGTAACGAAATTTCTGTCGAGGACTCCTTTAACCATAAACTAGAAAAATCTAGAGTTCATCCAAGAAACAACTAAAATACATGAGACATGCCATATGAAAACGTCTAATTCCAAAAGCTGGCTAGTCCCGGATTTCGCTCAAACTTTGAGAGACACTTCTTTAGAGTCCTAACGGATCAAATTTACACACATTTAATTTTTATAACCACTGGTTTCGGAGTGGTCGAATTTCAAAGTTTGAAAAATGTCGTTTTTAGGCTTACCCTATTATTGCTGTACACATGTTTCTATTAGAGATATCCTTTCATTCGATACGGCGTTTAAAGGTAAAAGATAGTACTTAGTTTGTTCAAGTAGAAGTTAAAATTCATAATTTTTATCCTTTTTTGTCAACTTTAACTGGCTCTGGCGTCTTCACTGTTTTAAGTAGCCACTCAATTTTTTTTTCAAAAATTAAGGGTACTTATCCTAGAAGAAACTAACCCTTCCATAGGCCAAAAAACTCACTCCTTATAGATAAATGATTTTTACAAATCGCGTTTTCAGGTTTTAAAACGGACATGTTTCTCAAGAGCTAAAAATACGAATTTCTTATGCACTCCAATCCTGAGCTTTAATACCTCAACTTTTGATTTTGTTATTTTCATACTAAGGATCTCTGCTGATGGATCTCCTAAACCAATATAAATTATTTTTTTCAAAGTAAATTTTCGTATAATTTTTGAGACTTTTTCAAGCAAAAGCAATGGATGGTGGTTTTGCTCTGGATGTTGGTCTTGAATGCGCGAAAAATCGCCTAGGCGGACTCAACGCCAAAAAAAGAAACAATTTCATTTATATTTCATTTATATTTATTTAATTTATTACAAAATTTGTCAGCAAAATCTGACAAAAAATTTACGAATGTCAGTTCGAAAAAAAAATCAAAAGTTGAATGTTAAGTTGGTCAAAGGCGGCTGGCTACCAATTTTGTTGCAAGACCCGTTGACACGAGTTTATTTTAAGAATCAACATGAAATTGAATGAAAAATGGAGCAATGTAAACGGGACTTTAGACCGATGGAGAGTTATATACATACAAGCAAACAAACAAGTAAACATACAAGTGAAGCTAATAAAAGCGTGGTAAAAATGACCTTAATAGCTATATAACACTACGTATTTTGACTAGTATTTTCTTCTATTTTTTGTATTTATTGTGCGAAAGAAAGGGTCTTATACAATTATCATATTGGTACAAGCAGGCAAGCAAGTTAAAAAAATAATGGAAATAGAAACTAGACTGTAAAAAAAAAAAAAACAAATAAAAAATTTTATATTTTTTTATATTTTTTGGCACTTGGACGTTACTCCTCTATTTTATGTGAAAATTGTTTGTTTACATTTTTATGTTGAAAGTTTTGTTTGCGAATTTATATAAAACCCGTCTTGTTTGTGAAATAAATAAATTCAATGGACATTCATTAGTTTCGTTCTTTATTTTCGGTGTTTGTTGTGAAAAAACAGTACAGAAAAATGGAATACTTTTTATGTAAACAAAAGCATGTCGAACACAAAAGTTCTTCTTTGTGCGCATGCGCATGTTTATATTTGTGTACTGCAAGTTTTGTGCGCAAATTCTTGTAAAAAGCGATTTGCTGTGAAATAAATAAATTCAATGAAAATGTGTTTTTTGAGAAAAATTTACCTACGCGCTGCAGGAACCAGACAAGCCGACATATGTTTCGATGATACTGGAGTTACATCTCTTCAAGGACTTTTCTTCCCGGCATTGTGAGAGTCGAACTCACAACACTGTAGTGACTTGTATGCTAGAAGGTCTTAGGCCACTACCCAGCTTGAAGGTAAACCCTTCTCAGTGTCCATTTATGCATATATTTATACTTCCATATAGAACATTTCTTTAATTTCAATGCTAACTTATATGAAAGATTTGCGAATTTTTAGGGCTTGGTGTGAAACCTATGAAAGAATTTCTATGCTTAATTAAGCACGAATATTTTTCCATTTATAACATTTAAACTCTTTGTTGCTTTTGACTTGTAGTCTATTGCTGTAAATACCGACGGTATTTACAAGCAATTTTCGGGATTGTATGAAAATGTGTTTTTTGAGAAAAATTTACCTACGCGCTGCAGGAACCAGACAAGCCGACATATGTTTCGATGATACTGGAGTTACATCTCTTCAAATACTTTTCCTCCCGGCATTGTGAGAGTCGAACTCACAACACTGTAGTGACTTGTATGCTAGAAGGTCTAGCACCTTAGGCCACTACCCAGCTTGAAGGTAAACCCTTCTCAGTGTCAATTTATGCATATATTTATACTTCCATATAGAACATTTCTTTAATTTCAATGCTAACTTATATGAAAGGTTTGCGAATTTTTAGGACTTGGTGTGAAACCTATGAGAGAATTTCTATGCTTAATTAAGCACGAATATTTTTCCATTTATAACATTTAAACTCTTTGTTGCTTTTGACTTGTAGTCTATTGCTGTAAATACCGACGGTATTTACAAGCAATTTTCGGGATTTTATGAAAATGTGTTTTTTGAGAAAAATTTACCTACGCGCTGTGGAACCAGACAAGCCGACATATGTTTCGATGATACTGGAGTTACATCTCTTCAAGGACTTTTCTTTCCGGCATTGTGAAAGTCGAACTCACAACACTGTAGTGACTTGTAGGCTAGAAGGTCTAGCACCTTAGGCCACTACCCAGCTTGAAGGTAAACCCTTCTCAGTGTCCATTTATGCATATATTTATACTTCCATATAGAACATTTCTTTAATTTCAATGCTAACTTATATGAAAGATTTGCGAATTTTTAGGACTTGGTGTGAAACCTATGAAAGAATTTCTATGCTTAATTAAGCACGAATATTTTTCCATTTATAACATTTAAACTCTTTGTTGCTTTTGACTTGTAGTCTATTGCTGTAAATACCGACGGTATTTACAAGCAATTTTCGGGATTGTATGAAAATGTGTTTTTTGAGAAAAATTTACCTACGCGCTGCAGGAACCAGACAAGCCGACATATGTTTCGATGATACTGGAGTTACATTTCTTCAAGGACTTTTCTTCCCGGCATTGTGAGAGTCGAACTCACAACACTGTAGTGGCTTGTATGCTTTATTTATATTCAAATAATTTTTAACTTCATTGTCGTGTGTTTCTTGTGAAAAAAAAACAGTGCAGAAAAATAAATCAATTTTCATGTAAATAAAAACATGTCAAACGGACTCCATTGTGCGCATTATTATTCAAATTGACGCTTTCACAAAATATGTTTATTTAACATAAGTACACATGCACTGTTGGTACGACAATATTTAGCGGCGCTCTCAAAACATGCAATCAATGCGCGTTGAACAGAATTTTTGCCTCTGGCAATGCAGGTATTTACAGGTATTACAATTTCATGTATCCAAAATATCCACAACAAACGTTGCTGAAATGTTTTATCCTGCAACAGATATATGTAAGTGATTATGAGTGTGCTTGATGTTATCTACATTTGTGTGGCGTATAGCAATTGATTTCAAAATGACAACCTAGTTGGGGAACATTGCGGTATTCATATTCCAATTTCAATTTGTTTGGTTAAATGCTTAATTGTACAGGGTGAATGATAAAAACTATTTGTTAGTGAACCCGACAAGGGGAATAATTTTTGAGCACTGCATTCACCTTTTTTAGTACAATGTTTTTTATACATTTTTCAATATCTTTTTAAAGTCATTTTGAGGCGTATTGATTTTTATCTTTATCAATTTTGATGGTACGCCATGGCATATGATGAATTTTTTTTGGGTCAATAGTGAATTGATATTTGATGATGTGTTTATATCGACGGTTGAGGAAATGATCACCGTCTACAAAAAAAAAAACAAAAAAAAAATAAAATAAGATAAAATAAAATAAAATAAAATAAAATAAAATAAAATAAAATAAAATAAAATAAAATAAAATAAAATAAAATAAAATAAAATAAAATAAAATAAAATAAAATAAAATAAAATAAAATAAAATAAAATAAAATAAAATAAAATAAAATAAAATAAAATAAAATAAAATAAAATGAAATAAAATAAAATAATAAAATAAAATAAAAAAATAAAATAAAAAAATAAAATAAATAAAATGAAATGAAATAAAATAAAATAAAATAAAATAAAATAAATTAAAATAAAATAAAAAAAAACGAAAAAAAATAAAAAAAAATAAAATAAAATAAAATAAATAAAATAAAATGAAATGAAATAAAATAAAACAAAATAAAAACTAATAAAAAAGAATAATAATAAAAAAAATTAACATAAAGTTGAAAAAAAAACAAATAAATGAAATTAAAAAAATTAAATTAAAACGATAAAAAAGAAATAAAACGAGTAAGGAAAGCTGTCTTCGGCTGTGTCGAAGGCTATATACCTTTCATGAATAAGCGTCACGATTTTCACAGTTCGATCCACAATATAGTCTGTGCGAATTTAACTTTAATAATTCGAGCAGCAGAGCTAAACCGCAATGGTACAATCTTTTACAAGAGCGTGCAATTGCTGGCGTATGCCGATGATATTGATATCATTGGCCTTAACAACCGCGCCGTAAGCGCTGCCTTCTCTGGACTGGATAAAGAAGCGAAAAAAGTGGGTCTTGCGGTCAACGAGGACAAGACGAAGTATTTGCTGTCATCAAAGAAAGAATCGGCGCACCTGCGCCTTGGCAGCCACGTCACTGTTGATAGTTACAAATTTGAAACTGTGAGGGACTTCGTCTATTTGGGAACCAGCATTAACACCGAAAATAATATCAGTCTAGAAATCCAACGGAGAATCACTCTTGCGAACAAGTGCTACTTTGGACTGAGTAGGCAATTGAGAAGTAAAGTCCTCTCTCGAAGAACAAAGATCGCGCTCTATAAGTCTCTCATCATACCTGTCCTGATGTATGGCCCAGATTCATGGACAATGTCAAGAGAAGATGAGATGGCCCTTGGAGTATTTGAGAGAAAAGTTCTCCGGAAGATTTATGGTCCTTCCCGTGATGCCGACGGCGAGTATCGAAGGAGATTTAATGATGAGCTGTACGAGCTTTACGCAGATCTGACCATAGTCCAGCGAATTAAAGCCCAAAGGCTCCGCTGGCTGGGTCACGTCATGCGAATGGACAAAGAAGCTCCAGCGCAGAAGGTTTTCCAATCGTCACCCGAATTCGGCAGCAGAGGAAGGGGGAGGCCTCGACTGAGATGGAAACAACAGGTGGAGGATGACTTGAACTCCCTTGGGGTTTCCAATTGGCGTCAGTTATCGCTAAAAAGGAATGACTGGCGTGCTTTGATAGGCGACGGCCAAAATCGCTTAGGCGGTTAAGCGCCAATAAATGATGATGATGAATTTAACTTTAGCTCATACTGAAATTATCGATATATTGGTCTAATCTAATTGATTTTTAACATCGACATTCCACCTTCCAAAATAGCAATAGTTACGAAATTTCACGTTGCTACCTATCTAATTACATGAGTCATCTACCGAAATGCGTTTATCGGAACAATCGATTATATGGGGGCTATGTGAAATATTTATCCCATCACAATGTTTTTCGATATTGCACATATAGAAACAGCTATACATACAAAATTTTAGGTTTCTACCTGTTTAATTACAGGAATTTTCGTTAAAACAGACAGACGGACATGACTGAATCAACTTATCTTCTTCTCATAACTTCGGACCAAAGTTATAATACCATTTTATCTGCATGAAATGTAGAAAAATGCAACAAATATGTAGTAAAACATAAACAAGGGAAGTTAAAAAATAACCTCTTCTTTGGAACACCTTGTAAGTGAATTTACTTATAAATATGTACGTATCTATAAACGTATTCATTCGCGATTGTAGCTATTTAGCCTCGAGATAATAATTTCATTGACGCTTATTACTGCCTAAAATTTGGATATTGGACTATTTCGATGACCAATTACCTTTGATAATTTACAATTTTATGGTATAAATATTGTGAACTAAAAAATCGTGCTTATGTACAGCCTGGCTACATTAGGGTGCAACTTTAGCCTTTAAAGTCAAAAAACGCAGGTAATAAAAATATACTCCAAGTAGCCTTTTTTGCCTTGAAAACGTTCGCAGGGGGCACTAATAGTCCATAAAATTACCGATTTCCAGACAAGCGTGATGAAAAAGCCAGAAAATTACGTTTTTGGCAAAGCTTTCAAAGCTTTTAGCTCCTTCTAACATAAAAATGACACACCGTAGTATAACTACATGCATAGTTTTGTAAGCCTATTAAACATTATCGCAATTACAAAATTAGCAATTTGATTGCAGTTGTTTTATCTGTTTTTTTTTTCAATCCGCTTAAAATCAAAATTAAACAAACGCTTTTATTTCATTCGATTAAATTTTTGCATGTCAATAATCAATAATTAAAACAAGGAAAATTTAGTGAAAAAAATATTTCATTTTCAGAATACTCAGTACTCAGCAAAATAAAGCTTCTTGAATCTAAGCAGTGAGAAGTATTCACCTGCAAACATATCGCACACTAAATCAAAAAGAGTCACAACTCAAAATCAGAGTAACTTTCAGTTAATTGCCTCTGGATCGCACAAAAGTCATTCGATTTTTAAAAACTTTGCATCACTGTGCTCATTAAAGAGTAATCACGATCAATTCTCAAGAAAAATTTTGAGTTGTGACGGTTTTTGATTTAGGGTGCGATATGTACGTACACATGTACTCTCCCCTCTCTCTTAAAAAACCTTTCACAAGTTTTTTCTGGCAATAAATTTCTGGTTTCAATTTCACCATAATTCACAGAAATTTATCAGTCATATGAGAAAAATATTGAAAGTAGGTACATACAAGCGCGTATGTTTGTGTTGCGTTGAAAGAATAAACAGCCAGGAAATTTTGATTCTGAGTCAGACCAAACACTTTGCAAAACAAAAGTGACTTAATCGACGTATGTAAGTAAAAGTAAAGGTTTCAATGAGTGTGTGGGATAGGTGGAAAACTGGTAAGGGCGAAATATGTGTGTACATTTAAAAATAAGATCATCGACTTAATATCTACTATTACAGAGAGCCAATGACAGGAATAGAAGAAAAAAAAAAGAAAAAAAGAGAAAAAACAATAAATGAAATAAAATTAAAAAAAAATTAAAAAAGATAAAATAAAAAAATAAATAAAATAAAACTAAATAAAAAGATAAAAAAAAAATAAAATTAAAAAAATTCAAAATATTAAAATAAGTCAAATAAAATAAAATACAACAAAAAATTCTATAGAAAAAAAAATAAATATAATTTAATTAAGTGGGTAGAAGAGGAGCTTGAAAACTTCGAAACATGTCATGGTAATCATCGCTAAGCAACATAAATTCAAATGAAATAGAGTTAAAAGCTCTCTCGTCTGTACAGAAATTTTGAAAAGGTTACCACAAATAAAATGTTCCTCAATCGCTAAATTTTAGCGATTAGTTACTGTACTTACCCACTTAAACAGGCTTGGAGTATATATCTCATGCATGATAAGATCGACACACACATCTAATATGTAATATGCAAGTACTTAAAATATGAATCGCATAATTTTCATTGGGAGTATATGCCCAATGCACACTAACGTTGATGCTGCTTCAGACAGCAGGGTTCCCGCCACGCCAAATCGTGCAGGTGCTCTGAACAACTCCTCGTTGAGAGACAGCCCCCGGAACAGGCCAGACCTCGACGACACGCTGGTGGCAGGGATGTCTGAGCTCTCTCATGTTGGTGGTGCTTCAGATAAATCTGCACAAATCTAAAGCAGCCTCGGCTGTTTTAAGCAGTCGTCTTTCTAAAGGCGACGTAGACGTGGTCCTTATCCAAGAGCCCTGGGTCAATAGCTCTAGGATCTGTGGATTGGGGACTAAGGGGTACAAGCTCATCCAAGCCAATGATGAGGGCAAGGTCAGAACCTGTATTTTGGTAAAGTCTGAGCTAAACACCTTTCTATTACCCAACTACTCAAATGGTGACGTTACAGCTGCCAGCTTAACAGTCGGCAGCACCAGCCTAACGATGGCGTCGGTCTATATGCCCTATGACGCCGAAGAACCTCCTCCACAAAAGGAGGTGAAAGATCTGGTGGATAATATCTGTACGGGCCATCTTATTATTGGAGCTGACGCTAATGCTCATCACGTCCAGTGGGGAAGCTCCGATATTAACGCTAGGGGCGAGTCTCTGTTTGACTACCTACTAACAACTAACCTGGTGGTTTGTAACGTGGGTAACGAGCCTACTTTTATAACTAAAGCTCGTAGGGAGGTTATAGACCTCACTGTTTGTAGCGAAGGTGCTTATGAGTGGGTCAGAAAATGGCGTGTTCTTGATGAGCATTCATTTTCTGACCATCGGTACATAGAAATTGTGTTAGACTTTATTGTTGAGCAGCCAGTCATGAAACGAAATCCACGCAACACTAACTGGCAGCTACATAACCAAATATTAGCTAGGGACCTACCAGTATTACCTCCACAAGCCCCCTCATCAGTGGGAGAACTGGATGATCTGGTAACGACCTTTACAACGGCGCTCTCAAATGCCCTAGAGCAGGCTTGTCCAGTACCAAAACCACGCGGCAAACATAGACCCCACTGGTGGTCTTACGACCTGGATTCGTTCCGTATATCATGCAGGAAGCAATTTAACAAGGCCAAGAGCATCGGTACGGAGCCTGAATGGCTCGAATATAAAGCTAAACTGAGGGCCTATAAAAAGGCTCTAAGGCAAGCGAAGAGAACTTCGTGGAGAAATTTCTGCACCGGGGTCGAAAAAGTCGATGATACAGCGAGACTTAGACGAGTGCTATCAAAAACTCAAACAGCCATTAGCTATTTACGGAAGCCTGACGGATCTTGGACCAGCACGGAAGGGGAAACCCTGGAGCTGCTCCTGAACACACACTTTCCGGGGAACTTGTATGATGCACCTGTAGCATCTGCAACAAACCTGGCGGTAAACATACCCATTACGGAGGAAAGGGTAAGGTGGGCAATCAAAAGCTTTGAGCCGTTCAAGGCAGCCGGGCCAGACGGGATTTTCCCCGCACAACTTATAAACACGCTGGAAATATCAGCTAAATGGCTGGTAGTTCTCTATTCAGCCTGCCTGGCTCTTAATTACATTCCGTGCTCCTGGAGAAGCGCCACGGTAGTCTTTATTCCAAAGGCTGGGAAGGCCTCACACTATGAGCCTAAAGACTACAGACCGATCAGTCCCTCGTCTTTTGCACTTAAAACCTTCGAGAGGATAATTAGCGATTATCTCTCCTCTACTATTGATAGCAACCTTATTTCTAGCTATCAACATGCATACACCAAAGGTAAATCAACGGAAACTGCGCTCCACAGCCTAGTCTCTATTGTTGAAAAATCATTGCACGAAAAGGAGTACTGTCTCGTGGCCTTTCTGGACATCGAAGGGGCTTTCAACAATATAAGGCCGGAGGCTATTAACACTGCTTTAACAAACCTGGGCATAAATAGGTCTCTTATTGGACTAATTGATCAACTACTAAAGGGAAGGAAAATAGTTTCTTCACTGGGAACAGTTGATCTTTCACGCTATGTCACAAGAGGAACGCCTCAGGGTGGTGTTCTCTCCCCGCTCCTATGGAACCTCACCGTAAACTCGCTGCTACGAGACACAAGGTGGGGGGCGGGAAGATAGTGGCATATGCAGACGATTTAGCTATTGCATATAGGGGCAAATTCCCACAAACCCTGTGTGACTTGATGCAAGTAGCACTGCGAGAAGTTTCTTCATGGTCCTCTCGCTGCGGACTTAGCATCAACCCGGGAAAGGTGGAGCTTGTCCTTTATACCAGGCGGTACAAGATACCACCGCTGAACCTACCAGAACTAGATGGCGTGCGCCTGAACTTAGCTTATAAAGCCAAATTCCTAGGCACAGTTCTAGATAGAAAGCTTAACTGGAAGGAGAATGTCATCCAGCGCCAGAGGAAAGCGTGCATTGCACTTTACACGTGTAAAAGAGCCATTGGCAAAAAATGGGGGCTCAGCCCCAAAATTTGCAGATGGATCTACACTGCGATAATCCAGCCAATTATGCTGTATGGAGTCGTGGTATGGTGGCCTGCGATAGGAAAGGCAACAAACCTAAATCTGTTAGGAAAAGTCCACAGATCGAGCATGATCTGTATAAGCGGGGCGTTAAGAACAACGCCCAATGAAGCTCTCCAGGCCATTCTTGGCTTTTTGCCACTCGATCTGGAAGGGTACCGGGCAGCAGCGGCATCGGCTATGCGTCTAAGGGAAACGTCCGTCTGGGGCGCAAGCACTATTGGACACTCCTGTATTCTAAGATCTTACAGCTTTCTCCCTCTGAGCACAGATCGGTGTGCGACCAAAACAGTCGGAGATTGTTGTTTTAGAATAAACATTCCCAGCAGGGAAGACTGGGAGAACATAGATCGGTGTCCCGCTACTAATGGCGGCACTTTTATATACACCGACGGCTCGAAGTTAGACGGCAGAGTCGGAGGAGGGGTTTACTCAAGGGATTTGGACCTAGAACTCTCCTTTAGACTACCTGATCACTGCAGCGTCTTCCAGGCTGAAGTTTCTGCAATCATGGACGCCGTGACTTGGATAGGTAAACGCACCATCGGACAGGATATCTGTATTTTCAGCGACAGCCAAGCGGCAATCAAATCCCTTGGCTCTTACTCGTTCAACTCTGAACTGACGCTCAGCTGTCGTCGATCTCTTCAAGAGATGGCCCAACAGAACCGCGTGAACCTCACATGGGTCCCGGGATACAGGGACATTGAGGGAAACTGTAGGGCAGACGAACTTGCCAGGCAGGGCACGACCAAGCAGATTCTTCAAGATAAAGAGCGCATAGGTATGCCGTTTGCCACGTGCAAGCTAATGCTGAAGGAGCATACACTCCGCGAAGCCAACGAAAGATGGCTACAAGCCCCAGGGTGCCGGATATCCAAGCAAACCTGGCCAAAATGCGATCTTAAAAGATCTAGACACATATACGCCCTAAAAAGGAAGGAAATCTCCATATTAATAGGTGTTTTAACCGGGCACTGCCTTATTGGTAGGCACGCAGCAAGGCTAGGCGTTCCCTACCGACGATGCTGCAGGAGTTGCAAAGATGATGAGGAAGAGGAAACGGTGGAGCATCTCATCTGCAACTGCCCGGCCTTAAGCGGAGCGAGAAGGCGCTCTCTGGGAGTTCCCTTCCTGGTTAGCTTAAGCCAGGTCGCGGAGCTAGACATAAAGGACTTGATGGCCTTCATCAAGTTATCAAAATGGTTCGAGGAGGGGTAGCGGTGTCGGTTAGGAGTGTCAGTCCCGGGTTTCGGCTATATGGAGAGTCCCAACAGCACTGGGATTTTCCATATGGCCGGGCCCCGGGACTGACTTTCCTAGTGTTTGGTGGTATCACAACGGGCCTTTTATTACTGGCCTAGGTGTGCCTTTGCGGCAGCCACTTCTACCTACCTACCTATATGCCCAAAACAGAGCAAAGAGCAAAAATGCCACAAAAAAACCAAGCACAGACCCAAAAAGCAAACGATGAGCACCAAACATTAAATAACTGACAGCCTTGAAAAAAAATGAATGCATTGAAAAGCGAGTGAGGGAATTTAGTAGATCAAAGCCACATAAATTCAACTCAGCACTCATCAATAATTCAAAAGACAAATATCGCATGAATTCAATGGTGGTAGGAGCTTTTTTATATATAATCATACATACAAACAGAAAAGACAGCTGAGATGCAGGGAAAGCTTGTCAACCAAGCTTGTGGTGGGAATGTGGAAGTATGATATATTACGTACAAGTAATGCATCATGGCGATGCATATATTTATACGTACTAAGTGAAGCAGACAATGGATGAAGGGAGTTGGGATGACTTTGGGAGACTGTGTTTTTTAGTAAGGGACATTCTGAAGGGAAATGCAGAAGTAGAAATGTTGGACGAAGAAAACTTTAGGGACCAGATCCCAAAAAAACACATGTAGTATGCGTCGAAACTTGAATCTCACAGTGCCCCATCCTACTGGGTAGTATTTCAAACTGTAGGGGAAAACTACAAACACCATAACTTACTTATTGAGTGTGAATTTGTGTATGCAAAAGTTAATAGTCGTCTTTAGTTAACAATCACTATTTGTACAACATAAGTATGAATTATAGCAATTACAGCAACTACAAACCCAACGAAAAGCCACACAGCAATGACAAAGATAATTTCATCAGCTGTAATCATTAACTACACGATGAAAAGACTTATTAGCCTCGTGAATATATCCTTACACTGGAGCAACATAGTTACATATGTATAGATATTGGTGTTTACATACTTGCAGACATATGTTTTCAGCGTTAGCATATTGCGCGGTGGTATTCTTCGATTTTTATACCTTTCATGAACATGAAATGGTATTATAACTTTGGTCCGATGTTTGTAAGTATGAGAAGAAGAAGAGATGGACCCATCAATAAGTATACCGAAATGATCAGGATGACAAGCTGAGTTGATTTAGCCATGTCCGTCTGTCCGTCTGTCTGTTTGAACGCAAACTAGTCCCTCAATTTTTGAGATATCTGGCTGAAATTTTGTATGTGGCCACCATTTTGTAATATAGGAATCATTTGTCGGAACTGACAAGATCGGACCAGTATAACATATAGCCCCCATACAACCGATTGTTCAGATATAAGGTTTTTTGGCCAAAACTTCCGCAATTAAAAAGTTAGGAACGTAAAATTTTGCAACTCGAGTACTTTCTATTTATGTAGTGTATATAGTGAAAATCAACGAGATCGGGCAAATGTAACATATAGCCCCCATACAACCGATTGTTCAGATATAAGGTTTTTTGACCAAAACTTCTGCAATTAAAAAGTTAGGAACGTAAAATTTTGCAACTCGAGTACTTTCTATTTACGTAGTATATATAGTGAAAATCAACAAGATCGGGCAAATGTAACATATAGCCCCCATACAACCGATTGCTCAGATATAAGGTTTTTTTGGCCAAAACTTCTGCAATTAAAAAGTTAGGAACGTAAAATTTTGCACCTCGAGTACTTTCTATTTATGTAGTGTATATAGTGAAAATCAAAAAGATCGGGCAAATGTAACATATAGCCCCCATACAACCGATTGTTCAGATATAAGGTTTTTTGGCCAAAACTTCTGCAATTAAAAAGTTAGGAACGTAAAATTTTGCAACTCGAGTACTTTCTATTTATGTAGTGTATAAGTTATGTCACTCGGTGTGACTAAAACAAAAAAATATATTTTTTGGGGAGCTGAAGGCTCCTTTATTGGTTGAATTCAAACTTAGAACTAACTTACAAAGATAATAAATTCTTAAACCTAGCTTACGCTGCCGCCGCTCTGTCGTCGATTCTGCTTTTGATTTGCTGACGGCGCGGTTCCCACCGATCGCCGCATTCCTTCTTGTTTATGAGGTGTTGTGTTTCTGATGAAGCTAGCGCATGCAAGTCTGTGCAACAGGGTGTCGTTTTGCACTTAGGAATTTTGTTGTCGAACCAAGTTTTGTGCATGTGCCATGCTAACAGCTCCCCCCCTGAAATTCAAACGTCCTCGTTTGAGGTCCTAGGTTTTTCAAATATCTGGTTAAGTCCTTCTATTGCTGTTTCGGTTAATTCGATGGTCGGTTTTTGTTCGGTATTTTTCTTCGACCATATTTTTAGCGCAATTATTAGGCTCAGGATTAATAGAATTGTGATAAGGCTAATGTTAATGGCGTGCTTTACTTGACTTGCCGCCTCTGCATAGCCAATTTGTTTTATATTGTTCAGATTCAGCTGTTTTAACATTTGTAAGGATAATACCTCTTCGGTATTGCTGGTTTTTGAAAAAGGTTGAAGTATAGCTGGCAGGGGATTGCTAGTTAGTCTGGCCTTGTTGAAAAATTCGTTTCCGTTAATTTTTACTGTATCATTATCGTAATGGATTAGAAAGGTACCGTTTAGGTGTATGGGCTCTTCGTCAATTTGGATCTCTCCTTCGAAATTGTTTAAAAATATTATATCTGGTGCTATCTCTTCTATTTCAGGGATGTGCTGGCTGTTGGTTACTGTGCAGTTCGGCGGGCGACTTCTTAACAAGCTACTTATACAGTTATCCCTACTTATCTCTAATACACTACTTCTAACACATATTTGGAGCGAATTGTATTCTTTACAGGGTTTCAATATTCCGTACAGGGTTTCTTTGCAATCTAGTAATGAATGGAATTTAATTTTGTTAATGTTATTATCTTTCTTAACCGCTCTTACTTCTATTGATTTACAAATTTGAGGTCCCACTGTGGGTAAGTTTACTATGTAGATTATTATTTTACTGTTTGTTGCTATCTTTACTTCGGAAAATTCGAGAGCTTCATCTAGGTTAACAAAAGGAATTTCATCTTTATCAAAAATTTGCTTAACGATATCTGTTTCTTCGTTTGACATAATGTAGGAATTTACTATATTGGCCTTCGCCCAATGTATCGCATAGGCGATATTTACTATTTCGTCTTTTAAAATTTCCAATTTATATTTCAATCTGAGGAATGCTTCTACTCCCTTGTTTTTATCATTTTGCAATTCTTTAGTAATGTTATTTGTAATGTTCGTAATTTCGTTAATTTTTTCAATTGTAAGCTTATTGATAAGGATTTGATTGTTGTTGTTTTCGAGGACATTATTTAATTTATTTACGACTATTTCATGATCTTCATGATCCGGATTTCCGGCAATCCATTTCCATGCACTGCCAATGAAATTTAGGGATCGTTTAGATCGACTTTCTATTTTCAGATTATTTAGGTGGGTCCGTATTTGGGATATAAGGAGGGATATGAATGGGTAGTTTGGATTTTTGGAGAGCTCTTCCATATGTGCCCTGGATTCAATGTCTTCCAGGATGTAGTTGTATTTTTCTATGTCAATTTCGTGTATTATTCTAAATGTTCCAGTTTGTAGTTTGGCTGTCCCTCTTTCTACTGTAACTAGTTGTGCGTTGGAATAGTCAAGGATCCTTACCTCAGCGAGGCACAGTCGCACCAATAACAGTCTGAAATGAGATATGTCAAAAAGCGTTAGTTTCGTATTCTGCTCTTGTGTATGACTTGACCTTTCTCTGTTATAACTGTACTATTTCTATTTTCTCTAACTATCTCCTTACTATACTGTTTGCTTAGCTTAGTACCTAATCTTCTATTTTTCTTAACATAAATTATCTGTCCTGGTAAGTACGTCTTAATTTCGTGTTTACTCTTGTTGTGGAGCTCGATGTCCTTCCTTTGCTTCTGGGCGAGTTTTTGCAAGTTGTTTTGTCGTGTCCTTTCTATGTCCTCTGGCGTAAATGTCACGTTTCTGCAAAAGAACAGGTCTACCGGTCTCTTCCCTGTAACTGTATGAATGGTGTGGTTGTATTCCGAAACCGATCTTTCCAGAAGCTCTTCGAAGTTTCTGTGTCCGCCGTTTTCTTTGATGCAGCGCATTATCTCCGTCAGTGTGGAGTGGAATCTCTCCACTTGTCCGTTTGCTTGACTTCTGTATGGTGGTGTAGTATAGACTTCGATTCCCAATTCGTCCTTCATCATGAACATAATAGAGTTGGAGTTGAGTGATGGCTCGTTATCGATTACCACTATCCTTGGGACACCGAAGTTAAACAAAATGTCCCTTAGAGGTCTCCTAACGTCCTCTATGGCTCTGCTATTCAACATTTTTGTTACCGCATACTTTGTGAACTTATCCAATGCGGTCATGACCCTCTTGCCTTCCGTCAGAAAAATATCTATGTGTACTGTATGTCCCGGGAAAGTTGGTAGTGGAGTTGCTGCTAGTTTTGGCTTGTTTGGGTGTCTCTCGTATTTATTTTCTTTGCACACCGTGCAGTTGGTTATGAGTCGTTTGATTTTGTTTACCATTCCTGGAAAGTAGTTTTTTTCAAGGATCTGAATCTTATTCTCCTTTGCGCTCCTGTGCGCTCTCAAGTGCTCTCTTAGGATAACTTCTTCCTGTTCCTGTTCGCTGCTGATATCGTCCACGATTTTCTGGGTGTATCTGCACTTGTAGTTGCTAAAATGTTCAGGGTAGATATTTTGAATTTTCCCCATTGTGCTTTCGCTCGTGCAAATTCCATTAATCACCGAAGGATTCAGATATCTTTTTAGTAGTTCTGTTAAGTTCTGTTCGTTAAATTGTGGCTCCTCAACTATGTGTCGATGAACGGTTGGGAAGACTATTTTGAATTGATAGGATGCTGTTTCTGCCTCTTTGAGAAAAATTTGATTTTTAAAAACATTCACAGGCACTTCTGTACATGGAATAAGGTTATGATTGGAGCTATCGTCGCTATGAATGGTAGGAGTAAGTGAATTAATTTCGTTCGGTATTCTTGACAGTGTATCTGCTACTACGTTCGATTTTCCCGGCTTATAGATCAATTCATGGTTGTATTCCTCTAGTATTGCCTTCCACCGTTTCATTTTGCTGTTTGCGTTTTTATGGTTAAGGGCATACGTTAGAGGTTGGTGGTCGGTGATTATTTTTACTTTCTTAGATCCGTACAAATAGCTTCTTAGCGCGTACAGAGACCAGATTATCGCAAGCATTTCTTTTTCGTTGGTGGCGTAATTTTCTTCCGTTTTGTTAAGTGTCCGTGAAATAAAGGTTATAGGGCGGTCGCCCTGCGACAGGACTGCTCCTATTGCGAAGTCAGAGGCATCTGTGGTAAGTTCGAATTCCTTTTCGAAATCTGGGTGGGCTAGGACTATGTCTCTTGAAATTAACGTGCTTTTAATTTTGTTAAAGGACTCTACCGCTTCTTCGTTCAACTGAACATCTATTCTTCTGGAGTTTCGCTTTGAGACATTACCGGCTTCTCCCCTAAGGATTGATGTTAGAGGCTTAGCTATTTTCGCATAATCCCTAATAAATCTTCTATAGTAACCCGACATGCCCAAAAAGGATCTCAGCTCCTTCAAATTTCGAGGAACTGGGAAATTCGCAACGGCTTCCACCTTTTTAGGGTTGGTTTTAATTCCATCTGAACTGACGACGTATCCCAAGAATTCCACCTCTTGCTTGGCAAATTCGCATTTATTTAACTGCACTTTCATATTAGCGCTTTCTAAGGTTTTGAAAACCAGTTCCAGATTTTTTAAGTGCTCTTCTTCGTTTTTTCCAAAAATTATTACATCATCGATGTAAACATAACATCGAACTCCTATGTGCTGCCTGAGGATATCGTCTAAAGCTCTTTGAAATGTTGCTGGGGCATTCTTCAGCCCGAAGGGAAGTCGGAGGAATTCATATTTTCCGTTATTAACGGAGAATGCGGTTTTTTCCACGTCTGATTCGCGTAGTGGTATTTGGTGAAATCCGCTTTTCAAATCTATTACAGTAAATAGACTATTGTTTCCGAGGTTCGATAGGACTTCATTAATTTCAGGAATGGGGTATTTGTCTGGGATGGTCACCGAGTTAAGCTTACGGTAGTCGATAACCATACGATATTTTTCTTTGCCGGATGCATCCGGCTTTTTGTTAACTATCCACACGGGTGAGTTGTATGGAGATTTAGATTTTCTAATTATTCCGTTGTCGAGGAGCTCTTCTATTTGTCGTTCGATTTCTTCTTTGAGTGCCATAGGATAAGGGTAGGGCTTAGAGTAGACGGGCGTGTCGCTAGTTGTGCGTATCTCGCCCTTTACTAGGGTAGTAAAAGTAAGTTTCTCATCTGGATCAGAAAACAAATTCGGGCACTTCGTAATGATATTCCTAATGCGCAGTTGTTGTTCTGCAGAGAGATGTGGGGTGTTTATATTGACGGTGTTAACTTGCTGAGATGCTCGTTGTTTTAAAGGGATGATGACTCCCGGAAAAATGGTCATGGTGCTTTTCTCGGTATCTATTATAGCCTTAAGCTTCCTCAAAGTGTCATTCCCGATGATTCCATGGAATGAGTTTAGGGGTGGCAGAATAAAGAATTTAATTTTCCCCACGTTGGGTCCGAATACGTCTATGAATGCGTGTTGTGTTATCTCGATAGTTCCTGCCACTGATTCCACCTTGAATGGTTTGTTTGGCAGTGGGTTTCTTATCCTAGTTGATTGTATGTAGTTTTTGTTGGACCCTGTGTCTATCAGGAAATCCACTGTGTCCCCGCGTCTTGTCACGAATTCATAGTAAGGAAGCGAGGACGGCGTTAATCTAAAAAATTAATCAAGTCGGGCTCAGTTTGGTTTTGATCTTCGGAAGTAAAGTTTATTTGTCCCCCTGTAGTCCCGTTTCCTTGTTGGGATGTTCCGTAATAGTCGTCTTGGGGGTAAGTATCGTAGATCCGGTTCGGGTCCGGATCTCCTTGGTAATCATTCAAATTCAATGGGCCTGTATTTGCGTGAAAGTTACGCTGCATTTTGTTGGGAGGGCGAGTATGTTGTGAGGAAGGTGGGCGTTTCTGGGCTTGGGGCTGGGTATTATAACCGGTGTTAGGTCTATTTTGGTAATTGACCTGCCTAGAGTGTAGGGAGGGGTCTACTTCCATTGGGACTGGTGGCTTTGGTGGTAGGTTGGGCCGGTTGTTGTATTGTTGTTGGAAATTATTATTTGGGCGATTATTAAAGTTCCCTTGATTTGGTTGTCCTCGAGGATTCATGTTGGACGTTCTATAGTTATTGTAGTTTCTTAAGTTGTTGTTGTTGTTATAGTTCCGCGGTAAGGGCACCGAATAAGTGAGTTCAGGGTAAAAGGGTCTATTATTATTCGTGTTAGTTAGGTCAGGATAAAAAGATCTGTTATTATTTATGTTATATCTGGGGGGTCTTGGAGGTAGTTGACTAAGGGATTTATTTACGGTGTGGGCATGATTCATGCGGAAGGACATGTTATCCAATTTTTGGCACAAGTTTAGAGCCTGAGGCAAGGTGGTGGGCTCGCGGATGCTGAGAAGGCGAGGTAAATCGCCGTTCAGCCCGCGTACGAAGGTATCGAGAGCTTTCTCCCGATACGAATTTGTCATCGTCCTTATTGCTTCTTCGCCAAGGTCAAGACATGCAATCTTGTCCAAGATCAGCGACAAGTGCTGGTAAACCTTTTGGTAGAAGGTAGAAATATCATCATGACGTTGAGCCAACGTCGTCATCTGGTACTCGAGGGTACCGATGTCTCTCTTATCGGAATAGTGCATCATCAGGCACTTGCGGATTTGATTCCATTCGAGTGGGGTACTATAGGATTCAAGGGCAGTGTCGGCGTCGCCGACAATTTTGTGCCTTATGGTGTGCAGAATGGAAAAATATTTGGGAGTATCCTTCAAGGCTTCGTATGCCTTGAGGATTCTGTCGACGCTCTTTCGCCATGAACTGAACTCTCCAGGTTTACCGGAGAATTCCCGTAGGCATTTGACCATGTCTGGTATTCTGTCCAGATCATTCATGTTAGTTCTATTCAGTATAATATTTGATTCTATGCCCGTGGAGTCACCGATGACAGGTGCGTTCATCCGCTCAAGCACCTCTCGGACCACGGACTCTATTACGTTAGGATTAGGAACAGAAGGGTTTGGGGGGTCTGAGGGGGGGTCGGATCCACCTGCGTAATCGAGTCGCATCTGGTTAATCCGCTCCACCAATTCTTCTGCGGAAGTACCTGGCATTTCTTCTTTGTTGATATATAAAAAGGAAACTACTCACTCTTGTTCTGCTACTCTTACTCACAAAATTTGATTTGATTGATTTCCTTTTGCTTTAGCGATTACACTTTTTTCTTCTCTATAATTAACTTTTAACAATTTTTCTTTAGCTTTTCAATTTTCCTTCTTTTACTTTCTTTTTTATAACTAAATTTACACAATTTTTTCGATTTATTTTTCTTTTCGCATTAGCGACTTCACGATTTTCTTTAGCTTTTCAATTTTCCTTCTTTTATTTTCTTTTTTATAACTAAATTTACACAATTTGTTTCAATTTATATATTTTTTTTCGCATTAGCGACTTAACAATTTTTTTTCTTTTTCTTGCTTTTTCCTCTTAACAATTTTCTTTAGCTTTTAAATTTTCCTTCTTTTACTTTTCTTTTTTATAACTGAATTTACACAATTTTTTCGATTTATTTTTCTTTTCGCATTAGCGACTTCAGAATTCTCTTTGGCTTTTCAATTTTCCTTCTTTTATTTTCTTTTTTATAACTAAATTTACACAATTTTTTTTATTCCAAATTTAGCGATTACACTTTTTCTGTTTTGATTCAGAACTTTTTTCCTTACACTATTATTCGCATCGCCGCGCTGGAGTTGGGGTTTTTAGCGACCATAGGGTTATCTCGTTCCTTACGTACTGAAGCCCTTTTGACGTATTTTGTTCCGACTCCTTGTCGAATGGTAGCTGCTGCTTTTGATTTTTTTCGCGGTGGTTATCGATTCGCGGCCTTACTTTTTGATTTTCAGGCGTACTACCTTTCGACGCGCTGGCGGTCCCTGCTCGGGCGCCAGTTATGTCACTCGGTGTGACTAAAACAAAAAAATATATTTTTTGGGGAGCTGAAGGCTCCTTTATTGGTTGAATTCAAACTTAGAACTAACTTACAAAGATAATTAATTCTTAAACCTAGCTTACGCTGCCGCCGCTCTGTCGTCGATTCTGCTCTTGATTTGCTGACGGCGCGGTTCCCACCGATCGCCGCATTCCTTCTTGTTTATGAGGTGTTGTGTTTCTGATGAAGCTAGCGCATGCAAGTCTGTGCAACAGGGTGTCGTTTTGCACTTAGGAATTTTGTTGTCGAACCAAGTTTTGTGCATGTGCCATGCTAACATATATAGTGAAAATCAACAAGATCGGGCAAATGTAACATATAGCCCCCATACAACCGATTGTTCAGATATAAGGTTTTTTGGCCAAAACTTCTGCAATTAAAAAGTTAGGAACATAAAATTTTGCAACTTGAGTACTTTCAATTTATGTAGTGTGTAGAGGAAAATCAAGAAGATCGGGTAAATATAACATATAGCCCCATACAACCGGTTGTTCCGATATAAGGTATTTTGGCCAATACTTCCGCATTTAAAAAGTTAAGAACGTAAAATATTGCACCTTAGTACTTTCTACATATGTAATGTGTATAGTGTAAGTCAGTACAATTGAACTCGTATAATATATAGCCTCCATACAATCGATTGTTCCTATTATCCTATTATTTTGTAAGTTTTTTTAAATTATAACAAAGATGTGTATAGTAAATATAGTTAAATTGAAACAGGCTGTACTGGGGATCGAACAGTGAAAATCGTGACGCTTATTCATGAAAGGTATATAGCCTTCGGCACAGCCGAAGACAGCTTTCCTTACTTGTTTTATTATTTATTTAGTCGCTTTGTTAATTTCTAGAATTGACATTTCAACGAATCACTAGGGAGTGAAATGAATGAAATTAATTAATTGGTTTCAGCTCAGGTTGGTTAGAGCGTAAACACTTGCAACTACGAATTCCCATGTCTTATAACTGTAAACGAGCTAAACTTGTATATTTGTATATCCAAACTATCTTGGGAACCGCTTGACCGATTTGGATGAAATTTGGATGGTTGATTCTAAGAATATCCACTTGGGGGTTGCCACTTGGGCGGGTTACAGGGTTGCCACCCATCTAATTTTTTTAAAATTATGGAGCAACATATGCCAATATGGGTATCAAATGAAAAGTATTTTCAACCGCGCTTTATTTTGTTTTACCTTACGTATATTTGTATATCCAGACTATCTCGGGAACCGCTTCACCGATTTGAATGAAATTTTGAATATTGATAGTATGATTTATTCTAAGACTATCCACTTGAGGGTTGCCACCTGGGGCGGTTTATAGGGTTGCCACTTATCTCAATCTTTTTTAAATTTTGTAGCAAAATATGCCAATATGGCTATCAAATTAAAGGTATTTTCAGCGACATGTCAATTAAAATAGTTTCAAGTAGGGTTGCCACCTTACCGCAGTATATTTGTACCTATATCCGGACTATTTCGAGAACCGCTTGACCGATTTGGATGAAGTTTGGCATATAGATAGTATGATTGATTCTAAGACTATCCACTTGGGAGTGTACAGGGTTGCCACCTATCTAATTTTTTTTAGTAATGGAGTTAGATAAGCCAATATAGGTATCAAATGAAAGGTATTTTCGCCGACATACCAACTAAAATATTTTATTGTATTTGAATTGTTGATAGTTTCTTCTATTGCCGGTTCTACGAGAACGGTACCAGTACTTGTTCTGTACCCATCGTGCCGAAACGACCCGGGCCGTTTTCTTATATCGACTCGGCCAAGAGCAATACACTCGGTGTGACCGTGTCTGACATTTAGGCAGGGCTACCCTCGTTACAACAACAACAACAACAACAACAATCGGTCACCAAGGTACTTAAGTTGGAAAAGCCACTCGTTACCTCAGAATACAATTGACGCATCATCACGAATAACGTTCTAAGTGTCATTTTCATGAATGTGTACTTCAATCTCTGGAAATTGTGCCAGAAAAACGAATGGCACAACAAAAATGTTTAAAAATTGAGTTTTTAAATTTTTCTTAAACAGCCAAGTTCTGCAATTCACTTCCGAATAAAATTTGTGAAAATTTTGTCAAATTACATAGCAATTTCAAAATTTTCACAAATTTTATTCGGAAGTGAATTTCCAGAACCTGCCAGAAAGTTTCGTTTTGCCAGAAACATGTATGTGTAAAAAAATTGTTACGTATACGGCGTATACTATACGCTATGGTGCCTTTCGTTGAATGCAACACATTCATGTTTCTGGCAAAACGAAAATTTTGAAAAATTCTCTTTTGAAATTTTAAAAGATGAATGTGCCAAATCTCGAGGAATTAAAGGAATATTAACGTAAAAACTATATCAGTGGAAAGAGTATAATGAGAATATAACATGTATGTCAAAAACCAAAATTTAAAATTTTGCGAGAGGAAATACGATTTCCCAAAATGTTAATTTGGGCACATTCATGCTTCTGACAAGCGAGTGATGATATCACTTTAGCAATATGTATTCGAAACACACCCATCACATATAGGCGACTACCCAGCAAACATTTTCTATTTAAAAATAGTAATAAATAAAAGAAAAAAATTTAAAAAAAATTATTCCATTTTACCGGGACTCGAACCTTGAATCATCAAAGGCCAAAGCACAAACTAACGACACTTTAGAAAGTAACACCGAAGTATTGTTATAAAAATATGGAGTTTCTTATAGAAGTGACTCAGGCGTTACTTTTTTGATATGGGAGATATTTGAGTTACAAAATGTGATTCTTGGTTGCTGTGACAGGACTTTATATCTCAACCGCCTATTTAGTCCAAAGTAGCCCTGAATGGCAAGTATATCATATTTTATCAGATTTATCGAAAGATAAGGACCTGTCTTTTCTAAAACCTAGTTTGGGGTAAATGGCTTGGAAACGTCCCTTTTAATCCTGACGGAAAGTGTAGTATTCCTCATCGCCATTTGGCACAGCCTATAAGTTGTACTCTTAATAAGGTCAATCGTTGTTAAGCCAATAGGATCCAAATCAACCCTTTTTAGAATTTTTGTCTGTCTGTCGTACCACGTACGGAACGTATCGAATTTTTATCCGGCGAAGGACTGTCAATATCAGTACAACAACAATAACAGCTGTTTATACTCTTTGTAGCCTCAACGCTCTTCATACGACCTCGTGAAAGCTACTTTACACATCTCTGCTGTAAGTGGGTGATGTAAAAATTCTGATAAAAGTTCAATTACAAACATATTTGGATTTACTCTAACAAAATATCTTCTAATTTCGAAAATTTCTAAAATAGTTGTGGCATGTGGCATTCCTTTGTGCTGTTTCACATGTTTGCTTATATGTACTTTTGTATTTATCCCCAATATTAAAGGCCGTTTACATCGACCGATTTTTCATACAATTTCTTGTTGATTCTGAAAATTGAGTCTTGTAAAAGGCTGTTGCAAAATTGCATGCAACAAAATTGGTAGCCAGTCGACTTTTAATCAACTCAACATTCAACTTTTGCGTTTGTTTACGAACTGACGTTCGTAAATTTTTGTCAAATTTTGTAATAAATTAAATAAATATAAATGAAATTGTTTCTTTTTTTTAGTCCGCCTAGGCGATTTTTTACGCATTCAACACCAGCACCCATAGCAAAACGTGTGCGTTCCTACCATCTAACCAGACGAGTCCGTAAGGTGCTCCGTTAGGACCGCATGCCCGGCAAAAATTGGGCACCTCTGGGCTTAGTCTGGTTATTATTATTCACCCTTTTTCTGATTGTCGGTAGGCGGTCGTTTCGTCCGTCGTTCCCAAAGTCGTGTCGTTCCAAATTTCGTGTTCCTGAAATCTTTCGACTGCTCTACTACAAATTTTTGAATGACAGTTAAAAAAAATTAAATCAATTTTTCATTTTTTATTTTAAGAAAAAAATACAAATTTTGCGTTTTGATGCGCTTTTACCGCTTAGTTTTTGCAATCAGAGAATGCGCGAAAGACACCGTTTCAAACTACCACAAAAAAAAAAAAAACAGCACAAAGATTGCATTATTTTCATTCTTTAGAGTCTCCACAAGCCGCGTTCCTGCTTGTACGGCTGTTCACACTACTGAAACATACGTCCAGGAGCAAGTTCGTTGAGCTACAACTGCTCCGATCTCCTATACTATCAGCGCCGTCCCTTTTTCCATCCGCCTTCTTGCTTGTACGGATGCTCCAAACAACTGAAACCAACGTGGTAAGAAGCAAGGCTCATTGATAGACTCCATCCTCTGTCCCTGTGTGCTCATCGATTCAAACTCCTTTCTCGTTACCCACTCCGCTACGTCACACCATACCCCCGAACCGTTCCGCCACTTATCCACGGTTGCCCCTTCAAAACAAAAAGGTGTACCAGTAGTTTTGAGAAAAAGGACCAAAACAAGAAATAGTGGATCAAACTGAATTTATTATTGTTTTAATTACTTAGTATATACAATGCCTCCCCTGAGTCTACTGTTAACAATATCTTTACAACACCTTCGGGAAAAATATTCCTCATAAAAAAATAGGGGGGTGTCAAAGTAACGAAATTCCCGCGAGGACTCCTTTAACCATAAACTAGCAAAAACTAGAGTTCATCCAAGCAAGGCTCATTGATAGACTCCATCCTCTGTCCCTGTGTGCTCATCGATTCAAACTACTTTCTCGTTACCCACTCCGCTACGTCAAACCATGCCCCCGAACCGTTCCGCCACTTATCCACGGTTGCCACTTCAAAACAAAAAGGTGGACCAATAATTTTGAGAAAAACGACCAAAACGAGAAATAGTGGACCAAACTGAATTTATTATTGTTTTAATAACTTCCCTGCAGTCAAATTCCGAACTACTCAGCAAACATACTAGTTCATTGACTAACCATTTTGTGGCATATGCCTACCAGTTCGTTGTTGATTAGTTTTAAAAGCAGTCAATGCCAAACTACTCAGCGAAAATTCTAGTTCATTGACTATACATTTTGTGGTGTATTTATACTAGTTCATTGCTGATTAGCTTCAAACAATATAGTTCAATGACTATACCTTTTGTGGTGTATTCATACTAGTTCACTTCTGATCACCTTTAAACCAGTCAATGTCGAACTACTCAGCAAACAATATAGTTCAATGACGATACATTTTGTGGAGTATTCATACTAGTTCATTTCTGATCACCTTTAAACCAGTCAATGTCCAACTACTCAGCAAAGAATATAGTTCATTGACTATACATTTTGTGGTGTATTTATACTAGTTCATTGCTGATTAGCTTCAAACCAGTCAAGGCCAAACTACTCAGCAAGTAATATAGTTCATTGACTATACATTTTGTGGTGTATTCATACTAGTTCATTACTGATCACCATTAAACCAGTCAATGTCGAACTACTCAGCAAAGAATATAGTTCATTGACTATACATTTTGTGGTGTATTTATACTAGTTCAATGCTGATTAGCTTCAAACCAGTCAAGGCCAAACTACTCAGCAAGCAATATAGTTCATTGACTATACATTTTGTGGTGTATTCATACTAGTTCATTTCTGATTACCATTAAACCAGTCAATGTCGAACTACTCAGCAAACAATATAGTTCATTGACTATACATTTTGTGGTGTATTCATACTAGTTCATTTCTGATCACCTTTAAACCAGTCAATGCCGAACTACTCAGCAAACAATATATTTCATTGTCTATACATTTTGTAGTGTATTCATACTAGTTCATTGCTGATCACCTTTAAACCAGTCAATGTCAAACTACTCAGCTAACAATATAGTTCATTGACTATACATTTTGTGGTGTATTTATACTAGTTCATTGCTGATTAGCTTCAAACCAGTCAAGGCCAAACTACTCAGCAAACAATATAGTTCATTGACTATACATTTTGTGGTGTATTCATACTAGTTAATTTCTGATCACCTTCAAACCAGTCAATGTCGAACTACTCAGCAAACAATATAGTTCATTGACTATGCATTTTGTGGCATATGGATACCAGTTCATTGTTGATTAGCTTTAAACCATTCAATGCCAAACTACTTAGCGAAAATTCTAGTTCATTGACTATGCATTTTGTGGTGTATTCATACTAGTTCATTTCTGATTTCCTTTAAGCCAGACATTGCCAAACTACTCGGCAAACAATGTAGTTCATTGACTGTACATTTTGTGGTGTATTCATACTAGTTCATTTCTGATTAGCTTTAAACCAGTCAATGCCAAACTACTCAGCAACATTATAGTTCTACGCCTAAAAATTTTGTGGTGTATTCATACTAGTTAATTTCTGACTACCTTCAAACTAATCAATTCCAAACTACTCAGCAGACACCTAGCTCGTTTACTATACATTTTATGGATGTTTTTATACTAGTTCTTTGGTGATTGCCCTTAAACCAATCAATGCCAATCTAATCAGAAAACATACTAGTATACAACTATAATTTGCTGGGCGAAATAATACTAGTCAGAAAAATCCTGGTTCGTACTAGTATGCAAGTATGTATGAAACTCGGGTTGAAATCATACTACACCTTTTTCAGTTTATATTCAGAAAGTTTTCTGAATATCAATTGTAATTTTCTGAATGTCAATTGTATTTTTCTGAAAATCAAATGGAAATTCTGTAACTGCATTCAGATCTTTTATGATCCCTCTAGATCTTTTATGATCCCATTTTGGCCAGGTTTGTTTGGATGTCCGGCACCCTGGGGATTGTTGCTACTTTTCGTTGGCTTGACGGAGTGTGTACTCCAAGCCAACGAAAGGTGGCAACAATCCCCAAGTTGCCGGACATCCAAACAAACCTGGCCTAAATGGGATCATAAAAGATCTAGAGGCATTCACGCCCTAAGAAGGAGAGAAATCTTAATATTAATAGGTGTTCTAACTGGGCACTGCCTTATTGGTAGGCACGCAGAAGGGGTGCGCTATCGACGATGCTGTAGGAGCTGCAAAGATGATGAGGAAGAGGAAACGGTGAAGCAGACCGCTGGGATTTTCAAAATGGCCGGGTCCCGGGACTGACTTTCCTAGTGCTGGTGGTATCACAACGGGCTTTTCAAAACTGGCCTAAGTGTGCCTCTGCGGCAGCCACTAACCTAACCTAACCTAACTGCATTCAACTGTTTGAACAGTCACAGATATTTAAATTTAAAAAAAAAACTAGGTCCCGCCAACTCATAGGGAAAAAATCAAAGCAGCACACTATAAGTTGGAATAGAAGTTCGGCAAAAGTCTCGTTAGAGGTTATGACAACCTCTTGGTATATAACCGCCAATTTTTTTTACGTTGCGGCATAAACTTGAGTATATTGACAACAACAATATAAATTAACTCTACCAATGCTCCTGTAACTCGAGTGTATGGCCCAGCATGAAAGCAGTCTTACTTTGACTCTTTTTGATGTAAAAAGAAGACTTAATTTTATCTATATATCATATGTGGGTCCGGAACTCCGCAGTGGACGACTAACTTAACCTTAATTTACCTTAACTAAAAATACAACCCCAAAGCCCCAATTACATAAATCTTTGACAAATGCGCGCCTCGTTTTTGAGCATTTGCAAAAATTTCGCTTCGCTTTACGTTTAAAAAACTTTGTATGAAAGTGGATCCTACAAAGTTGAATGCAATTGGGCCTTCACCTATATAATCAAACTTGACGAACGCGGAATTTGAAAGGAGCCATTGCACGTAGAATTCAATAATTAAATTAAAAATACAATAAACAACATAATTTAAAAAATATAGAAAAAAAAACTTGTGTTAACTTTACCGAGAATCGAACTCAGAGCCTTTAGCTCATTTTTGGCTGTGTATGAACTAGTATATCAACTGGTATAATGCTGATGCAGAGGCTGACTAGTATACCAATTGGTATGGTGCTGATGCAGAAGAGGACAATTGCTTTTCTTTTTCTCTTGTAACTGCTTCTTTTTTACCTTGTAATTCACAGATGCTTTTTCGTGTTTGGGTAAATACAAATAGTCGCTGCTTTCTAAAGAATAAACTGGTATATTGCTGATGTAGAGGCTGACTATGATACTGGTGCATAGACCGACTAGTATACCAACTGGAATGAATCCAAATTCGTGGACTAGTATGACAAGTGGTACGATCTGAATGGGCATAATGATTAGTATGTCCTGCCGCATAGACTGAGCAGTATGTCAACCGGTATGATTCTGATGTATATATGAACTAGTATGACAACTGGTAAGATTTTGATGCATATATGAACTAGTATGTCAAATGGTATATTTCTGATGCAAATTTGAACTAGTATGTCAACTGATATGATTATGATGCATAAATGAACTGATATGTCAACTGGTATGATTCTGATGTATAAATGAACTACTATATCAACTGGTATGATTCTGACGCATATATGAACTAGTATGACAACTGGTATGATTCCGATGATTTTTTTAACTAGTCTGTTAATTGGTATGATTCTGATGCATTAATGAACTAGTCTGTCAACTGGTATGATTCTGATGCATATAAGAAGTAGTCTGTCAACAGGTATGATTCTGATGCATATATGAACTAGTCTGTCAACTGGTATGATTCTGATGCATATATGAACTACTCTTTCAACTGGTATGATTTTGATGTATATATAAAGTAGTCTGCCAACTGGTATGATTATGATGTATATATGAACTATTCTTTCAACTGGTACGATCCTGACGTATATACGAACTAGTATCTTAAATGGTATAATACTGATGTGTATAATAACAAGTATATCAACTGGTATATTCCTGATGCAGAGGCTGACTAGTCAGCCAATTGGTATGGTGCTGATGCAGAGAAGGACAATTGCCATCTCGTAGGACATCGCCGTGTTAAAAATACCAGTTGCTAATATGGAAAAATTACAGAACTCGAACTAGTTGAAGCCGCCTAGCTGCCCTGCAGTCAAATTCCGAACTACTCAGCAAACATACTAGTTCATTGACTAACCATTTTGTGGCATATGCCTACCAGTTCGTTGTTGATTAGTTTTAAAAGCAGTCAATGCCAAACTACTCAGCGAAAATTCTAGTTCATTGACTATACATTTTGTGGCGTATGCATACTAGTTCATTGCTGATTAGCGTTAAACCAGTCAATGCCAAACTACTCAGCAAACAATATAGTTCATTGACTATACATTTTGTGGTGTATTTATACTAGTTCATTGCTGATTAGCTTCAAACCAGTCAAGGCCAAACTACTCAGCAAACAATATAGTTCAATGACTATACATTTTGTGGTGTATTCATACTAGTTCACTTCTGATCACCTTTAAACCAGTCAATGTCGAACTACTCAGCAAACAATATAGTTCAATGACGATACATTTTGTGGTGTATTCATACTAGTTCATTTCTGATACTCTTTAAACCAGTCAATGTCCAACTACTCAGCAGAGAATATAGTTCATTGACTATACATTTTGTGGTGTATTTATACTAGTTCATTGCTGATTAGCTTCAAACCAGTCAAGGCCAAACTACTCAGCAAGCAATATAGTTCATTGACTATACATTTTGTGGTGTATTCATACTAGTTCATTTCTGATCACCTTTAAACCAGTCAATGTCGAACTACTCAGCAAACAATATAGTTCATTGACTATACATTTTGTGGTGTATTCATACTAGTTCATTTCTGATCACCTTTAAACCAGTCAATGTCGAACTGCTCAGCAAACAATATAATTCATTGTCTATACATTTTGTAGTGTATTCATACTAATTCATTGCTGATCACCTTTAAACCAGTCAATGTCCAACTACTCAGCTAACAATATAGTTCATTGACTATACATTTTGTGGTGTATTTATACTAGTTCATTGCTGATTAGCTTCAAACCAGTCAAGGCCAAACTACTCAGCAAACAATATAGTTCATTGACTATACATTTTGTGGTGTATTCATACTAGTTAATTTCTGATCACCTTTAAACCAGTCAATGTCGAACTACTCAGCAAACAATATAGTTCTACGCCTAAAAATTTTGTGGTGTATTCATACTAGTTAATTTCTGGCTACCTTCAAACTAATCAATTCCAAACTACTCAGCAGACACCTAGCTCGTTTACTATACATTTTATGGATGTTTTTATACTAGTTCTTTGCTGATTACCCTTAAACCAATCAATGCCAATCTAATCAGAAAACATACTAGTATACAACTATAATTTGCTGGGCGAAATAATACTAGTCAGAAAAATCCTGGTTCGTACTAGTATGCAAGTATGTATGAAACTCGGGTTGAAATCATACTACACCTTTTTCAGTTTATATTCAGAAAGTTTTCTGAATATCAATTGTAATTTTCTGAATGTCAATTGTATTTTTCTGAAAATCAAATGGAAATTCTGTAACTGCATTCCGATCTTTTATGATCCCTCTAGATCTTTTATGATCCCATTTTGGCCAGGTTTGTTTGGATGTCCGGCACCCTGGGGATTGTTGCTACTTTTCGTTGGCTTGACGGAGTGTGTACTCCAAGCCAACGAAAGGTGCAACAATCCCCAAGTTGCCGGACATCCAAACAAACCTGGCCGAAATGGGATCATAAAAGATCTAGAGGCATTCACGCCCTAAGAAGGAGAGAAATCTTAGTATTAATATGTGTTCTAACTGGGCACTGCCTTATTGGTAGGCACGCAGAAGGGGTGCCCTAACGACGATGCTGTAGGAGCTGCAAAGATGATGAGGAAGAGGAAACGGTGAAGCACCTCATCTGCAACTGCCCGGCCTTAAGCGGCGCGGGAACGCGCTTTTTGGGAGTTCCCTTCCTGGATTGTCTAAACCAGACCGCTGGGATTTTCCAAATCGCCGGGTCCCGGGACTGACTTTCCTAGTGCTGGTGGTATCACAACGGGCTTTTCAAAACTGGCCTAAGTGTGCCTCTGCGACAGCCACTAACCTAACCTAACCTAACTGCATTCAACTGTTTGAACAGTCACAGATTTTTAAATTTAAAAAAAAAACTAGTCCCGCCAACTCATAGGGAAAAAATCAAAGCAGCACACTATAAGTTGGAAGAGAAGTTCGGCAAAAGTCTCGTTAGAGGTTATGACAACCTGTTGGTATATAACCGCCATTTTTTTTTACGTTGCGGCATAAACTTGAGTATATTGACAACAACAATATAAATTAACTCTACCAATGCTCCATTAACTCGAGTGTATGGCCCAGCATGAAAGCAGTCTTACTTTGACTCTTTTTGATGTAAAAATAAGACTTAATTTTATCTATATATCATATGTGGGTCCGGAACTCCGCAGTGGACGACTAACTTAACCTTAATTTACCTTACCTAAAAATATAACCCCAAAGCCCCAATTACATAAAACTTTGACAAATGCGCGCCTCGTTTTTGAGCATTTGCAAAAATTTCGCTTCGCTTTACATTTAAAAAACTTTGTATGAAAGTGGATCCTACAAAGTTGACTGCAATTGGGCCTTCACCTATATAATCAAACTTGACGAACGCGGAATTTGAAAGGAGCCATTGCAAGTAGAATTCAATAATTAAATTAAAAATACAATAAACAACATAATTTAAAAAATATAGAAAAAAAAACTTGTGTTAACTTTACCGAGAATCGAACACAGAGCCTTTAGCTTATTTTTGGCTGTGTATGAACTAGTATATCAACTGGTATAATGCTGCTGCAGAGGCTGACTAGTATACCAATTGGTATGGTGCTGATGCAGAAGAGGACAATTGCTTTTCTTTTTCTCTTGTAACTGCTTCTTTTTTACCTTGTAATTCACAGATGCTTTTTCGTGTTTGGGTAAATACAAATAGTCGCTGCTTTCTAAAGAATAAACTGGTATATTGCTGATGTAGAGGCTGACTATGATACTGGTGCATAGACCGACTAGTATACCAACTGGAATGAATGTCAAATTCGTGGACTAGTATGACAAGTGGTACGATCTGAATGGGCATAATGATTAGTATGTCCTGCCGCATAGACTGAGCAGTATGTCAACCGGTATGATTCTGATGTATATATGAACTAGTATGTCAACTGGTAAGATTCTGATGCATATATGAACTAGTATGTCCTGCCGCATAGACTGAGCTGTATGTCAACCGGTATGATTCTGATGTATATATGAACTAGTATGTCAACTGGTAAGATTCTGATGCATATATGAACTAGTATGTCAAATGGTATATTTCTGATGCAAATTTGAACTAGTATGTCAACTGATATGATTATGATGCATAAATGAACTGATATGTCAACTGGTATGATTCTGATGCATAAATGAACTACTATATCAACTGGTATGATTCTGACGCATATATGAACTAGTATGACAACTGGTATGATTCCGATGATTTTTTTAACTAGTCTGTTAATTGGTATGATTCTGATGCATTAATGAACTAGTCTGTCAACTGGTATGATTCTGATGCATATAAGAAGTAGTCTGTCAACAGGTATGATTCTGATGCATATATGAACTAGTCTGCCAACTGATATGATTCTGATGTATATATGAACTAGTCTGCCAACTGGTATGATTCTGATGTATATATGAACTATTCTTTCAACTGGTACGATCCTGACGTATATACGAACTAGTATCTTAAATGGTATGATACTGATGTGTATAATAACAAGTATATCAACTGGTATATTCCTGATGCAGAGGCTGACTAGTCAGCCAATTGGTATGGTGCTGATGCAGAGGAGGACAATTGCCATCTCGTAGGACATCGTCGTGTTAAAAATGCCAGTTGCTAATATGGAAAAATTACAGAACTCGAACTAGTTGAAGACGCCTAGCTGACTGTTATTTGATTAGTATAAAACTAGTTAAGTTGACTGCAGGGTGGTATTTGATTAGTATAAAACTAGTTAAGTTGACTGCAGGGTTAGTATAGAAAATGTCTCCCCTGAGTCTACTGTTCACAATATCTTTACAATACCTTCGGGAAAAATATTCCTCATAAAAAAATAGGCGGGTGTCCAAGCAACGAAATTTCCGTAGAGGACTCCTTTAACCATAAACTAGCAAAAACTAGAGTTCATCCAAGAAACAGCTAAAATACATGAGACAGTCCATATGAAAACATCTAATTCAAAAAGCTGGTTAGTCTCGGATTTTGCTCAAACTTTGAGGGACACTTCTTTAGGGTCCTAACGGATCAAATTTACACACATTTAATTTTTATAACCACTGGTTTCGGACTGGTCGAATTTTAAAGTTTGAAAAACGTCGATTTTAGGCTTATCCTATTATTGCTGTACATATGTTTCTATTTCTCGTGAAGGGTTGACACCTTGCCGCGGTACGAGGGCTTAAGTCGATAGCCACAGGGCTGCGCTGCCCTTGTGATCATAGTGCCGCCGGTACTACATCACGAGAGAAGCCAAGCCTCTCTGGCGCGACGACTAAGATCTTCCCCCTCCCAATCCAGGGTGTTATGCGACCACGTGCCCATTGGACGTTTGCAGCCGGGAGGCAAATCGTGGCTGTAATCGAACGGAGCCTCTCTGATACCGGGCCGCCTCGGAGAGTAACTATGGCCTTACCGCGGCATGGGGCTCTGCCGCGGCGGACGACACATTCCCCATACTCTTCCTTTGACCCTAAACTGGCCTTGCCCGGCAAGGGGTCGTACGAACAAGATGAAAAAAAGTAATAAAAACCTTAAAAATAATGATACAACCATGTATACTGCCCAGCAGAGGAGGAAAATGCTGGAGCAAGCGAGAACGCAACGTCGGAGGACAAACTCCATTTCTTCATCAGCCGAGAGGTCGACAGCGATGGCAACTACGAGTCGATCAGCTCTGGATAATAAGGGGGCAATCCCCAAAGTAAGTACCGGTACAAACACGGTGAAGCCAACAACGGCTGATGCTAGAGCCCTAGTAAGTGCCGGTACCGAAACCAAGTCTTTAACGTCTGTGGCAGTGGTCTCACGACCTGGCCTCAGAGATCCAAATAAGGGAACGACCGCGATGGCAACTACGGGTCGAAATTTACCCCAAAAGACATCTCCCAGTCGCTCTGAGTACTTGGACAAAAGAGCGGCCGCGAGGATACTGAAGAAATACGAGGGTATTTCACAAGAGACGCTATCGCCGAATGCTAGGAAGACGGTGGAGATGGCTGAAGTTATCTTACCGAACTTCCAAAGCGATTACGCGCCAAAGAAGGTTAATATAAATCCCTTCAAACGCCAGAGATCGGACGTGGATTTAAAACCTCACCCGAAGCGGCAGCAACACGCCCCCGTAATGGGTAAACTCAGCTTTGCTGAAGTGACTAAGGATAGGATCCTCATAGGCGTCATTGACCGAGGTAATGAAAACTGGGCCATCCCTAGGGACCAGTGGCGGTTCGTCCGGAACGCTATCGGTAATGCCCTTCTCGACATTATGGATGAGTCTCCGGGTGCCACTCCGATGGGTTCTGATGCGGGATGGCACCAGGGCCGAATCAAGGTATTCGCTTGCGAGGATGCAAAAACTGTTGCACTGTACAAGGCAGCAGCTGCAAGACTAGGTGAGATCTACCAAGGGGCAAGAATCGAGGTTGTCGACTGGAAGGACATCCCGGCTCGGCCAAGGCAAGAGCGTGGATTCCTGCTATCCCTGCTGAACCTGAGAGAATTCTCAGGATGCTGAGGATCATGAACCCGTCTCTCCCGACGCAGGACTGGGGTGTAAATCTGGTCGAGGACGCGGTAGGGCCTGATAGGCAAGTGGTCTTCACCTTGAATAAGGAGGCACTCGAGCCCCTTAAACGGTGCAATGGACGAGTGCACTACGGCATGGGTCAGATCGTGATCCACGTATACCGCGGCGATGCACAGCGCGCTGCTATTTCGGCTGCACCGGAGGACTCGGACATCGCAGTGCCGGAAGGGGAGTCGGAGATGTCCGACTCGGAAAGTATGGTATCTGCCACGTCAAATGGCGAAGGAGCAGTGAACAGCTCGGAGATGGGAGACAGCCTGCTGGACGGGGAAGACCTCAACGTCACAGTGATAGCAGCTAGTCCTGAGCGCACCACAGTTGACACTGCCACAGTTAGGAGGATCTCTGCCACGCCAAACCGTGGTCTGAAGAAATCGTCGTTGAAAAATAAGCCTCCAGACGAGGTGGAACTCGACGATACGGCGTTGGCAGGGAAGTCTGAGCACTCTCATGTTGGTGGTGATTCAGATAAACCTGCACAAATCTAAAGCAGCCTCGGCTGCTTTAATCAGTCGTCTCTCTAAAGGCGACGTAGATGTGGTCCTCATCCAAGAACCCTGGGTCAACAGCTCAAGGATTTGCGGTTTGGGGACTAAGGGTTATAAGCTTATTCGAGCCAGCGAGGGGGGCCGGGTTAGAGCCTGTATTTTAGTTAAGTCTGAGCTGAATGCATTTCTCTTGCCCAACTATACCAATGGTGACATTACAGCTGCCAGTTTAACAGTCGACAGTACCAGTCTGACGATTGCGTCGGTCTATATGCCCTACGACGCCGAAGAACCTCCGCCACAGAGGGAGGTAAAAGACCTGGTGGCAAATTTTTCCATGGGTCATCTTATTATCGGAACTGACGCCAATGCTCATCACGTCCAGTGGGGAAGCTCCGATATCAATGCTAGAGGAGAGTCGTTGTTTGACTATTTGTTAACAACTAACCTGGTAGTTTGCAACGTGGGTAACGAACCTACGTTTATTACTAAAACCCGTAGGGAGGTAATAGATCTCACTATTTGCAGCGAAGGCGCTTATGAGTGGGTCAGAAAATGGCGCGTTCTCGATGAGCACTCATTCTCCGACCACCGGTACGTAGAAATAGTTCTAGACTTTTCTGTTGAGCAGCCGGTTATGAAACGCAACCCACGTAACACTAACTGGCAGCTACCCAATGAAATACTATCTAGGGACTTACCAGCACTGCCCCCACAAGTCCCCTCATCAGTAGGGGAGTTGGAGGATCTGGTAAAGACCTTTACAACGGCGCTCTCGAATGCATTAGAGCAGGCTTGCCCAGTGCCAAAACCACGCGGTAAACATAGGCCGCATTGGTGGTCCTACGACCTGGACTCGCTCCGAAAATCATGTAGGACACAATTTAATAAGGCCAAGAGCCTTGGCACGGAGACTGAATGGCTCGAATATAAAGTTAAACTCAGGGCCTACAAAAAAGCTCTGAGGCAGGCGAAGAGAGTATCGTGGAGAAATTTCTGCACTGGGGTCGAAAATGTCGACGATACAGCGAGACTTAGACGAGTGCTCTCAAAAACTCAAACAGCCACAAGCTATTTGCGCAAACCTGACGGATCCTGGACCAGCACGGAGAGGGAAACCCTAGAGCTGCTCTTGAATACGCACTTCCCAGGGAACTTGCATGAGGAACCCGTAGCACCTACAACAAACCTGGCTGTATACATACCCATCACGGAGGAAAAGGTTAGGTGGGCGGTTAAGAGCTTCGAACCGTTCAAGGCTGCCGGGCCAGACGGGATTATTCCCGCACAACTCATAAACACGCTGGAGACATCAGCCAAATGGCTGGTATTTCTCTATACAGCCTGCCTGGCTCTTAGCTACATTCCGTGCTCCTGGAGAAGTGCCACGGTAGTGTTTATTCCTAAGGCGGGGAAGGCGTCTCATTACGAGCCGAAGGACTACAGGCCGATCAGTCTCTCATCCTTTGTGCTCAAAACCTTCGAGAGGATAATAAATGACTACCTCTCCTCTACTATTGATAGCAACCTGATCTGTAGCTATCAGCATGCATACACCAAAGGGAAATCTACAGAAACTGCGCTTAACAGCCTAGTTTCTGTTATTGAAAAATCGCTGTATGAGAAGGAGTACTGTCTTGCGGCCTTTTTAGATATTGAAGGAGCCTTCAACAACATAAGCCCTGATGCTATAAACACCGCTTTAACAAGTCTGGGCATAAGCAGGTCTCTTATTGGACTTATTGATCAACTGCTAAGGGGTAGACGAATAGTTTCATCACTGGGCTCGGTTGACTTATCACGCTATGTCACAAGGGGAACGCCTCAGGGTGGTGTTCTCTCCCCGCTTCTATGGAATCTCACTGTCAACTCGATGCTGCGAGACACAAGCTGGGGGGGCGGGAAGGTAGTGGCATATGCAGACGACTTAGCTATAGTATATAGGGGCAAATTCCCACAAACCCTGTGCGACTTGATGCAAGCAGCACTGCGAGAGGTTTCCTCATGGTGCTCGCGCTGCGGACTGAGCATCAACCCGGGAAAAGTAGAACTGGTTCTTTTCACCAACCGCTATAAGATACCACCGCTAACACTACCAAAACTGAATGACGTGCACCTGAACCTGGCTGACAAAGCCAAGTTCTTAGGCACAGTTCTGGATAGGAAACTAACCTGGAAGGAGAATGTTCTTCAGCGCCAGAAGAAAGCGTGTATTGCACTCTACACATGCAAAAGAGCCATTGGAAAGAAATGGGGGCTCAGCCCCAAAATATGCAAATGGATCTACACCGCAATCATTCGACCAATCATGCTCTATGGAGTTGTGGTATGGTGGCCTGCGCTGAGCAAGGCAACAAACCTTAATCTGCTAGGTAAAGTACACAGATCTTGCATGATCTGTATAAGCGGTGCGTTAAGAACAACGCCCAATGAAGCACTCCAGGCCATTCTTGGCATTTTACCACTCGAGCTGGAAGGGCACCGGGTAGCAGCAGCATCGGCTCTACGTCTAAGGGAAACGTCCGGCTGGGGCGCAAGCACTACTGGACACGCCTGTATTTTGGGATCCTATAGCTTTCTTCCGCTGAGCACGGATCGTTGTGCGACCACAACAGTCGGAGATAGCTGTTTTAAAATCAACATTCCCAGCAGGGAAGAATGGGAGAGCACGGATCGGAGTCCCGCCACTCATGGCGGCACTTCCATTTATACTGATGGCTCGAAGTTAGACGGCAGAGTTGGAGAAGGGGTTTATTCAAAGGATCTGAGCCTTGAGCTCTCCTTCAGACTACCTGATCACTGCAGTGTCTTCCAGGCTGAAGTTTCAGCAATCATGGACGCCGCGGCTTGGATAGGCCAACACACTATCGGACACGACATTTTTATATTCAGCGACAGCCAGGCGGCCATCAAATCCCTTGGCTCTTATTCGTTCAACTCTGAACTGACGCTCAGCTGTCGTCGATCTCTACAGGAGATGGCCCAACAGAATCGCGTGAACCTCACATGGGTCCCGGGGCATAGGGACATTGAGGGAAATTGTAGGGCAGACGAACTTGCGAGGCAGGGCACGACCAAGCAGGTTCTTCGGGATAAAGAGCGCTTAGGTATGCCGTTTGCCACTTGCAAGCTAATGCTGAAGGAGTACACACTCCGCCAAGCCAACGAAAGATGGCTGCAATCTCCAGGATGCCTGATATCCAAAGAAACCTGGCCGAAATGAGATCAAAAAAGATCGAGACAAATTTATGCCCTAAGGAGAAGAGAAATCTCCATATTAATAGGCGTATTGACTGGGCACTGCCTCATTGGTAGGCACGCAGAAAGACTTGGTGTGCCCTACCGACGATGCTGTAGGAGTTGTAAGGATGATGAGGAGGAGGAAACGGTGGAGCACCTCATCTGCAACTGCCCGGCTTTAAGTGGCGCGAGAATGCGCTTTTTGGGAGTTCCCTTCGCCTACGCCAGGTCACGGAGCTGGACATAAAGGACCTGATGGCCTTCATCAAGTCATCTAAATGGTTCGAGGAGGAGTAACGGTGTCGGTATAGGAACGTCAGTCCCGGGATTCTGCTATGTGGAGAATTCCGTTAATACCGGGATTTTCCATATGGCAGGGTCCCGGAACTGACTTTCCTAGTGTTGGTGGTATCACAACGGGCCTTTTAATACTGGCCTAGGTGTGCCTCTACGGTAGCCACTTGAACCTAACCTAACCTATTGCCAACAACCTTCCCTTAGACACCGAAGCTGTAGCTCTTCAAGTTAATGTGGTTATGGTACAAATACCCAATATGACCCCCTTAACCTTTGGGTGCGAATAAAAAATAACTGTGACGTGCTGGACTATAAATTTGTTCAGAAAAGTACTATGGTTACTCTGCTGCAAAATGGCTGTCGTACAGTGTTATTGTACAATTTATTTCGAAAAACTAGGTAAGAATTCTTGTTTTAGCGCTAACCGTTTTGGTAACTGGTTCAGTAACCTATTCAATTATAAATGTTAGCTGGTTCGGTAACCTATTCAACTATAAATGTTAACCAAATGTTAGTTAACCAAATGTTAACCGAAACATTGACTGCATCAGAACATAATGTTAGCTAATTGTTAGCAGTTTCGGTAACCCTTTCAACAAATACTGTTAACAACATGCTTGCCAAAACATTGACGCCTTCAACAAATACTGTTAACTACATTTTAACCAAAACAAATGCCAGTTTTTGAAAAGGAAATTTTTTATAACAGGTAGTTTTGAGTTGTACGGGTATACTTTATAGCAAATGGAAAATTAGAGGTTAAAATTTTCAACGGCCTGAACAAAATTAGCTACTTCGGTAACCGTATGAAAAATGACTATTTAAATTGGTTGCTAGCCGGTATACGGTTTGCAGGGATATAGTCAAATACACACTCACAACAAATTTCAAGGATTTACTAGCAGTAATAACGGAGATATTAAAAATTTACAAAGCTATATTTGCATGCGTTCAATGTAAAAATTTTTTTTTTTGCTTCTCCTGTCAACATTTTTTTATGTCAGTTAGGGCTTTTGTGAATTAAGGTAGCGATATATTTAATTAGTCTTACCTTTCTTTTAATCATGGCGCTCCAGCGGACACTCTGTGGAAATTAAGAAAATAATCGTTTGCTGGCTCTGTGCGGATGTTGTTGAGCTGCCGGAGTTTTTTTT
This sequence comes from Campiglossa producta, assembly GCA_964058755.1. Taxonomy (NCBI): domain Eukaryota; kingdom Metazoa; phylum Arthropoda; class Insecta; order Diptera; family Tephritidae; genus Campiglossa; species Campiglossa producta. The sequence continues at coordinate 98,517,494 of CAXKVI010000001.1, forward strand.
TTTTGCTGACCAGGCTTGGATCCTATAATGGTGCTTGCGAAGATGTTTTTCTTGGTAGTGGAGGCGGCTCATCCCCAAACAATTGCTTTCTATCCTGTTGTTTTTCGAAGTCTCTTTGCCCATTAAATATGGACTATGCATCTTGTGGCTAAAAGATAGAAACGTTTCTAAGGCCCACTTGCACGACGCCGAGTTACCTTTTTAACTCAGAGTTAATTTGAAAAGTTGTCAAAAACGTATGGAGTTAACCCCTCATTTGACGTTAGCTCTGAGTTAAAAATATAAATTTTCGTTGTGCAAGTGAGCCTAAGAATAGTTTAAAGTTTTCAAAAATTTAGCTCTTACCTTTTTTTCGTTTTGAAAAAATTTGACAAATAACACAGCTCTACAAAAAAAAAAAAATCTTGTTGCCCTGGGTATTTTTGCAAATTCTTATACCTTGGGGTACCCAAATAAAGACTGCATTCAAGAAACTCCTGGAAGTCCTCTAGTTTTTAAAATAGGGGTCAAAAACCCCTTTTCCATAGGTTGGGGCATATATTGGTCCATAACTTTTTTTCTGTTTGTCCTATCAACTTGATGTTAGTGGCGTTGAAAAGATGTTATTTCACCCTTTAACCACGTATACAACTTGTTAACGCATCTTGATACATGTCAGAGATATTGTCAAAATAATGCCAAAAAAACTTTCAGTTACGTTTTTCTCTAATAATTTGTTAACTAGTGTATATATAAACTATTTTGAAACGATCTCTATTTATTTCCCTTTTCAACGAAATATAATTTGTTAATATCCAAGCACGTGTTCCTACGATATTCTAGTTTAATCAAAAAACGGGAAAATATGCATACCAAAATTGCTTAGTTATTACATATGTAATGTAATTTTTTTTGTGTTTGTTATTGAAAAACTAAAGTCACAAAACCAATTTCCAAAAAAAAGACAAAAAAAAAATTAGATAAATACGGATATACATATGCTACCAAAAATCGAAAACCGCAAAAGTTTTATTCAAAATCAGCCAATATTAACTTTTATCTATTATATTAATAGGCTAACAAATTTTACATATAAATATTTGCCAAACTTAAACCCATACTAAATATGCATAAATATTAATGAAATGCATATGGATTTGTTGGCATACCTCTAAGGCAGTGCACAATTATCTAATATATAACCAATCCTGCTTCATTTATCTGTAATAAGCGAATGAAAATTTCTCATACCACTTGAATTGGTTATCTGACAATCAATTTGTACATAAAGCGATAGCCCAGTGGGAATCGTCGGGGGTAGTGGTCGAGCGGTTAATGGTTCAAGTAGAGCTATCGGCCAATTTTTTTTTTTATTTTTTCAATATATAAAAATTTCTTATCTTGACTTTTTTTATTCTATTTATCGGACTTCGGTAGATTACTTCTATAAATTGTAGTGATTTCTACCGTTTGAGACAAAACGATTGCATAAATTAGTGGCTATTTGTTAAGCACAATCTCATCATCCGATTATTCAAGTGCAAATTAAAATCTCGAAATCCGAATATTTGCATGGCATTTGCCATAAATAATTTTGGAAAGGGCTGCTGTAATTTAATATTTTTATTATATAATAACAGCCACTATTTTTTAAATTCTTTGATGGCCTCATTTTGCCTATAGATGAGTTTTTAATGTATACATTTAAGTTGGTCGAGGTTCGGCCACGGGCCTAAAGGCAGCTAATGACAAAAAGTTGATCAGATGTTTGAATAAGTTCAACCTTTTTAAATTGGTCGAATTTCGACCACGGGATATACTAGTTTGTATTAATTTTTTTAAAGTTGTTAAATTAAAATCTTTATTTCATTTTATATTATAAACAGTGGAAAAGAAGAAACCAAATAACATATATACATACACATTTACATATTAAAAATGTTAATTTCATATGGCCATAAAATGTCTTTTAAGAGCCTTTCTATTATACGTTTTAGGGGGCAATCTCTTTTTAAGGTCCAGCAATAATCCGCCATCATGTGACAATCCCATCGACCCTGATATCGCTCCTCCATCACTTTTAGATCCTGGTGGAACCGCTCTCCCTGTTCCTCGCTATAATCTCCTAAATTATCTGGAAACTTGTCGAGATGATTGAAAAGATAGTGTAATTTTATACTCATATTTGCTCCTAGAGTGTGAAAATTTGCCATCATATTTTGTACGACTTCTTCATAATTTGATGTTTTGTGGTTCCATAAGAAATTTTCAATCACTACTACAAAACTTTCCCAAGCCATACCTTCCGGAACAGTCATAACTTTAACAAAATTTGTGTCTTTCATCAATTGCCGTATTTGAGAACCATCAAAAATTCCACTCTTCAACTTTTCCATACTAAGCTTGGGAAATTTTCTGCAAATGTATTTAAAACAATCTCCTTCCTTGTGCAGCGCTTTGACAAATTGCTTCATGATTCCTAATATAATGTGTATTGGTAGAAGTATGATTTTGTCTCGGCTGACCAATGGCTCCCTTATTACATTGCCTTTACCGACAGTTAAAGAATTTCTTAGAGGCCATGCATCTTGTTCCCAATGGAGATGCTTTGCTCTACTGTCCCACATACAAATAAAGCAGGGGTGTTTCGTATACCCACTTTGTTGGCCAAGCAAAAAATTTACCATTTTCAAATTGTATAGCTTTCACACTAATTGAGGATGTAGGGCCACTCACCACTGACAACTATTTCCTTTGCAAATGAGACAAGGGTTTTTGATTTTAATTTTAATAGTTCAATTTAATTTTAGTTTTGGTTTTTCTGTATTAATTTCTCTTTCTAAAATCACTTTACAATTTTAGTTCTAATTACAATATTTCATTTATCTTGTTCACTTTTCTTTCTAAAATCACTTTACAATTTTAGTTCTAATTACAATATTTCATTTAGTTTGTTCACTTTTCTTTCACAATTTTACTTTAACTTTTGTTAATTGCAAAGGGAGTAGGTGTTGAAGAAACCGCGCGCTCAACGACAACTGAAACTTTGATCTTTTTGCGACGCCCGCTAAGCCGCTTGCTTGCCGGTAACTATGTATATATAGGTACATAAGAAAAGGAAGCGGTATTTTTCCTGTGCTTTAAGAAATGCGGCATTAGGGGTGTCCTAACATTATAATTTAAGTTGGATTTTATAGGTAAGTACGAAAATGCAATAAGTGTAATAGGTAAGTATAAAAATGACGAGGTAAGTATCCAAAGGAGCAGGTAAGTATAAACTTAACAGGTAAGTATAAACTAAACAGGTAAGTATAAAGGTTTACAGGTAAGTATAAAATATGTAGATGTTATAATTTATGTAAATAGCATTTCAAAATTCTATGAGGTTTCGTCCCATGTCTTCAACATGGCGGCCCGCCTGCGGGTTTGTAAGATGCAGGAGCTCTTGTAATTTTTCGAGCGTAGTCACTGCTTTGCTGAAGAGCTTTCGCAGATTCCGCTGGTCAGCGTTACGGCTCTGCAAACGAGCAGCTGGTCTCTCGATCGCACGTGGGGCGACTCTTCCGCGCTGGTCATTGCGCCTGCTGGTACGTACTGGTGGCGGAGTAGCCGGACGACGAGTACGTGTCGGTGCTGACACGGTCGGACGATGTAGTAGCGTGTGGTGGGCTCTACCGCAGTGTCGGCAGCTACTGGTCGAGGTACATTCGCCTGTTTGGTGGGATGTGGCCAGGCAATTGATGCAGTATCGGTGAACGCGGGCGGACTCCCGCCGCTCTTCTGGAGTCATGGCTAAAAATGCATGACAATAACGCAATGAGTGCTGGCGGCAGCATAGCCTGCATTTTCCACGGTCCATGATGGGAGCTGTGGAGAAAGAGAAAAAAGAGAAAAAGAACGAAAACGAGAATCAGCCATTGTATTAAAGAGGGGTGCTAAGGAGGGCGGGGGGAATAGGCCAGAGGAATGTGTGCGTGTGAGTAAACTAAGAGATGGGTAATAAGCATATCTTTGTTATGTTTCGCGTAATTGTGCCATTCTGAGTGCGAATGTCTACGACGCGCACATTTTCGTCGGGACCTACATGTAATTTGGAGATACGCCCTAATCGCCACTCATTGGGTGGCAGCAGATCATCTTTGACGACGACTAGGTCGCCTTCTTTGAGATTTGGTTGTCGGGTTTTCCATTTTTGGCGTTTATGCAATTCGTGGAGATATTCGTTCTTCCAGCGATTGCTAAACTGGTGGTGTAGGACCTTGAGTTTTTGCCATTTAGGCACTAGGCTGAGATTTTCTGCACTTGGTTCTGGCAGCGAGAGCAGTGGGCCACCACGGAGGAAATGCCCGGGGGTTAAGGCGAGTAAATCGGTCGGGTCCTCGGACATAGGAGATATAGGCCGGGAATTTAGGACTGCTTCAATGCGTACGATGAGAGTCGTGAGTTCTTCGAATGAGAACTTATGGTTGCCGGCTACTTTGGTCAGATGGGTTTTGAAACTTTTAACCGCTGCTTCCCATAGACCACCCATGTGAGGAGCGTAAGGGGGGATGAATTGCCAAGAGAGGCCATGTGCAGCATACTTTTCGGCGATGTCTTGCCCTGCTTCCTTGAGGAAAAGAGAGAGTTCTTTCTGGATGGCTCTTGGAGCACCAACGAAAGTTTTTCCGTTGTCAGACATGACTTTGTGGGGAAGCCCGCGACGACCAGCGAAACGAGCAAATGCGGCTCTAAACGCTTCCGTAGTCAAATCCGAACAGACTTCCAGGTGTATTGCTTTGGTTGAGAAGCAGACAAAGACGCATACATAGGCCTTGGTGTGGGGGGCGCGACGAAGAGGGGAGGTTTTTACCAGAAACGGGCCGGCAAAGTCGACTCCTACGGTGTGAAAGGGCAAGGTGTACGTCGATCTCTCTGCTGGTAAGGCTGCCATGATCTGTGAGTTCATCTTTTGTCGGTGGATCGTGCATGGTTTGCAGTGGAAGATACACGACTTTATTTTCTGCTTCAAGCGGGGTATATAGTACTCTTGATGTATCATTCGGAGCATGAGTTGCTTTTCGGCATGTAGCATAAGAGTGTGGGTAAACTCTATAAAAAGGGTGCAGAACTTAGACGTTTCAGGGATTATAATGGGGTGGCGTTCGTTGTAACTGAGAGCGGCGTGACTTAGGCGGCCGTTGACCCTTAATACCCCTTTTTTGTCCAACATAGGACTGAGTGTCAGCAATGAGCTTTTCTTATTTATAGGTTTGGAGGCCTTTAACAATTGAATTGTTTCTGCATAGTAGAGGTATTGAGTTCGGATGATAAGTCGTTCTTTGGCATAACTTATTTCTTCCTGGGATAGCGAAAATGTGGAGGAAACGGGTTGTTTCTGCGCTTTGTGGATGAACCGATACACGTAGGCCATGACGCGAAGGGCTCGCCCAAACGAGGAGAACCGCTCTAATGGATCTGGGGTCTCGGTAGTGTGAAATGCTTCGATGCGCTTCTGTTCCGGCGGGGTAGAGTTTTGTGGTACCGTTCTTGGCCAAAGAGTGGTGGATTTAGAGAGCCATTCAGGACCCTTCCACCATAGGGAAGAGTCTGCTAACTCGTGGGGTTTGCATCCGCGTGTGCCAAGATCCGCTGGGTTGTCGCTGCTTGACACATGACGCCACACGGCGTTGTTCACATTACCGAGGATCTCGGCAGTACGATTTGCCACATAGGTCTTCCATGTGTGGGGTGGTTTTTCTAACCATGCTAGGACAATTGAGGAGTCGGACCAGAGGGTTAACTCATGAGGGGGCAAATTTAGATGGGATCGTATTTTCTTCACTAACTTTGAGATAAGGACGGCCCCACACAGTTCGAGTCGAGGTAGACTGACCGTTTTTAGAGGGGCTACTTTGCTCTTTGCGACTAACAAATGAGAGGTAAAAGTGTTTTCACTATGCTGTACTCTTAAGTACACGCATGCGCAGAACGCTTTTTCTGAGGCGTCTGAAAATCCATGCATTTGATATTGTTTATCGGGGGTGAATTCAATCCATCTGGGGATTTTTATGTTGCTTATCGCAGCGAGGCTTTCCTGAAAATTGTTCCATTTATGGAAGGTGAGGGGTTTCACGTGCTCGTCCCAGCCTGTTCCTTCTAGCCAGAGTTGTTGGAGAAGCATTTTGGCTGATATCATGATTGGCGCTAGCCATCCTGCCGGGTCGAACAATTTCGCAACCGCCGATAAAATTTGTCGCTTAGTTCGGGAGTTGGCAGCTGGAAGAGGATCGTAGGAGTAGGAGAATGAGTCGTTCAGGGCGTTCCATTTTATGCCAAGCGTCTTTGTCGAGCTGGCATCGTGGAACTTGAGGAAATCTTCATCGAGGAGGTCCGCGTTTGGGATTGATTGAAGTATTTCAGGGTGATTAGCCGTTATTTTCTTCAGAGGGAAGCCGGCTGATTTGAGTGCTTCGATAACCTGTTTCATCGAGTTAATAGTGGACTGTATTTCATATCCGCCGGAGAGGATGTCGTCTACATACGTTTCATGTAGAAGTACATTTTTGGCGAGAGGAAAAATGTCTTTGGCGTCTTCTGCTAGTTGATGAAGGGTCCTAATTGCAAGGTATGGGGCGCAGTTGACGCCGAAGGTGACAGTTTTTAACTTGAAGTCTTCGAGCCTTGCGCTTGACGGTTTACGAAAGAGGATTCGCTGGTATTCTTGATGTTGAGGGTGTACGCGAATTTGACGGTACATCTTCTCGATATCACCGTTAAAAACGAACTTGTAGAGGCGCCATTGTAAAATTATAAGCATTAAGTCGTTTTGTAAAGTAGGGCCCGTGTGTAATACGTCGTTCAATGAATTTCCTGAATGAGAGGGTTTAGAGGCATTGAACACGATTCGCACCTTTGTGGTTTTGCTGTCGGGTTTGATAACAGCATGATGAGGCAAATAAAAGGAAAAGTATTTTCCTTCCTTTATGATTTCGCTGGGAGGGCAGGGTTCCATGTGGTTCATGGTTAAATATTCCTCCAGAACTTCGGAATATTTATCTTTTAGTTCGGGTTTTTTCTCTACCGACCTTTCTACGCTAATATATTGTTGTTGGGCTGCGGGTCGTGAGTGACCAAGGGCTAATGCGTCTGGAAAGCTTTGTTTAAAGGGGAGTTTGACCGTGTATCGGCCGTCATCTCCTCTGGTCGTGGTCGTTTTATACAAATCCTCGCAAAACGTGTCGCTCTCTGTGAGATGGGTGGTTGTGGGTTGGAATTCTTCCTGCTCCCAAAATTTTTTAAGGAGGGCATTTAGGGGGTCATCTGGAGTAACCGTTACTTGGGTGGAGAATGCAGAAATTTTTTCGTTGAGAGGACCACTCAAAATCCATCCAAATATGGTTTTCTGTGCGATAAGACTCCCAGCCACATTGGTCTCAAGGCCATTTAGCATGATTTGGCCTATTCCCCCCGCCCTCCTTAGTATTCTGTAGCTAGTTTTTTGGGTAGGCAAACTGAGTTGGGTTTGTATACGTGAGGAAACAAATGTTTTTTCGGAGCCTTGGTCAATTAACGCACGGAGTTTAAAGATTTCTCCTCGATGGAGAATCGGGACTATAGCCGTTGGCAGTAACGTTTTTTCCTTGCTGCATGAGAAGTGCGACAAAGTTTTATTGTTTTCTTGTTGCGCTGCCTGATTTTGAAGCTTAGCCGCTTGAGCTGAGATAGAGGGGGTTTCGGAGTCATTTGTCACTGGAGGCTCTACCCTTGTTTGGTTGCTTCGGGAAGAGTGACGAGAATTAGGGGGGTTGGATGATTGGGTGCCCTGATAATGGAGTAGGGAGTGGTGTCGCTTTTGGCAATATACACATCTAAAGTTGCTACGGCACTCAGCTTCTAAATGTGAAAATGACAAACAATTTCTGCAATATTGATTGTCTCTTACGAATTTATTGCGCTCCGCTACATTTAACTGTTTGAACTTTACACAGTTCATCATGGAGTGGTTAGAATTGCACAATTTGCAGGCGACCTGGCGAATTTGTTCACTGTGAAACGAATGGGACTTATTTTTGAAGCTATTCGAACTATTTTGGGGCGTGGAAGATCGGCGAATATAGTTGGGGTTTCGAGGTTTGCTTGGCCTATAAGTACCAAGCCGTTCTACTACCTCGTATCGGGTAGTGAGGAAGTTATCCATTTCCGACCAAAGAGGTAATTCCTTTCGGGACTCAAGTGATTGTTCCCATAAACGCAGTGTTTCATCGGGAAGCTTGGAGGAGCAGAGGTAGATGAGAATGGGGTCCCAGTTATTTGTGGGCACGTTGTTTAAATTGAGGGTTGAGATGCAGTTATTAATTGTGGTTTGGATCTCTTGGATCCTTTCACCATTTTCGTAAAATACCGGTTGCATATTAAAGAGAGTCTTTAATTGGCTGTCTACGAGGATTCTACGGTTCTCGTATCGGGACTTGAGTGCCCCCCAGGCTAGCTCGAAATTTTGATCATTTAAGGGATATTTTTGAATTATTAAGGCAGCTTTTCCACGAGTTTTCTGTCTCAAGTGGTAGAGTTTTTGCGCAGGGGATAATTTCGGATGATTTATGTAGACCGCCGTAAACATGTCTCTAAAGGACGGCCATGTTTCGTAGCTCCCGTGGAAAACCTCAGTATCGCATGCCGGGACTTTGAGATAGGGTTCCGACCTGGGTACTATCACTGGCACTGTGGTTTGTCCTAGGGTGATGGGGTTCGGCTCGAGTTGCGCGAGCAACTCGTTTATCCTGGTCCTGGTATTCAGTGTTGTTTCCATTGCCGTGTCATATTTTTCATCCAGTGCTGGGAGGGTGCTGCCATCTGTTATGTTCATGTGAGCTGCCTCATATGCCCGTTCTACTGCGGTTACGAGTCGGTTGATTTCCTCCATGTACGTCTGCAAACCGGGTTTAGTGTGATCTGTCTCACTAAGATTCCACCATTTGTCGCAAGTCCTTGTGAGCTTTCCTATTTCGAATTGGGATTTTCTCATAAATTCTTCTTCTTCCGCCTGGGACCTTTTCCGGGTCCTGGGTCCTGGGGGTGGATTTAGAGACATTTGTTTCTCTGTTTTTTCATCAGTCATTTTTGTTAGGGAGGTTTATTAAAGAGTGTCTTAGGAGTACCGAGAGAAGTTTTTACTATAATGTGTATCAGAGGTACACGAGAATATAGCGTTATTTGTGTATTCGGAGTACACGAAGCTGTATTTTATATACTGTGTATTAGGGGTACACGAGGGTATATTTAAGAGATTGTGAATGAGAAGTACACAAGAAACCTTTATTTTTATGGTCCTGGGTATTAAGAGGTATACCGGAATATATTTGAAACTTTTTGTAGTAGAAGTACAAGAGGGGTTTTAAATATTTAGTATAAATTATTTAAATTTTTATAAAAAATTGGGTATCTTTTTTTTGTTTTTTCCCACTGTATTTTGATACTGTTTTAACTGAGTGCGGCCCACTGTCAGTAGCTGCACTTGCTGGAATGTGTATATATATTTATGTGTACACCCTTGATGTGCTTTTTGGAGCTTATTTACTTGTCTCAGCGCTTCTGAGTCCAAGTGTAGGTATGAATATATGTATGTACAAATTATTGAGTGGAACGGAGTCGCTCTGCTAGCGGTTGTTAGGTGATGCACTTGTCTCAGCGCTTCTGAGCACAAGTGTATATATGTATGTAAATGGGTGCAATTTTTTGGAAACTAATAAGGAAATAGTGGAGTTATGAGAGTTGGTGCGAATGAGAAAATCACGTTACTGTACTTTTTTGGGTGCGTGCCTATATATTGAGCGCGCAATATCTATGCCAAAAAATATGCTGTTGCTGGGTCTGGTGATATGCAAAATATGTATAGCGGAGGGCATTTACCATGTACGGGTAAGTTAATATGTAATTTGAGGTAGGTAACTGACGGGTTTTTATAATGATTTATTTTCAGGGATAATAACGGGAGGGCACGGGTTATATGCGTGGTTTTTGTATATATTTTGTAAGTATATGAAAATGTGAGATTTATATATCTTAGTGGATTAGAGAGGGGTTTTTATATATGAAATTCGGATTTTTGTGAATTTGTATTAATTTCAGCAAAAATGAGAACATAAGGGGTTTCTCGAAAATTTATGTATATTTATTGTAGCAAAATTAAAAGAGAGCATAGGGGGTTTCTCATAGAATTGTTAGAGGTCCGCTAAGTTATATAAAAGCATGTATGTCTGGTAGGAAAATTTTGTTCTCACTTACTTTTTTCCAGGGATACCTTCTAACTACCGTACTGTGTATGCTTTGGGAACGGGATCTGCTGCCGTGGCGTGACGGATCTGCTGCTGGTGCTGCAACGGGATCTGCTGTTGGTGACTGTACCTTAGATGTTTCTCGTCGATTTTCCGTTTATTTTCCTCGACCTTTTTATTATATATTTTCAGGCACTCTAACTTGTTCACCACTGTACCTTCAAACTTTTATTTTGGGTTTTTGCCTCTTTTGTACCTGACTTTGTTTTTTTTGTATTAATTTTATTTTATTTTCAGGTCTTCTGATCGCCTTTTTTTATAAATTTTGAAATTTCCTTTTCATGCACTTTTTGTGTTTTTTTCTTATTTTCAGGTCTACTGATCGCGCACTAATTTTTATAAATTTTTCTTTTTTAAGTTTATTTTCAGGTATACTGATCTTGTTTTTTTTGTATTAATTTTATTTTCAGGTCTTCTGATCGCCTTTTTTTATAAATTTTGAAATTTCCTTTTCATGCACTTTTTGTGTTTTTTTTTTCTTATTTTCAGGTCTACTGATCGCGCACTAATTTTTATAAATTTTTCTTTTTTAAGTTTATTTTCAGGTATACTGATTGCCTTTCTAATTACAAAATTTGATTTTTTTTCTTTTGTTTTCTCTTTTCAGGCTCTTTATATATATCACCGCACTTTAATTTTAATATAATTGCTTTTTCTTTTTCAGGCTTCTTTTTATAATACACGTATATTTCTTTTCTTTTCCAGGTATAAATTTCTTCTTTTCAGGTCTTTTTTCAATCACCGCACCTTGCTATAATAACCTTTTTTTCTTTTTCAGGATTTTTTTTTTGTTTTTTGGAGTACGCCTAGTTTTTTCCCAATTTAATTTTCTTTTTAACACCTTTCTTTTCAGGTTTTTTGGAGCACCTTACTTTGATTTTATATTATTTGCACTTTAAGTTTTGCAACGTTTTTCTTTGCACCAAACTAAAGCTCCTGTACCAAATTACTTTTTTTCACTTTGGCACCGAAAGGACCATGTATAGCTTTCACACTAATTGAGGATGTAGGGCCACTCACCACTGACAACTATTTCCTTTGCAAATGAGACAAGGGTTTTTGATTTTAATTTTAATAGTTCAATTTAATTTTAGTTTTGGTTTTTCTGTATTAATTTCTCTTTCTAAAATCACTTTACAATTTTAGTTCTAATTACAATATTTCATTTATCTTGTTCACTTTTCTTTCTAAAATCACTTTACAATTTTAGTTCTAATTACAATATTTCATTTAGTTTGTTCACTTTTCTTTCACAATTTTACTTTAACTTTTGTTAATTGCAAAGGGAGTAGGTGTTGAAGAAACCGCGCGCTCAACGACAACTGAAACTTTGATCTTTTTGCGACGCCCGCTAAGCCGCTTGCTTGCCGGTAACTATGTATATATAGGTACATAAGAAAAGGAAGCGGTATTTTTCCTGTGCTTTAAGAAATGCGGCATTAGGGGTGTCCTAACATTATAATTTAAGTTGGATTTTATAGGTAAGTACGAAAATGCAATAAGTGTAATAGGTAAGTATAAAAATGACGAGGTAAGTATCCAAAGGAGCAGGTAAGTATAAACTTAACAGGTAAGTATAAACTAAACAGGTAAGTATAAAGGTTTACAGGTAAGTATAAAATATGTAGATGTTATAATTTATGTAAATAGCATTTCAAAATTCTATGAGGTTTCGTCCCATGTCTTCAACACAAATCAACACAGATCCGCCATTGATGGTCCGAATAATTAATTTTTTCTAAAACTAATTTTATATTCTCATATTCTTCTTTGAGTTTTGTGGAATGGGCAATTGGAACTGCTGCAAACTTATTACCATTGTGCAGTAAGACACACTTTAAACTTCTTTTACAACTATCAATAAACAGTCGCCACTCAGTTGGTTTGTATTCTTTTAAACCCATATCTTCAAGCAGTTTCTCAATATTATTGCAGTACACCAGTCCATCACTCTCACTAAAAAAGTGTAATACCTCCCTTCCTTGTTCTGTATGTTGAGATTTTTAATGTTGGTTCCAATAATTTCTTTTCTTTCAATCTTGATGCTATTAATTCTGATCCTTCTTTAGATAAATTGAGATCACGTATTAAATCGCTGAGCTCATTTTGACTAAACAACTGTGGCGTAGATATTTCACATTCCCCTTCACTTTCACTGCTCACCGAATTCTGTAAATTTAGCACCATCGTTTCTGTGGGGTTGCGAACTACTGTTGATATGTAAATAGGCCGAGGGAGATTTTCACTGTGTGGAACAGGGCACTTTATAGACTGGATATCTGGATATCTCCATGTATGAGTTCGCTTAAAACCTTTAGCCTCTACTTTGCAAAAGTAACAATCATCATGATCCTTAGGCTCCATCCAGATCATAGGAATTCCAAATTCCAATCCAGAGCGGTGTCCTTTTTTCCAGAGCCGTAGAGACTCAACACAGAACTTACAAACTTTATGAGGAACCCATGATTTATCTAGTTTGTCCATTTTAAAACCGACAAATTAAACTTGACAAATTCTGTGATGTTTCTTTTTTGTGTATTAGTTATAAAAACACCGCAAATATAACAAAAGGTATCATTGCTGTATTTACAATTTTTCCGTGGCGAACTCATATTTCAAAAAACAAAACCAATATATGAGATTGAATATTAAGTAAAAAGTCAACGCATGCTAACACTCCATCTTTTTTGATAAATGCTAGGTGTCTAGGTCTTTATTCAAAAAATCGAATCTGTTTGAATAAAACTTTTGCGGTTTTCGTAGCATATGTAAGTCGGTATTTATCTAATCTTTTCCTTGTCTTTTTTTTTGGAAATTGGTTTTGCGACTTTAGTTTTTCAATAACAAACACAAAAAAAATTACAGGAAATAAACAAAGAAAAAATTTAGTGTCATATGAACATTACATAACTAAGAAATTTTGGTATGCATACTTTCCCGTTTTTTGATTAAACTGGAATATCCTAGGAACACGTGCTTGGATATTAACAAATTATGTTTCGTTGAAAAGAGAAATAAATAAAGATCGTTTCAAAATAGTTTATATATACACTAGTTAACAAATTATTAGAGAAAAACGTAACTGATAGTTGGATTTTTTTATAAAAAAAATTTTTTTGACATTATTTTGACAATATCTCTGACATTTATCAAGATGCGTTAACAAGTTGTATAAGTGGTTAAAGGGTGAAATCACATCTTTTCAACGCCACTAACATCAAGTTGATAGGACAAACAGAAAAAAAGTTATGGACCAATATATGCCCCAACCTATGGAAAAGGGGTTTTTGACCCCTATTTTAAAAACTAGAGGACTTCCAGGAATTTCTTGAATGCAGTCTTTATTTGGGTACCCCAAGGTATAAGAATTTGCAAAAATACCCAGGGCAACAAGATTTTTTTTTTTTTTGTAGAGCTGTGTAATAATTCATTTACGAAGACAGCTGTCTTGTCAAAATTTTGGAAATTTGTTACAGTACCTCATGCTGTTCCATTCGCACTTATGATTTTGTCAATAGTACAAAATAAGCAAGGCTTTCTCTTTTTAGCAAATCGTAGGCACATTAACTCTACAATGAAGATTTGGTATTTATAGGCATATATTTTTATTCAACTCAGAACAATTCTTTTTTGGTAGCTTAAGGTTAAGAAAATCATTCCAAATTTGTCAAATAAACAATGTGTGTGTGTTCGCAATGCGGTTAGCACCCAACCAGCCAAGCAAACTTGAAATAAATTTATAAAAAGCTTTTCCAAATAATCATTAAGCTTACAAATTTCTGATTTTTCATTTACAAAACGCTTGAAAGTAAACGTTTTATAATTGAAATAAACTTACAAACAATTTTTAAAAGATTACTTTTTAAAGTTTCCTATTTAAAGTTTATAATACTATTTTAAATGTAAGCCTTTTATAAACATCATCTTGATTAAAATTAAAGAAAAAAAAACTCTTTTAAAAATAAGCTTTTATTATTGGTTTATAAAATTAACTAAAAAGTAAATAAAATTAAAGAAAAAAAAACTTTTTCAAAAATAAGCTTTTATTATTGGTTTATAAAATTAACTAAAAAGTGAAAAATAAATTGACTGTAAAGGAATATAACACTTTATAAGTTCATTGTAACCTTTAAAGATAATTTGGCTTCTTCGTCTGCCAAAAAATAATTCCATATTGTACATAATTATATATTTCTAACATTAAAACTTTACACCTAAATTATTAAATCTTCCAGTATATATCACATTCCTAATTTTATTAATAATAAAAGCGTGTTAAATTTTGATGGTATAATTAAGAACATTTAGGACCTTCTTTTCTATTTTATGGTATAATTAAGAACATTCACGACCTTCTTTTCTTGCTATCGAAATTTAACACGCTTTTATTATTATTAAAATTAATAATTTAGGTGTAAAGTTTTAATGTTAGAAATATATAATTATATACAATATGGAATTATTTTGTGGCAGACGAAGAAGCCAAATTATCTTCAAAGGTTACAATGAACTTATAAAGTGTTATATTCCTTTACAGTCAATTTATTTTTAACTTTTTAGTTAATTTTATAAACCAATAATAAAAGCTTATTTTTGAAAAAGTTTTTTTTTTCTTTAATTTTATTTACTTTTTAGTTAATTTTATAAACCAATAATAAAAGCTTATTTTTAAAAAAGTTTTTTTTTCTTTAATTTTATTTTTTACTTTTTAGTTCGGTTTATCGACAAGAGGCAATAATGTCGCAGCGACATCAATCGGCTGCTAGCAGCAACAGAAAACATAGAATCTTTTACAATAAAGCCGCGTGGTTAATAAAGATACTTTCGGTTTATCAACAAGAGGCAATAATGTTGCAGCGACATCAATCGGCAGCTAGCAGCAACAGAAACCATAGAATCTTTTACAATAAAGCCGCGTGGTTAATAAAGTTACTTTTGGGATATTGGAATAAAGACTAAACTAAACGATAAATGGGATTTTTGAAATTAAGCTAATTTTTTATTTACTGTTAGCGAAGCCTGAACGATGATGAAAATTTGCAAAATCCCATCTTAACTGCAAGTTAGTACAATATCAAAAGCAAAATTTCCTGGAATGAAAACTTTCGAATATCTCTACTCGTGCGCCACCTATCGGAATTATTTTTTTGTTATTTTGCGTGGAGGAAGAAAACTAAACGATGATGAAAATTTCAAGATCCTACCTCAACGGGAAGTTCGTTTAAAAACGAATTAATCGACACTGAAAACAGACCTTCGTAATTCTCAAATAAAGCGACTCACGCGCCACCTAGCGGGTCCAATTTTTTTTTAACATTTGGAAATTAATTAAGTAACACACACGTAAAATATCAGCCAAATCGGTCCATAATTACGATTTTGAGTTTTTATTACTGCTATCTCAGCCCCACCTAGCGGAATTTTTTTTTACAAAAATATTTCTTTTCATGGTAGTAATACATGTTACGAATTTCAGCTAAATCGGACCATAAATGCGAATTTTGAAAATATAGCGACCCACGCGCCACCTATCGAAATTTTTTTTTTATAATATTGCATTGTCATCGGGGTTATACATGGGTGCAGAATTTCAGATCAATCGGACACCGGGAAGTGTATCAAATTTAGCTTGCAAGATTTGATTACAGACAGCCGTCAGGCGAAACTAAATAAAAGCTTATAATTAATTAGAACTGCGTTTCAATAATAATTAGCTGTTTCCTTTTTTCTTCAATTTAATAATTCAAAATCAGCAGAGCCAACTTTTTATGCATAATTGCTCAAAAGAGTGAAGGAATTAGCCGATTGTTGCATTCTTCAGCGCCATCTGCATATCAATAGACAATGCTCATAAGAGTAAAGGAATTCGCCGCGTGGTAAGTAAAGGTACTTTTGGAATACACCACGCGGCGAATTCCAATCTTCTTTCTATGGCAATAGGGAAAAACGACTAAACTTGGGTGATGATTGGATTTTTGCAAATAAAGAAATATTTTAGATTTTTTGTATAATGCATTGTCAGTAAAACCTGATCGATGGTGAAAATTTCAAAACCCCAGCTCAACGGGGAGTTAGTTCAAAATCGAAAGCATAATCTCTGTAAATTAAATTTTTCAAATATCTCTACCCTTGCGCCACCTATCGGAATTATTTTTTTATTATAGTGCATTGGGGTATAAAACTAAGCGATGACGAAAATTTCAAGATCCTATCTCAACGGGAAGTTCGTTGAAAAACGAATTAATCGACACTGAAAACAGACCTTCGTAATTCTCAAATAAAGCGACTCACGCGCCACCTAGCGGGTCCAATTTTTTTTTAACATTTAGAAATTAATTAAGTAACACACACGTAAAATATCAGCCAAATCGGTCCATAATTACGATTTTGAGTTTTTATTACTGCTATCTCAGCCCCACCTAGCGGAATTTTTTTTTACAAAAATATTTCTTTTCATGGTAGTAATACATGTTACGAATTTCAGCTAAATCGGACCATAAATGCGAATTTTGAAAATATAGCGACCCACGCGCCACCTATCGAATTTTTTTTTTATAATATTGCCTTGTCATCAGGGTTGTACATGGGTGCAGAATTTCAAATCAATCGGACACCGGGAAGTGTATCAAATTTAGCTTGCAAGATTTGATAACAGACAGCCGTCAGGTGAAACTAAATAAAAGCTTATAAAAAATAAACTTAAAGTAAGTTTTTTTATGTTTACTTTTGTAAGCCAAACCCTTACAAAATGTTGACTTTACGCTTTAAAATAAGCGTATTGTAATCGTTTCTTTTAAGCTTATTTATATAAGCATACAATAAATATTGAAATGAAAGTATTTTATTATCATTTTTCGTTAAAGGTACGCGAACTGTCATCGTCAAAATCGGACAGTTCATCACTTGATGAGGCAATGGGTTCATTGAATTCAGGCACATTATTTTCGTTAAAAAAAAACCACTTGAGGGCACAAAATCTTCACCAATTGGTGCAGAGGACACTTGCTTACAATTATCAGCACTCATTAATAAATTAATTATTTCTTTGCACCGCATTTTTTCACTTCTTAAGCGTGACATTATGTATTATTTCGACCGCGATTAGTTCAACAGAAAGAACTGAAAATTTGCAGAGCGAGAGAAAACACGTCTTACTTCAGCGAAAGCTCAATTTTCATCTTAATGACAAATGAAAACTATTTTTTTCATACCTGTCGTAAACATTTGCATTTTGCTTAAAATTGTAATAAATTTATTAACATTTTCTCAAGCCTTACAAAACGATTATTTAAAAAGCTAAAAAAAACTTAAAATGTAAAACACTTATTTAATGTTTATTACATCAAGCTTACATAAAGATATATTCAAAAACATTTTCTATAAACATTTGCATTTAACTTAGAAAGGTAAATGATTTATAAAACTTTGTTTTTGAACTTTATAAAAAACTTACATTAAACTTACAATTAAATTGATATTGAAAACGCTTACATTTCGCTTATTAGAGCAAGTTTACTTCAAGTTATTTTTAAAAACACTTACAGAAATGCTTGCTGGGAGTGGTTTGCAGGGGTGTGATTTATGAAATAAAGGCTTATTTATCTATTTATAAAGAAACTAATTTTTGCTATTTTTTTGGCTATGGAATTTTTGAAGTTAACTTCTTAGGCGGCGATATGAAGTTTTTGATTGCGAGTAAAATTTGAGAAAATGGATGACAATGCAACGGAAGTTATGCAACGGAAATAGAAATAAATGGAGTAATTTTAGCTGATTTTTTTTAGTTGTATGCCTAGGCGCTCATAAAAACAAGCAAGCAATATCAATAACTAAACGAGTATGAATGTTTGTTCGTAAGCCACCTAACACGATGACAATCGCTGTTGCATTCACTCTCATGGGCCAAAGAACTTCGCTTCTTCTTTTTAGATTTAAAAAAATAATTTCAGTCGCTTTCAAACAAGCGCAGAAACCACATCGCTTATGCGACTTTTTACACGCATACATAACTCAAGGAGTATGATTGTTTATGCGTACAGACAAACTATTTTACAAAGTCCGTCATCGTTGAGTATGGCTGAGATGGTGCAAGTTCTGCTCTAATTTTTATGATCGCCTGGTTATGCGTGACGGATTTCGATGGTCATAGCTCATTTTTCTCGATTGAAGTTTTGCAATTCAGAAACAAAGCGAAGGTTAGAGTAGGTGGTCCAGTCCTAGGACATCGCAAGTTAATTGGAGCACAATTTTTATATGAAAAAGGATTACGTTTGGAGTACTCTGATGCTCCAATTGGAGTACTCTTTGGATAGGAAATAGAATACTCTCGATTTTTGCAGGGTTGTATTGCTAGGCAAGCGCGGGAATTCACCGCATGATTTTTTAATTTTGAAGAAGCCCGATTTTGGGCTACCAGGCATTCATAAAAATTAGACAGCGAACGACATTTTGCTCATTTGAAAGAAAAACATTTCCCCAAGAAATGGCATTCCTGTCCTGAAAGACAGTTTTGCATATATATGTGTGCTTGCATACAATGACGTCGTGTGATTGGTTAATATTGTATAAGATCCATCTCGCTATAAATAAACGAGTATGAATGTTTGTTCGTAAGCTAGTGGATGCGATGACAATCGCTGTTGCATTCACTCTCATGAGCAAAGGAACTTTGCTTATTTGTTTGAATAAATTCAGTCGCTTTCAAACATGCGCAGAAACCACATCGTGTGGGGTTACGCAAGCAATGTACAAGAACATAAGCTTATGCGACTTTTTACACACATACATAGCTCAAGGAGTATGAATGTTTATGCGTACAGATAAATTATTTGACAACGTTACATCATCGTTGAGTATGGCTGAGATGTTGCAAGTATTGCGCTAATTTTTATGATCGCCTGGTTATGCGGGACGGATTTCGATGGTCATAGCTCATTTTTCTCGATTGAAGTTGGGGTGGAACTATTCGAATACAAATTATTCGTATAACCTCTTTTGTTCAACTATTCTTATAGTTGTTTATCTCTATTGTATTTTTGATTTTTGTATTCGAATAATATAATTTTATAATGTATAGGTTTTGGGGTAATTTTGAGACTGTTTTGAATGGGTCCAAATTGGCCCCAAAATGGTCTTTAAGTGATCCCATAGTGACCCAAAGCGACCCCAAGGCATCCCAAAGTGGCCCCAAAATGGTCCTAAATTGGCCCCAAAATGATCTCAAATTGGCCCCAATGGTCTTAAAGCAGCGGTCACCAAGACTCTAATTGCAGCAATGTTAGTAACTGAAGCAGTGTTAGTGAAAAATGACTAGTTGAGTGCCCATCTGCTAACGTCGCATCGTTCAGTAGCTTGCGGGCAAGCAAAAAGACAAGAACGTATGCGCGTACATTTTTCGATTTTATGCGCTCCTATACCATGTCGAACAATGCCATACGAAAAATACTTTATGATGCCCAATGCTTTCGAGCAACTGCAATGCCTTTTATGCCACACATCTTTTTCAGGTACTAAGCTATTTCCTCTAAAAAGACATTTCCATAAAAACATAAATGATCTAACCGAAACTAAAAGGAAAGAATTATTTATAGAAAAAAAATATTTTAGTTTCTTTTTACATTGATTTTCCCCACCGGCCCACAGTGGGGTATTTGACCCTGAAACTGTAGATCAATTCACACGTACATTTCATTGAACAAATTTGGATTGATTTATATTATTTGCATCGTGTTTACTAAAAAAAAGTCAAGTCCGAAAACAGCTTAGTGGAACATTTTTTTTTTTTACGAAGGTTTACATAATATATAATAAATAAACTGAAACTTATGTTGCTATTCTTATATTTATATGATTATACATTATTGCTACGGTTTTTAGCTGCTACTATACTCATCAGCATCTGTACTATAAGATTCATCATTATCATCATAATCAGGATTTGCTGGAAGGCTTGATTTCAAAAGTTCCAAAGCCGTTTGCGGCAAGCTCTTAGATTTTTTTGCAGGTAATTTTGTCTTACTTGAAATCAATGGATCTGAAGTAACTAAAAATCTCTTTAATATATCCTCATTACATTTTGTTCGACTACTTTTGCGAGAAAAATGCTCCCTGTATCTTTTAAAATCTTTATTTCGAGGTTACTGTGCTTCCTCTGATAGTTGGCCGATTGGAAGCAAAGCGTGTGCTATAATTTCCGGTCCGTGGATAAAGAACTTGTGTAAAGTTGGAGTCATGTTATACCAGGGATAACATTGTACAAAGTATCGGGCAGTGTTTTGTGCAAAATCGCGAAACTTCTCTATATCTATTTCATATCCCGAAGTTACCACCACTAATAATGTATGCATTCTTTTTATCAGATCCAGGTCAACTTTCGTTATACTTGCAGATAGTTCTGCACATCCACATCCAGGTTTTGGTTGATCAATGATTAATCCAGCTTTTTCTCTAAACTCCTTTATTATTCGATTTTTATTTTCATTCACAACTTTTTTATCACTTTCTGATCTGGCTTGCCATTTCTTTATCGGTAATTTATAGGACAAGTGAAGAAAGCATTCGAATAACCTTATCCATCCGTGTAATGTAGATAGTCCAAATTGTAAATTTTCTATTTTTACCTCCTTTTCGATCATTTTGTCAATTAAATTAAATTCTCTACTCATTCCGCCACACAAGTAGCGCTTTTGGATAGAAGATGTTTCTGTTAAGGCATTGTAAACTTTTCCGTCTACCATTGATAAAATTAAAGTGTGTCTCACTTCTATAAAGTTATCGCCATACGGTACAATAGAGCAAGAAAGATCCCCTATCTCCTCATCTACTCTATTTTTTTCTGCTACTGAAACTCTTGCGGACTCTTTTTCAAATGACATTCTCAAAGGTCTGCAAAATCTGGTGGAAGAGGGCCGAGGATTTTGCCATATTATTTTTTCCTCACAAACCAATTTTACTGGAACAATGGAAGTCATAAAAATCGATGAATCGCTTGCTTCTGCTCCATGGAAAGCTTGTTTATACAAACTATGACCTGAACTACCATCAAAGCCCCACTTCGTATACAAGCATAATTTAGACAACTTACTTTTATCTAGAGTGACGATAACATCATTTCGAAGTAATATTAATCGTTCAACAGTGTGATTAAGCAGGGCTTGCAAGTCTACTACTGCTAAGTTTTCGAAAATATGAATGCTCTCAGTTCTAGGATAACATTGCTTCTTTGCAGATTGAACACCAGTGTATGAAGGAAATATTTTTGAAGCGGATTTTTTAACAACATTGTACTGATGACGAGTTAACTGAGCTTCAATCAACACAGCTAATGCTTCTTCATTACTCATTTTCGTTACTTTTGACTCGCGAAAACTTTGTATATATTTAGAAGCCCTTCATGGAGATGTAGCTGTCAATTCATGCACAAGCTTTGATGCCTCAAACAAAAATCTATTAAAAATATAAACACACTTTTTTCAAACCCAAATATACAATATAAACACTTGAACTACCTGAAGTTGAAGGTTCCATATTAACTTTAAATCTTTCTTTGGAAATTATTACGAAAAAATACTTTAGCCACCGACGAAATTACACAAATCACCTCTTGCTAACAAACTTGTTATAAATAGTCAACTTTGGGAGCTTAATGTTGGAAAACGGTTAAGGATAGAACAAAAATACTTTAAGTTAGTGATGTGAAATATTGTCTAATTTTACGTGGTACCAAATACTTTAAACATATTTCAATTTCATTTTTTGAATTAATTCGCTAAATCGGTATGAAATACGCCAGTATGCGGCCCCTTCCATTTTAGCCAACCAACTTTTAATTTGGTTAATATAAAATTTTATTTTTTTCTAAATAATTCTTCATTTTTAGTTTGTCTTTTTAGAGGAAATAGCTTAGCATTGAAGTTGCTCGAAAGCATTGGGCATCATATAACTTTTTCATATGACATTGTGCGACGTGGTATAAAAGCGCATGAAAACGAATTATGCGCGTACATTGTGTCTTTTTGACTGCCCGCAAGCTGCTGGACGATGCGACGCTAGCAGATGGTCAGTTGACTTTTGCGCTCTTACTACCACAAAACGAGAGAGTATAGCTTTCGGCAGAATCAGTCCGTCACGTACGTGCCGGAAAAGGAAGAAACTGACAGCCGAGTAGGATGTGTGTATTTTGCATGTAAGACGCTACATTGACAAAGTATCAGTCAACGGATCCGGTATCCTTCGCCAATTTTCTACTTTGACGGAACGTCAGCTGCGTGACAAATGCCAAAATCAATTTTACCGCCAATTTGACAACGGGATTGTGAAAATTGTGACTATAACAAGTATTACTTGAATATTTTCCATGTTTTTAACCGAAATTTTGCTTTTGTTATGTTTTTTTTTAATAATTTTCGTTTTGCGCCAATTACTTTGTTGACATATCTGTGTACTTCAACATGACGTACGTCAATCGCTATGTGCCATCCCTGTACGGCACGTACGTTTTGTCACGACGTACGTCACGTACGTGACGTATTGACGGACTGATTCTGCCGAAAGCTTATAGCAATCTGTGTGAGTTGAGCATTGCACCTCAATGCCATGAAATGACGATATCTGTCTTATAGTGATCCCATAGTGACCTAAAGCGACCCCAAAATATCCCAAAGTGGCCCCAAAATGGTCCCAAGTCTGGCCCAAAATGGCCCCAAAATGGTCTTAAAGTGATCCCATAGTGACCTAAAGCGACCCCAAGGGATCCCAAAGTGGCCCCAAAATGGTCCCAAATTGGCCCCAAAATGTCAAATTTGCCCCAAAATGGTTTTAAAGTGATCCCATAGTGACCTAAAGGCACCCCAAGGGATCCCAAAGTGGTCCCAAAATGGTCCAAAATTGGCCCCAAAATGGTCTCAAATTGACCACGAAATGGTCTTAAGGTGATCCCATAGTGACCTAAAGCGACCCAAGGGATCCAAAAGTGGTCCCAAATTGACCCCAAGTGTTCCCAAATGACTCAATATATCGTATGCACGTACGGACAGACTGACTCTGATATACGGATGTACATATATCCGTACAAACCCCGTTACAATCTCCAGTTATATGAACAGAACTATTATACCCTGTGTGCAGCTGGGTATAAAAACAAACAAAGCTTGTCATGAGATTAAAAATTAAAAAAAGCCGTGGCTGGATTCTAAAAATTACATAGAAACGTGTGTCGGTCCAGCCAGTATATAACTAGATATATATATCAGATATCAACATGATTTTTTTAAAGATCGATGTAGGATTAAATTTTAGGAAGTTACCTAAAATTTCAAACCTCTAACTTAACCCAAAGTACTTTTTTTGGAGATTAAAGATTGAAAAGGTCTGGCTGGACTCATGTGTAAGACGAAGGGTTAAGAAATTAACTTCTTTCACGTGTACTGCTAACACGCGGTTTTTATACCTTTCATGAACAAGAAATGGTATTATAACTTTGGTCCGATGTTTGTAAGTATCAGAAAAAGAAGAGATGGACCCATCACTAAGTATACCGAAATGATCAGGATGACGAGATGAGTTGATTTAGCCATGTCCGTCTGTCTGTCTGTCTGTCTGTTTGAACGCAAACTAGTCCATCAGTTTTTGAGATATTTGGCTGAAATTTTGTATGCGACCACCATTTTCTAATATAGGAATCATTTGTTGGAACCAGCAAGATCGGACCGATATTACATATAGCTCCCATAAAATGGATTGTTTCGATAAACGGATTTGGGGCTATAACTCCTGTAATTAAAGAGGTAGGAACGTAAAATTTTGTGAGAATTGCTTTTTTTATATAAGAACTGTCGGTGTTGAAAATCATTGTGAGGGGATAAATATTTCACATAGCCCCCATACAATCGATTGTTCCGATATACGGGTTTTGGGCTATAACTCCTGTAATTAAAGAGGTAGGAACCTGAAATTTTGTAAAAGTTGCTTATTTCATGTAAGAAATATCGATGTTGAAAATCATCGAGATGGGATAAATATTTCACATAGCCCCCATACATCTTTTAGAATGTGGAATGTCGATGTTAAAAATTAATGAGATTGGACCAATATAACACGTCGCCCCCATATAATCGATAGTTCCGATTATTTCGGTATGAGCTAAAGTTAAATTGAAACAGGCGGTGCTGGGGATCGAACAGTGAAAATCGTGACGCTTACTCATGAAAGGTATATAGCCTTCGGCACAGCCGAAGACAGCTTTCCTTACTTGTTTTTAGGTATTTTTTGTTTCCATTTAGCTATAAGCTCTCGAAAATTTGTTGGAAACACTGTTTACATGTGAACTTAATTTTTATTACAGGTGTGCTGTTAAGGTATTTCTTAAACTATTTACCGAGGTGGCTGCAACGTGTAATGATAGGCATAATGATGTCTGCGCTAGCGTACAGCTTTATATTGTTTTCACCACTGGCATATGGGATGGTCGCCCAAACAGCTACAGATCCAGACTCTACAATGTATGGCTTAAAATGGCTTGATACTTGGGAATTTTAATTAAAAAAAAAATTATGTAAACGAACTTATATAGAAAATAATTTATGTAAACGAGTACTCGTGAATAAAACCTGTCTTAAACCTTTGCTCTGTACTTGAGTAATGAAGTTCCCCATATCCAAATAAAATGCTGGTTTAGTTATACATTTTGTTCTGAACAGGGCTGCAAACTCTTTAAGAGTCAGTGCGGTTCGGTTCTTTTTTCACAGAAGGAGAAGTCAAAAACTGAAGAATTTGGTAGCAACTTAAACGCTCTAACAACAGGAGCTTGGCCGCATAATTAGTCCTCGCCAGCTCAACGTAAAATGTAGAATGATTCCTTAAAAAAATATTAGGAGTAAGAAAGAAAACGTGTTCAAGTAAAAAAGGGTAGTCGACCACGCCAGATATCAAATTTAAAATTAATGTGAGAGATAGGAAGATTCTCCTACAATTTAAAGTCTTACCTGCAAACCACATACCGGCTAGCAACCAACCGTGCAAAACACTGCCAACCGCATTGCAAACATACACACATTTTTTAATTGACAAATTTTCCAAAATTATGTTAACCCTAAGCAACCAAAAAAAAAAGTTCTCCCGTGACAAAACAAAACTAGTTTTTTTCTAAAAGTTAGGTCTGGTTCGCCATCTGATGCTGGGCTGAAATCACATAATATTACCTTTATCTCTGCAATAATTTTAAAATTAATTCAAATACTTTTCTTATAACAATAAGATAAATTAAGCATCTTTAAAAGTTACTTGGTTTTGTGTAATAATCACATACATATTTTATAGGAAATTCTAATAATTCTTGATTAACAAATGAGTTTTAATGGTTTTTGGATTAACAGGAGATCGAAACTAAAACAGAAACTTAGAGTGACGATATGAAATTGATTTCTAATGACTTTTTGTAAAAAATCCTAGTATTTGTTGCAAAATTTTCAGTTACTAAAAAAGAAAACGAGTTGCTTGGTTTTGTTGTGAACTAAATTCTTGATTTCAGTGCATTCTAAGTTACTTGGTTTTTTAACTTTTTTAGTTTAAGGTACTTAGAAACAAGATAGGAAGAAGCGGATCGATAGCTTTTTTTAACGGGATTCCGAAAATTCGTAGAACGACGAAACAAAGTAACTGACACTGTTGATTCTTAGAGACTGCGATTTTTTAACATAAAACTGTATCGATGTTTATTTCTATACATGTAAAACAAACATATTTGTACATTTAAAATGAATATTAAATTAAATTTCATAAGCTTACTCACCGCGGTTCCGTCTCCATCGGCTTTGTATCAACGAATGCAGGTAGAAAGAGAACCGAGGTAATTAGAAGTTGCCACACTTGCAAAAACATAAAATAAAATTAACTGAATGTAATACGACGCAATGTTGCATTCAAGGGTCTTTCGTCGACACTCCACTCTGCGTGAATCGCTCTGATTCACCATTCTCCAAATGTAGAACGGCTAACTTGGATGCAGCGCGTCGCATGATACCTCCCCCGGCTAATCGCACATCGGCTTGGCGGATTATACCATCTCTTCCAGGATACACGTGTTCCACAACACCCCGGCACCATTGATTCCTTGGCACGTTTGTGTCACAAACAAAGACTATATCGTCCTTCTTCAGCCATGATGCATGCGTCTGTACTTAAATCGAACGCTAGTTCCAGATGGATGGCTCTCACAGTTAGACAAGTGAAAAGCGCCACCCAACGTTTTTCCTGACGTCGGCCGATAGTGACATTAACAGGACCAAAATAGTCCAGGCCGGTGTAAGTAAATGGCCTAACGAACGGTGTAAGGCGATCCTCCGGGAGCGGGCACATGATTGGCGTAGCGGGCATTGCCTTTGACAGGCGGCACACGAAACAATTGGCAATAACGTTACCTAATATTTGTCGTAGACGAGGAATCCAGAAACGGCGGCGGATTTCGCATATAGTAGCTTCGGTGTTCTGATGTTTTAGTTCACAGTGGTGGTGGGCAACAATCAGCATCGTCAACGGATGATTGGATGGAAGGATCACAGTGCACCTTGCATCGAGCCAACTGGCGTTATCCAGTCGTCCTTTGACACGTAATATTCCCTCACCGTCTACATATGGCGTCAACTGGAATAGGCTACTACTGCGTGGAACCGACTTCCCATTTTCTATTAGTTTTATTTCACTTGCGAATGCTTCCGGCTGGGCGACGGTACAGTCAATCCATGCGGTGATATATTAGTATATTGGTGGCGACACATGTTTACAAATCGTAGTACCCAACCAGTGGTACTGAGTAGTCTATTTAGGGAAGAAATCTGTTAAAATTTATAAATTCGTTATCTACAATGACCATCGCGAATTTGGGAGTGATTTCTTCTGCTTCCGGACCACGAATATCGACCATAGTTTGATTGGGCCATTTTGACTCGTCGGTGAGTAGGAATGGCGGCCCACACAACCAGCGCGAAGTCGGGAGATGCCGAGGACAGCGGCCTGAAGTTCCAAGCGTGGTATTGTTACTGGTTTGATTGGTGCGGTCCTAGCTTTGGAGCAAATAAAGGCGACATCGTTTTCCCCATGGTAGTTGATAGCGCGCCAATAAGCTACTGCTACGAAGGCGTCCTCACTGGCGTCCACGAAAACATGGAGTTGCAGATGGCGAGGCTCACCATTACGAAAGTAGTTGTCGTGGTATCTCCATTTCCATCACGTCGGGGAGAACCTGACGCCAGCGTTCCCAAGCGGCGCTTATGTCATCCGGCAAGGGCGCATCCCAGCACAACTGTTGTCTCCAGACTTCGCGCATGATAAGTTTAGCGGTAATTTTGATGTGGCTCAAAAAACCCAGCGGATCAAATATAGACATTACTATACTCAGAAGCTCCCTGTCTCCACGCACAACCCTTTCGTCAACATTGTGAAACTTTAACTCAAAGTGAAAATTATCGGTTGATGGCCGCCAAAACATGCCTAACACCTTTTCCGTTGGCACTCCATTTTTATTAACGATTGGGATTGTAGCTTCTACGCCGCCCAGAGCATTGAGAACTTCTGGCGAATTTGATGTGAAGCTCCGTAGTTCAAATCCGGCATCTTGGTGAATATCACGTACCTTTTTCGACACACGGATTGCTTCTGCTATACTTTTGAAACTATCGACAAAGTCATCCACGTAATGATAGTACAGGATTGCATTTACAGCTCGATCTGCGTCGTTGGAGTGTTCAAGGGCATTCAAAGTTTTAACGTACTGAGCGGTGCATGGTGAGCACGCCGCTCCAAACGTCATTGCTTGCATCTCGTAGATATCTGGTTCTCTTGTAGCGTCGCCATTACGCCATAAAAATCGTTGAGCGCATCTGTCCTGTGCACGAATTACAATTTGGTGGAACATCTCCTTAATGTCTCCACACACGGCGATAGCTCCTTCACGAAAATGAAAAAGGACGGTTAGTAGCGCTTGATAACATTGTGGGCCTTTCAGGAGCTGTGAATGAAGAGATGTTTCCCCTGTTTCTGCGGCCGCGTCGAAGACAAGACGAAGTTTAGCTGGTTTATTCGGGTCAACAACCCCAAAGTCTGGCAAGTACCACGTCCTTTCATTTGTTATTGCAGCTTCGGTGGGCGTCAACATTCAAGCGTAGTCCTTTGCAACATACGATTCGATTATATTCTAATAGGCGCTCGCGAAGACATCATCGCGATGCATTTTCGTTTAGGTGCTAACTAGTCGTTTCTTGGCCATTTCGTAGCTGTCGGGCAGCCTGATGTCATCCTGCTTCCATAACAGGCCCGTTTCAAACCGACCGTTTATCCGGCGCGTTCTCGGCTCAAAATCATCCTAGCGCGTGCGTCAGATGCACTCTCAACTGCTGGTGATGCCTTCACCCCAAAGCTTTCGGTTTCGAAGTACTCTGCAATCATATCATGTGCTACTTGATCTGCTGATGTCGTCGTGAAAAGACACACTTGCGCTCTTGGAGTCACCTCCATGCTTGGTCCAAAGACCAACCCAATTCGGTATTGGCAGCATAGGGCCCAGCACAGCTCACCTTGACTATCTCTGAGGATATACCCAGTTGGGAGTTATCAAGCCCCATCAAAAGTTTTGGTACTGCTCCATCGTACGGTTCTACAGGCAGCTTTGATATATTACTGGAAGACTGTTGTAAGTCTGCCTCGCTCAGTGCTTTTGCGTGGGCAGATTTAAGATTAATACGCTTTAGACGCTGCTCAGCCTGTGTTTCCAGTGCCACTGACGAGCAAGTTGACCACCACAACTGGCTCTTGTACCACCTTTCCTCCAAACCATTGTACGTTAAGGTTGTGCTTATGTCCGTGCAACCCAAGTTCCTTTGAGATCTCGCTATCAATTAATGTGACGGATGGCCCTTCATCCAACAAGGCGAAGGTATCAACACTCTTACCTTGACCATGTGACGTTACTGGTAATATGCGAAACAATAGCTTCCGTTCGCCCGTTGCTCGAGAGCAATTCAAAACAGGTTTGTTAGCAGTTCTGGGTTGTTCTGCCTGATATGCGGTGGAAGGTTTTGTTTGTGTTAGATCGGAGTCGTGAAGCATTTTATGGTGCACCCTTTGGCATCCATCAATATTACATGGTTTACGGCGACGACACTCTCGATTTGTATGCCCTTGGCTAAGGCACGAGAAACACAGGCGTGCACGCTTGACTTCCTTCCATCTATCAACCGTAGTTGCCTCAAGAAGGCTCTGACACTCCGCGGTTTTATGTACATCAAAACATACAGCGCATTTCAACTGCGGCATGCGTAACTCATCCGCTGTAGGAATCTGCTGCGCCTCCTCAGGGCATGCGTACTGATTTTCAGAAGCGTGTAATAGTGCTCGGCGTTTCGACGGATCATATCTTTCGTAGTCTTGAACCGTACAGATTAAGTTTGCGATTTGTGTTAACCATTCGCTAAAGTGAATAACCGTCACATGTGGTTGGACCGCTCCCTCATATTTGGCCCATTCAATCTTTTTGGTCATTGGTAATTTAGTGACCAGTTCTATGTAAAACAAACATAAAAAAAAAACTAATGGCGGCGATATACAACAGGTTATCATAACCTCTAACGAGATTTTTAGCCGAGCTTCTCTCTCCAACTTGTGGTGTGTTGCTTTTGAGTTTTCCTACAAGTTGGCGGGACCTACAGCTTTTTGCAGACTCCGAACGACACTTGCAAAGCAAATGAATTTTTTGCTGAGAAGCTTCTCAGGGCAGAAATACACCCGGAGAGTTTGCCAAACTACTGCCGAGGGGCGACCCCGTTTAGAAAAATTCTTTTTCTAAATAATTTTTGATGTTACTTTTGCCGGGCATCGAACCGCCACGACTTGGTGTAGAAGGCCGAACACATAACCGCTACACCACGGCGGCCGCCAAAAAAACATATTTGTACATTTAAAATGAATATTAAATTAAATTTCATAAGCTTACTCACCACGGTTCCGTCTCCATCGGCTTTGAATCAACGAATGCCGGTAGAAAGAGAACCGAGGTAATTAGAAGTTTCCACACTTGCAAAAACATAAAATCAAATTAACTGAATGTAATACGACGCAATGTTTCATTCAAGGGTCGTTCGTCGACAGATGATGTCGCGGGGGAGTTGTATTAAAATATGGTCCAATAATTACCAAATCTTCATTGTAGGGTTAATGTGTATAAGCTTTGCCAAAAAGAGAAAACGTTTCATATTTTGTACTATGCCTAATATTATGAGTGCAAATGAAACAGCATGCCCACTGAAAAAATATCCCAAAAGTTGACTTCATAATTTTATTTTATTTTTCAAATTTTTTCAAAAAAAGAAAAACGAAAAAGTGCGAGCGAAAAATTTTTTATTTTAATTTGAATTTTTGATATTAAATCTTTCTCTTTTAAGCAGGTCTGTATACATATGATGATGCAGAATGCAGCAGATGCAGATTCCAAAGGGATATAATGGAAAGGACAAAAAATTTGAAAAAGGCATCTGGTGGTGCGGTACAAATAGAACTAAGGAAAAAAAAATTTGATATTTTTGTTGCCGCCTCCACTTCATAAAAGTGGTCGTATCTACAAGCACTACACCTGCATTCAACATGTTATAAGCCTTTTTATTCAAAGGTGCACCGGCAGGCTCAGATCCTTTCTCTTTATGAGATCCTCGTAGAGCTTGTAAAGACGCCCACTTCTTTGTAGTTGGGGACGCTCAAGTTAGTATTTAAGTTTTAGTATGTATGTGTAATGAAGTATATATGTTAATAAATAATAAAATAAACACATTTTCGCGCAATTTATTTGAAAAAATTAGGTTAGCATTCCTCTTCTAGCGATAACCATATTGGTAACTGGTTCGGTAACCTATTGAACTATATATGTTAACCATATATTAACTGGTTCGCTGTCTTGTTCAACTATAAATGTTAACCAACTATTAGCTGATTCGTTGACTTAGGCCGTGTGCCAAACGGTTTAAAAAAGCAAATTTTTATAGAGCGATGGTAAATTCTGACAGTTATCGTGGTGAATATGAACGTCAGAATTTGCCCTAACCCTGGGTGCTAGCTAAAATTTTGGCAATCAATAATGTGAGCACAGGGATCATGTGCTGTTAACATTCATATTATTTCACATAAATTTATGTTCATATGCAAAGGCTGTGTGTAAATCGAAAACATTTTTCGTCAGAGTAAAACGAGGTGAACAAATTTCCTATGGTGTACAAAAATATTCCATTTTGCTGTGCCAAACGAAAAGTTAAATTATGACAGTAGAACATTTTGACGTATGAGAAAAGCACGTACAAAAGCAGATGCTTTGTGAATCAATTTTCAATTTACGTGTGGTGAACTAAAGTGAGAAGGCGACAACCTGACAAGGCCACTCCGACATAATCGGTTAAAGGGCTTGCCAGGGGACTTCATCAGCAGCGTCTGTCACCATGAGGCGCGGCTGCAAGCGGGCGTCTGTCTTGAACAAAGCGGCTCGATATATAAATGTGTAATTTAAAACCAACCCCCGAGAAACGGGTTGTGCGTAGGGTTTGGACCCACCACATAAAAACAAACTTCCAATGAGATCCAATATTCAGTCCTCGGATATGATAACTCACTCTTTATATAACGACCACTGCAAATGAACTAGGAATATGATTAAGGAAATCAGGGCATGTTCTTGGAATGTCCGAACCCCTAGCAGGGAAGGTGACGATGCCCTCAAACAGGCAAAAGCTGACATCACCGCTATACAATAAATGCGATGGACGGGGCAAGGTTATAAGACCATCCAAACTTGCAATGTCTACTGGAGCGGCCACACTAATAAGCGCAGATTCGGCGTCGGTTTTGTGGTGGTAAAGAGGCTTGTGAATCAGGTAGGGTTTTTCACAGCCGTCAACGAGCGTCTCGCTACAATCCAAATAAAACTAGGATTTTTTACCATATCGTTTATCTGTGCGCACGCACCGACTGAGAACAAAGACGACGTGGAAAAAGATGCATTCTACGCGAAATTAGAAGAACTTATGAACGCTGCCCCCGTCATGATATCAAAGTCGTGCTTGGCGACTTTAACGCCAGGGTGGGCAAAGAGGGTGTATTTGCCCCACTGTCGGAAAGTTCAGCCTCCATGAAGAGACTTCGCCGAATGGATACAGGCTGATCGACTTCGCCGGTGCACGAAATATGGTCGTAGCCAGCACCACGTTCAAGCATAAAAAGGTCCATGAAGCAACATGTCTATCGTCAGATCGGAAAACACGCAATCAGATCGATCACCCTGTGATAGACGGACGGCATGCTTCCAACGTTATGAACGTACGTACGATGCGGGGTCCAAACATCGACTCCGATCACTACTTGGTAGCAGCCAAGATTCGTACTAGCCTAAGTACAACGAAAGAGGCACCACAATAAATATAGTTTAAAAAACTAAAACTCACGCTTTTAGAGAGTATTGAACTAAAAATTTGAAAATAATTTTATAAACCCTACACAGTAGTATTGTGGAAAAAGCGTGGTCCGCTTTGTTCCATAATCTTCGTTTTTTATTTAAATTATTTTTACCTTTTTAGTGCAATATTCTTTAAAAGCGCGTGTTTTCGCTTTTTAAACTATATTTATTTTTACTTTTTAGTTAAGTGTGTTATGAAGTAATCGATATATATGTATATCGAAGTATACCGCAGTGCAAACGAAACCTCTGGGCCTCCACTTTCGTTTGATACCCATATTGTAGGCAATTTTCAATATTATTGGACAACCTCATTTTGACCGATAAGTCAGTTATCGATAAATATATCGAAATATTCCTTGGTTTAAATAATAGAAACCTGTGGACCTTCCCTTTCGTTTGATATAGGTAGTAGGCATTATGACCGATAACTTAGTTATCGATAAATATATATATAAGTCCAAATGCAACCTCCTATCGTTTGACACCCACATTGAAGGCACATTTCAAGGTTTTTGTGACAGTCATATGCCACTATCGGGTAGACTGAAGTAGAGTTACATACAAACAAGCAAAAATACATATGAATGTATGTACAAGTTAAGCTAATGAAAGCGCAGTAAAGAAACTAGCATTATGTGGGAAAAGCGTCGAGCGCTCGATATACGAAAATTATGGGACACAGCGGACCACGCTTTTTCCACAATACTACTGTGTAGGGGTTTTAAAATTATTTTCAAATTTTTAGTTCAATACTCTCTAAAAGCATGAGTTTTAGTTTTTTTAAACTATATTTATTTTTTACTTTCTAGTCAAATGTCCTAGGAAATTATCGATAAATATATCGAAAAATACAGCAGTCCAAACGAAACCTCTGGACTTCCACTTTCGTTTTATACCCATATTGTTAGGGAATTTTAAGGCATTTGGCCTCAGATTTTGACAATAACTCAGTTATCGGTAAATTTATCGATATATATCGAACTCCAAATGAAACCTGGGGCCTTTCCCTTTCGTTTGATACCCATATTGTAGGGATTTTTTTAGGCCTTTGGGCCTTCATATTTTGATATGTCGATGTCCAAGATAAATTTATCGAAATATGTCGATGTCCAAATGAAACCTGCGGCCCTCCCCTTTCCTTTGATACCCATATTGTAGGGAATTTTTCAGGTTTTTGGGCAATCATATTTTGACCGATAACTCAGTTATCGATAAATTTATCGAAATATGTCGATGTCCAAAAGAGACCTGGGGCCTTCACCTTTCGTTTGATACCCATATAGTAGTGAATTTTTGAGGTTTTTGGGCAATCATATTTTGACCGATAACTCAGTTATCGATAAATTTATCGAAATATGTCGATGTCCAAATGAAACCTGCGGCCTTCACCTTTCGTTTGATACCCATATTGCAGGGAATTTTTTACGTTTTTGGGCAATCATATTTTGATGAGATGGCTTTCTGGCGAAGAAAAGGGAAGCGGAAAAGCGTGAAATCGAAGAGCTTGAAATGCTAGCCAGCAGAAGCAACGCCACAATCGAAGACGATGGAATCGAAGTTCCAAAACCGACTATAAAAAGGTGCGAATAGCTATATTACGGCTATAAAACAATAAAGCGGCGGATGCTGATGGCCTGCCCGCTGAACTATTCAAATGCGGTTTCGAGGAGCTTGTAAGGTGCATGCACCAGCTCTTGTGCACAATATGGTCGGATGAATGCATGCCTGAAGATTGGAATCTAAGTGTGCTCTGCCCAATCCATAAGAAGGGTGATCCCGCAAACTGCGCCAACTATCGTGGAATCAGCCTTTTGAGTATCGCATATAAGGTCCTATCAAGCGTATTGTGCGAAAGACTGAAGCCTGACGTAAACCGACTGATTGGACCTTATCAGTGTGGCTTCAGACCTGGTAAATCTACCATCGACCAGATTTTTACAATACGCCAAATTTTGGAAAAAAACCCATGAGAAAAGGATCGACACACACCATCTCTTTATTGATTTTACAGCCGCCTTCGACAGTACGAAAAGGAGTTGCCTATATGCCGGTATGTCTGATTTCGGTTTCCCAGCAAAACTTATACGGCTGTGCAAAATGACGCTGAACAACACAACCAGCTCGGTCAGAATCGGGAAGGACCTCTCCGAGCCGTTCGAAACTAAACGAGGTTTCAGGCAGGGCGACCCCCTATCGTGCGATTTCTTTAATTTGATGCTGGAGAAAATAATACAAGCTGCAGAACTTAACCGCGCTGGAACAATATATTACAAGAGCGTACAACTGTTGGCGTATGCCGACGACATCGACTTCATTGGCCTCAACAACCGCGCCGTAACTTCTGCGTACTCCAAATTAGAAAAGGAAGCGGAAAATGGGTTTGGTGGTAAACGAAGGTAAAACGAAGTACCTGCTGGCATCAAGCAAAGAGTCAGCGCATTCGCGCCTTGGCAACCACGCTATTGGCAGCCATAATTTAGAGATAGTAAGTATAGTTAGTAAGTATATTAATACCTACAACAATGTAAGCCTGGAAATCCATAGAAGGATAACTCTTGCAAACAAATGCTACTTTGGGCTGAGTAGGCAATTTAGAAGTAAAGTCCTCTCTCGACGAACAAACACAACACTCTATAAGTCACTTATCATACCCGTCCTGCTATATGGTGCAGAAGCATGGACACTGACAGCATCTGATAAGTCGGCTTTGGAAGTATTCGAGAGAACAATTCTTCGAAAGATTTATGGACCCCTAAAAGTTGGCGACGGCATGTACCGAAGAAGATATAATGATGAGCTGTGTGAGCTTTACGCAGACGTGGACATAGTTCAGCGAATTAAAACCCAGCGGCTCCGCTGGCTAGCACACGTGGTGCGAATGAACGAAGACGCCCCGGCCCGGAGGCTATTTTTATCGGCAGCCGCCGGTGGAAGTAGAGGAAGAGGGAACTACCACTTCGATGGCAGGACCAAGTAGAGGCAGACCTTCGAGCACGCGGTGTCTCTGATTGGCGCCAGTTGGCTTGGCAGCGGGGTCTCGGGGTACTTATATTTATTAGAGTGGCCTTGGTATTTATATGGAGGAACATTTTTTTTACCAGTACCTGGGAGACCGATCTTGCTCGGTGCTATTAATTTAGCGCTAACTTTACTTACCCAAAATGACCCAAAAATAATCTCAAAATAATCCTAAAATGGTACCAAAAAGACCCTTGAATGTTCCCAAAATGATGCGAAACTTAACCCAACACGACTGAGAAATTATCCGAAAACGACCCTAAACGACCCTAAAATGATCCAAAAATAATTCCCAAAAACACCCTAAAATGATCCCAAAATTATCCAAAAATTGTCCCAAAAAATCCTAAAATAATTGCAAAAGACCCTGAAATGTTCCCAAAATTACTCCAAAATAAAATTACCCAAAAATTGTCCCAAATTGATCCAAAATTGAACCCAAATTGATCTCAAAATAGCCCCAAAATATATCCAAAGAGACCCCTAAATGATCTCGAAATGATCCTAAAATAATCCAAATATGATCCCAAAAATATACAATACAAATACAATACGGTAAAATGGTAACCCTGGGCAGCTGCCATACTTCAAAATATTTTAGTTGGTATATCGGCGAAAATAACTTTCATATTGGCATATCTAGCTCCATAATTTAAAAAAATTGAGATAGGTGGCAGCCCTGTACACCCCTCAACTGGATAGTCTTATAATCAATCATACTATCTATAGCCAAATTTCATCCAAATCGGTCAAGCGGTTCCCGAAATAGTCCAAATACACAAATCCTCCTCTTTCCCCTCCGCGTGGAAAGTAGCCATTGTCACCCCTCTTGCGAAGAAACCACGGGCCTCTGAGCCGTCTGACTATAGACCAATAAGCATTCTGTCTGGGTTGTCTAAGGTGTTTGAGCTACTTATGACTCCTCAAATTACTGCATTCGTGGAGGAGCATAATCTTCTAAGCCCGCTTCAATCTGGTTTCAGAGCTGGCCATTCTTGTTCGACTGCTGTCACTAAGGTACTAGACGATGTCCGTCAGGAATTTCACCGTGGTCATCTGACATTGTTGTGTCTTTTGGACTTCTCGAAAGCATTTGACTCTGTTAATCATAGTCTTCTTTGTGACAAGCTAGTTAAATATTTTGGATTCTGTGATAGTTCTGCGTTGCTTGTTAAAAGTTATTTAAGTGGCAGAGCGCAAAAAGTCAAAGTTGGAAATATTTAGTCAAGAGTTGGGCACACCAGCTTTGAAGTGCCACAGGGCTTTGTTCTGGGTTCCCTTCTCTTCTGTATTTTTCTTAACGACATATTTAACACTTGCGCTCATGTTCAGCTGCACGCCTACGCCGATGATGTGCAACTCCACGTCTCAAACCATTTTAATATGCTACAGGAATTATGTGCAAAGCTCAATGAGGACTTGCGTTCGATTCTTGAGTGGTCAACTGCAAACCAGCTGCTCCCTAACCCTCTGAAACCCTTTGTACTTCCTATATACAAAGATAAATTCCATCTTCCCGATTTTCCTCACATTTACATTGGATCTGTAAAGCTTCAGTTGGTCGACAAGGTAAGAAACCTTGGCTTTGTTATTAATTCTAAATTAACTTGTGACGATCATGTCAATGTAGTAGTGGGAAAAATATATTATACCCTGCGTTGCCTTAGGCTATCTTCCCATTATGTACCCTCTGACACGAAAAGGAAGCTTTTTGTCAGCCTGATTGTTCCCCTTATAACTTATTTCGAAGTCGTTTTTAGTAAACTTGATTCTTTATCCCTTCACAAACTTGATGTAGATTTTAACCATGCTATCCGTTATGTACATGGATTGAAGAAGTTCGATCATATATCGACTTTTGAAATTCAATACTTGGATGTAGCCCACATTTATTCAAGCTAGAAATTGTATTTTTATGTTCAACTAATTTAATTCTGCCGAAGTTCAACTACTTAAGCTCTTCTAGGCTTTTCTTTATAAACGGTGTTAGACTCTGGAACTCCATTCCTCAATCTATAAGGAATTCTTTGCGGGAAAATAATTTTAAAAAACTTATTTTTGATTTTTTCCCTAACGATCGTGCATCATGAGGTGGCTATAATTTTCTATCTGGCAAGACATTATGTTATATTGATTTTATGTATTTAAAATATTCTGTTTTTATATTTTTTTCATAATTTTTGTTTTTATTCCTTTATGTTATTCTTTTCATTATATTTTATTTTACATTTATTGTTTTAAAATATTCGCTAATTTCTGCTTGTATTGCGTGTTAAAAGACTTAGTCTTAATACGCTAATGTAACAAAGTAATTATTATTAAAAATATAAATAAATTGAAATATATGTATATATAGAAATCTCATGGCCTATTTTCAAATATTTCATTGTTTTACATGGCAAATAAATAAAAATGTTATTAAATTGTGTTGAATATATATTTCAGCTGTGAAAGACATTTTCATGGCATTTAGGATAGTTTTTTTCATTTAAAAACAACATCCAAAATTAAAAATTTCTTCCCCCTTTTGGCCGAAAAGGGTAAAAACTATTGGCCGTTTTACGCGCTTTTCCCTCTTCAAAATACATCCCTACTATTTCAGATAGCATTGGTCTTCTATCTCTTTTTATTTACTTCACCTTGTTTTTATTTCACTATGACAGGTAGTTTTGAAGAGTACAGGTATACTTTATAGCAAATGGAAAATTGAATAAGTGCAAGGGAGAGTGAAAGTGTAGATATGGTTAAAATTTTCACACGGGCTGAACAAAATTAGCTTCTTCTGTAACCGTATGAAAAATTAATGAAACCAACTATTTAACTTGGTTGCTAGCCGATATCTGGTTTGCAGGGGCTAATTTAAAGAAAAAAGGCTTACACACAAAAAATTGCGAATTCAAACCCGTATACCATAACCATCCAATATTTTTACGCGACCTTTCGTGATATTTTTTTCTTACATAGCAGATCACTTCCACCAAATTTCATTCAAATCGAATTTAGGTGGTCCGCTTGAGGAATTTTACCCCATATGTAGATAGCGATAGGGATCGGGATGGAGATACAACGTCTGCCGGGTCAGCTAGCAATTTAGAAAAATGCTAGGTCGATTTTTATAGTGAACTTTCAGGTATACAGCTTGGTTGAAGATAATTTTTCGAAAAAATTACCGTCTAGGAGAAAAATTCGTAAAACCCTTTGATCCCAAATAACTTTTTTACCATACATGATATTAATGGGAATTTTGAAATTTTCTTTCTGAAGTTTTCTTTCTAAACAAAAATTTGGCTCTATCATAAATTTTTGTTATTTCAAATGTCTAATTTGATCGGAAATCAAAAAATATTATCCCATGAGTGTGGGATTCATATTCCGAATTTACTTTTTTACAGTCACAGACAAAAATTGCACTAACTAGCGCATTTCCAAATATATACTAAAATAAAATAAAAACCATAAAATACCGTTTTATTTTTTTTTCGTGTTAATGCGTGTCGTGTTTTACTAATTTTTCCCCGTGCGTGTTAGTGCATATTTTCGTTCTGTTTCGTGACCGTGTCGTGTTGCAAAAATCATGCACGCGCTCACCTCTAATCAGAACACATGTTCTATTAACGAGAACGATGTTGTAAAACCAAATTAAAACAAATATAGTTTAAAAAACTGAAACTTACGCTTTTAGAGAGTATTGAACTATAAAGTTGAAAATAATTTTAAAAACCCTACATAGTAGTATTGTGGAAAAAGCTTGGTCCGCTTTGCTCCATAATCTTGGTTTTTTATTTAAATTATTTTTGTCTTTTTAATATTCTTTAAAAAGCGTGTGTTTAAATGTGCTATGAAGTAATCGATAAATATATCGAAACAAACCGCAGTCCAAACAAAACCTCTGGGCTTCCACTTTCGTTTGATACCCATATTGTAGGGAAATTTCAATATTATTGGACAACCTCATTTTGACCGATAACTCAGTTATCGATAAATATATCGAAGTATAACGCAGTCCAAACGAAACCTGTCAATTTTCAATGTTTTTTGACAACCACATTTTGACCGATAACTCAATTATCGATAAATGTATCGATGTCCAAATGCAACCCCCTATCGTTTGATACCCATTTTAAAGGTACATTCAAGGTTTTTCGGACATTCATAGGTCGATATCGGGTAGACTAATGAAAGCGTAGTAAAAAAAAAAAACAGCATTATGCTGGAAAAGCGTCCAGCGCTCGATATACGAAAATTATGGCACAAAGCGGACCATGATTTTTCCACAATACTACTACTACGTAGGGGTTTTAAAATTATTTTCAACTTTTTATTTCAATACTCTCTAAAAGCGCGAGTTTTCGTTTTTTAAACTATATTTATTTTTTAATTTTTAGTCAAATATCCTATGAAGTTTTCGATAAATATATCGAAATATACCGCAGTTCAAACGAAACCTCTGGACATCCCCTTTAGTTTGAAACCCATCTTGTAGGGGAATTTTTAGGTTTTCGGGTAATCACAGTTTGACCGTCCATCGACCGACCATCGAAATATACTGAAGTCCAAATGGAACCTGGGCCTTCCCCTTTCGTTTGATACCCATATTGCAGGGAAATTTTAGGGTTTTTCGGCAATCACATTTAGACCGATTACTCAGTTATCGATACAATTATCGAAATATATCGAAGTCAAAATGAAACCTGGGGCCTTCCCTTTCGTTTGATATCCATATTGTAGGAAAATTTTTAGGTTTTTGGGCATTCATATTTTGACCGATAACTTAGTTATCGATAAATTTATCGAAATAGATCGATGTCGAAATGAGACGTAGGGGCTTCCGTTTTCGTGTGATACCCATCTTGAAGGTACATTCAAGGTTTTTCGGACATTCATAGGTCACTATCGGGTAGACTAATGAAAGCGTAGTAAAAAAACAGCATTATTCTGGAAAAGCGTCGAGGGCTCCATATACGAAAATTATGGCACAAAGCGGACCACGCTTTTTCCACAATACTACTATGTAGGGTTTTTAAAATAATTTTCAGCTTTTTAGTTCAATACTCTCTAAAAGCGTGAGTTTTCGTTTTTTTTTAAACTATATTAATTTTTACTTTTTAGTCAAATGTCCTATGAAGTTATCGATAAATATATCGAAATATACCGCAGTCCAAACGAAACCTCTGCACATCCACTTTCGTTTGAAACCCATATTGTAGGGAAATTTTAGGGTTTTTGGGCAATCACATTTTGACCGATTACTCAGTTATCGATAAAATTATCGAAATATATCGAAATCAAAATGAAACCTGGGGCCCTCCGCTTTCGCTTGATACACATATTGTAGGGAAATGTTAAGGTTTTTGGGCATTCATATTTTGACCGATAACTCAGTTATCGATAAATTTATCGAAATATATCGATGTCGAAATGAGACCTGGGGCCCTCCCCTTTCGTTTGATACCCACATTACAGGGAAATTTTAAGGTTTTTGGCAATCACATTTTTACCGATTACTCAGTTATCGATAGAATTATCGAAATATATCGATGTCCGAATGAAACCTGGGGCCTTCCCCTTTCGTTTGATACCCATATTGTAGGGAAATTTTTTGGGTTTTAGGGCAATAACATTTTGACCGATAACTCAGTTATCGAAAAATTTATCGAAATATATCGGTGTCCAAATGAAACCTGGGGCTTTCCCCTTTCGTTTGATACCCATAATGTAGGGAAATTTTAAGGTTTTTGGGCAATCGCATTTTGATGGATTACTCATATTGTAGGGAAATTTTTTGGGTTTTAGGGCAATGACATTTGGACCGATAACTCAGTTATCGAAAAATTTATCGAAATATATCGATATCCAAATGAAACCTGGGCCTTTCCCCTTTCCTTTGATACCCATAAAGTAGGGAAATTTTAGGGTGTTTGGGCAATCACATTTTACCGATAACTCAGTTATCGATAGATTTATCGAAATATATCGATGTCCAAATGAAACCTGGGGCCTTCCCCTTTCGTTTGATGCCCATATTGTAGGGACATTTTACGGGTTTTGGGCCACTTGGGCTTAAGGTCTGTTTACGTTGTTCAATTTTGGAATCAATTTTCGTCGCCGTTGATTCCAAATTGAGTTGACTACCCGTTTACATTAATCAATTTTTTTGAGAACTATGTGACGGTTGTTTACGAGTCAATCCATATGAAAACGTCTAATATTAAATTATTAAAATTATTAAAAATCGTCGCTGACTAGTCTCGGATTTCGGTCAAGCTTTGAGGAAAGGATGAAATTTACAAACATTTGATTTTTATAACCACTGGTTGCGGACTGGTCGAATTTCAAAGTTTGAAAAACGTAATTTTTAGGCTTACTCTAATAGCTGTAATAAATCATATAGCGAGAACCTGGTACTGAAACTACGTAATTTTTACCCTTTTTTGTAAATTTTAGCTGGCTCTGGCGTCTTCGCTGTTTTAAGTAGCCACTCAATTTTTTTCAGAAATTAAGGGTACATATCCTAGAAGAAACTAAACCTTCCATATGCCAAAAAAACTCACTCCTTATAGATAAATGATTTTTAAAAATCGGGAAAACGGATATGTTTCTCAAGAGCTAAAAATACGAATTTCTCATGCACTCCAATCCTGAGCTTTAGCTTCTAATACCTCAACATTTGGTTTTGTTATTTTCATACTGAGGGTATCTGCTGATGGATCTCCTAAACCAATATAAATTTTTTTTTTTTTTAAGTAAATTTTCGTATAATTTTTGAGACTTTTTCAAGCAAAAGCAATGGATGGTGGTTTTGCTCTGGGTGTTGGTGTTGAATGCGCGAAAATTCGCCTAGGCGGACTCAACGCCAAAAAAAGAAACAATTTCATTTATATTTCATTATAGATTTGTTTACTGACCAAAAAAAAGTTCAGAGCAGGTTAGAGCAGAGCAGAGCAGGGCAGCTGTCAAAATAGAAATAGAGCAACTTAGAGCAACTCCGAGCAGAAATGCCATGAAACACTTGAATCTCGATAGTTTCTTTTTATTTGGCTTTTTTATTTAAATATTCAAAATTAATGCAAATTCACGTTTACAAACACATTGATTTTCTTGCAAGCTAATTTTTTTGAAGTTTTCAAAAATTTACTTTTTCCTGACTGACAATTGCTTCTCTCCTCTAACTTACTCCATAAAAAAAGCTAGAGCAGAAATTTGTGATCTGGATTACTCTAGTTTTGTTTTGAGCGTACTCATGAAACAAAAGATAGAGCAACCTAGAGCAAGAAAAGTGTTCGTTAAACACAATTTTGTGAAATATCTCAATCTGGCGTAAGCTAGAGCAGCCCAATAAACAAACCTTATATTTATTTAATTTATTACAAAATTTGTCAGCAAAATCTGACAAAAAATTTACGAATGTCAGTTCCAAAAAACTTAAAACATGAATGTTGAGTTGATCAAAAAAGTTATTTGTGTAAATAAACCATTGTGAATTCACAAAAAAATCAATTTGTAGTGCAACGCTATTGTCACTGACATTCATCAGACTTCAGAGCGGTGTTGCCAGAATCGGGGATATCGCCCTTTTTCGGGGATTTTCCGTCTGCCAATGTAATTTTCGAATGGTTTCGTATTTGTTTCCTTTAGGGGTTATTTGCAATCAAAGTTGCAAGTTTTCATGTGGTTGTTGTAATCACATTAAGCCGTCCCTAAAAATGTCCAAAAAGTGTTCTGCGCAGAAATGCTGAGGATGGCGTAGCCTGTCTTGGACCGGACGAGTGTTATTTTTTATAAGCAACTCGGAAAGGTATTCTGCACACAAATACCATGGATCCCGATCCGAATCACTGTAGCAAAAAATAATAAATATAGTTTAAAAAAACTAAAACTCACGCT
Organism: Campiglossa producta; assembly: GCA_964058755.1. Taxonomy (NCBI): domain Eukaryota; kingdom Metazoa; phylum Arthropoda; class Insecta; order Diptera; family Tephritidae; genus Campiglossa; species Campiglossa producta. The sequence goes on from CAXKVI010000001.1 coordinate 98,561,174, forward strand.
TTTAGAGAGTATTGAACTAAAAAGTTGAAAATAATTTTAAAAACCCTACACAGTAGTATTGTGGAAAAAGCGTGGTCCGCTTTGTTCCATAATCTTCGTTTTTTATTTAAATTATTTTTACCTTTTTAGTGCAATATTCTTTAAAAGCGCGTGTTTTCGCTTTTTAAACTATATTTATTTTCTACTTTTTAGTTAAATGTGTTATGAAGTAATCGACAAATATATCGAAATATTCCGCAGCGCAAACGAAACCCCTAGGGTTCCACTTTCGTTTGATACCCATATTGTAGGCAATTTTGAATATTATTGGACAACCTCATTTTGACCGATAACTCAGTTATCGATAAATATATCGAAATATTCCAAAATCCAATAGAAACCTGTAGAACTTCCCTTTTGTTTGATACCCAGATTGTAGGCATTATGACCGATAGCTTAGTTATCGATTAATATATCGAAGTCATAATGCAACCTCCTATCGTTTGACACCCATATTCAAGGCACATTTCAAGGATTTTGTGACAGTCATATGCCACTATCGGGTAGACTGAAATAGAGTTACATACAAACAAGCAAACATACATATGAATGTATGTACAAGTAAAGCTAATGAAAGCGTACACTGAACCAAAAACGTACATATTTTTTACGAACAAAGTTTCATAGAAGTTCACGCTGGTTTTTCTTAAAATATAAGAAAAAATTCATAGAATCTAAGAAAATTTTCTGACAATTTAGGAATGAATACATGCTTTCTATAGATTTGTTTACATATTTTACGAAAAAGTACTTATATTCTACGAAATGTTCTTAAATTTCTACGAAAAAGTTCTTTGGAGAGGTTTTAACGAACAATTCTTAAAATCTATGTACTTTTTCATTGGATACATGAACTTTTTTGGTTCAGTGTAGTAAAGAAACTAGCATTATATGGGAAAAGCATTATGTGTCGAGCGCTCGATATACGAAAATTATGGCACAAAGCGGACCACGCTTTTTCCACAATACTACTGTGTAGGGATTTTAAAATTATTTTCAACTTTTTAGTTCAATACTCTCTAAAAGCGTGAGTTTTAGTTTTTTTAAACTATATTTATTTTTTACTTTTTAGTCAAATGTCCTATGAAATTATCGATAAATGTATCGGTTTTCGGGCAACCACATTTTGACCGATAACTCAGTTATCGATAAATTTATCGAAATATGTCGATGTCCAAATGAAACCTGGGGCCTTCCCCTCTCGTTTGATACCCATATTGTAGGGATATTTTACGGTTTTTGGGCCACTGGGGCTTAGACCGAACGAGAGTTACATACATACAAGCAAGCAAACAAACAAACAAACAAACAAACAAGCAAACATACAACTGAACCTAATAAAAGCGTGGTAAAAATACAGCAGTCCAAACGAAACCTCTGGACTTCCACTTTCGTTTGATACCCATATTGTTAGGAAATTTTAAGGTATTTGGCCTCACATTTTGAAAATAACTCAGTTATCGATAAATTTATCGAAATATGTCGAAGTCCAAATGAAACCTGTGGCCTTCCCCTTTCGTTTGATACACATATTGTAGGGACATTTTAAGGTTTTGGGGCAACCACATTTTGACCGATAACTCAATTATCGATAAATTTATCGAAATATATCGAAGTCCAAATGAAACCTGGGGCCTTAACCTTTCGTTTGATACCCGTATTGTAGAAAAGTTTAAAGGTTTTTGCGCAATCACATTTTAACCGGTTACTTAGTTATCGATGAATTTATCGAAATATATCGATGTACAAATGAAACCTGGGGCCTTCACCTTTCGTTTGATACCCACATTGTATGGAAACTTTAGGGTTGTCGAGCAACCACATTTTGACCGATAACTCAGTTATCGATAAATTTATCGAAATATATCGATGTCCGATTGAAACCTGGGGCATTCACCTTTCGTTTGATACCCATATTGTAGGGAATTTTTTAGGTTTTTGGGCAACCATATTTTGACCGATAAGTCAGTTATCGATAAATTTATCGAAATATGTCAATGTCCAAATTAAACTTGGGGCCTTCACCTTTCGTTTGATACCCATATTGTAGGGAATTTTTTAGGTTTTTGGGCAATCATATTTTGACCGATAACTCAGTTATCGATAAATTTATCGAAATATATCGAAGTCCAAATGAGACCTGGGGCCTTCACCTTTCGTTTGATACCCATTATGTAGGGAAATTTTAAGGTTTTCGGGCAACCACATTTTGACCGATAACTCAGTTATCGATAAATTTATCGAAATATATCGATGTCCAAATGAAACCTGGGGCCTTCAACTTTCGTTTGATACCCATATTGTAGGGAAATTTTAAGGTTTTCTGGCAACCACATTTTGACCGATAACTCAGTTATCGATAAATTTATCGAAATATATCGATGTCCAAATGAAACCTGGGGCCTTCACCTTTCGTTTGTACCCATATTGTAGGGACATTTTAAGGTTTTCGTGCAACCACATTTTGACCGATAACTCAGTTATCGATAAGTTTATCGAAATATGTCGATGTCCAAGTGAAACCTGGGGCCTTCACCTTTTCGTTTGATACTCACATTGTAGGGAATAGCTCAGTTATCGATAAATTTATCGAAATATGTCGATGTCCAAGTAAAACCTGGGGCATTCACCTTTCGTTTGATACCCATATTGTAGGGAATTTTTTAGGTTTTTGGGCAATCATATTTTGACCGATAACTCAGTTATCGATAAATTTATCGAAATATGTCGATGTCCAAATGAAACCTGGGGCCTTCACCTTTCTTTTGATACCCATATTGTAGGGAAATTTTATGGTTTTCGGGCAACCACATTTTGACCGATAACTCAGTTATCGATAAATTTATCGAAATATATCGATGTCCAAATGAAACCTGGGGCCTTCCCCTTTCGTTTGATACCCATATTGTAGGGACATTTTACGGTTTTTGGGCCACTGGGGCTTAGACCGAACGAGAGTTACATACATACAAGCAAGCAAGCAAACAAACAAACATACAAGTGAACCTAATAAAAGCGCGGTAAAAAAGCGCTCCGAGATTTGTGATCCTGCGGCCAATACACGTTTTTTTAGCCCTCTCCCAAAATTTTTGAAAATTTGTTTGCAGTTGACCCCTAAAGAAAACAAATACCAATGCTTTTTGGCTATAAAGTCCCCAATTCATGATTTAAGCAACATCGTTTGTTTTTCCGCCGAGGAACAAACTCAGAGCAGCACTACACAAATTTGAAGAGAAATGTTTTTGAAGGTTCTAATGACAACCTGTACATTTATCGCGCCATAGTTCTTTTTAGGTGTGTTTTTCCATGCTAGAAAAAAAATTTGGCAAATTTGGTAGTGGGGCAAGTCTTTGATTTTGATTAAAAAAAGACAATGGTGAATGGACATTCTTTTCAAATGTTCAAATGTAGATGGCGCGCGGCTGGTAATTGCCAGTGGTGAAAGTCTTTGCTAAACACCTGTTGCGAATATTTTTCTTATTCTTTCTCAGAACAAGTGCAGTTGATTTTATTTGTTAATTGAAAATGTTTTTTGGATGTTTCTTATTGGATCTTGTATTACATGCATCCTTTATTGTATATATCCTTTATTATATGGTACCTAAAGATGCAACAACCATTTTTGATAAGCTTTTGAAATATATAACGAATGTGAATTTGCCAATTGGAGGAAAAATATTTGTATTTGGAGGTGATTATAGACAAGCTCTTCCAGTTGTTAGACATGCCACCAGAACTTCAATTATTGAAAATTGCATTAAACGCTCACCGCTGTGGTCAAAGGTGAAAATTCGTAGATTAGTTCAAAATATGCGAGCCAATAATGACCCTGAGTTTAAAAACTGGCTACTCAAACTGGGAAATGGTGACTTAGAAATCCAACATGAAATATCCGAGGATACTATTAAAATACCACGACAATACTACGCTGATTATGATAGCCTAATTGCTAAGGTTTACGGCACAAATGAAATAAATGACAGTAACAAATCAAATTTTTACTCAACAGCTATTTTATGCCCAAAAAATGACCAATGCTCAACTTTTAATGAGTGTATAGTAGACCGGGTTGAAAAAAGTTTGCAATTACCCCCCCTAGAATGAAAGTCGACCCTGCGGTGAATTTGGGATGATACAAATTTTCGTCCTGCGAGAGTCCTAAAAACAGCCAAAATCGATTTTTATTCACAACTTTTTTATTTATAATCCGATTGCAAAGTTTGATATATCGTTGAATAGCTATTTTTTAGTACTATATATCTCCTGAATGTCCTTTTACTCAAAACAGACCCCAAACCGAGTTAGCCCGCGTCACTCGATTTCTACCCCCGTATATAAAACTTTTCTCTTCATAAGTAATAATAAGCCACTCAGTCAGCTATGCAATTCTTGCCTTTAAAGTAACAAAAAATTCTAATAAACAAAAAAGTTACAGTCGATTTACAGTTAAAGCTTGTTTTTTTTTGTTATTTCTGTGTAAAACAAAAAGAAAGTTGGTGCATTATTAAATTTTATGACATACGATAAAATTACAGCATGTTTTTAAAAAAACGTAATTTAAATAAATCAGTGTTACCAACCGAGTGCGACATAGTTGAGTATTTACTCTTTTTAAAGAACTATGGTATAAAAAAAAAAAAAAAAAAACTTTAAGCTTTCAAGTTATGCGGGAATTGTGGCAGCCGAAATATTAAAATTGTGGCATCGAATAGGAATTCCTGTTATCACTGCATTCCCTACGAAACGAAAAATTTTAAATATTATAAAAAAGTATCGTGATGTTACCAGACATCCAATACGATTTAAAAAGGACGAATGGAACAATCTGTTTCGATTTTCGAAGTGCAGGTGCAGTATTGGGGATATTGGGAGTAGTAATTATTCTGATGGTCGTCAAACCTCACACACAGCGAAGCAGTTTTTAGTAGATCAGTGCAGTACAAGACTGAAACAAATTGATTCTATAGAAGGAGAAGCAACAAGTGTTTGCGAACTGGAATTGCAAACTTTTTTTTTTTTATGGGCACCGACCCGGTCTAGTGTATAGTATCAAAATTATTACCCGGCGGGGATAGTAAAGTTTATCTTAGTTGTGATACAGTCGAAAAAAATGAAACTAATAATGCCGAGTATTATCCAACTGAGTTTCTTAACTCTTTAAATCCTTCCGGCTTACCTCCACATAAACTAATTTTGAAGAAAAATGCAATCGTAATGTTGATTCGTAATCTTAATGCCAAAGAAAGACTTAAAAATGGTACCAGGATGGTCGTCAGTCATTTAGGCGAGAATGCAATCAGTGTCAAATTAATCGGTTCGGGAAAAATTGCTATAATACCGCGAGTTAAACAAACTCCATTCCAGATGACTAGGAAACAGTTTCCCTTAAAAGTAGCTTTCGCTATGACTATCAACAGCGCCCAAATTTAAGGAAGTTTTGTAAAAAAATACATGTGGCCACTGGGTCATATTTATAGAGAAAATCGATTGCTTTTTATCAAATTTTCGAAAATGCTTTTTGGCTGTAAAATCCCCAATTCATGATTTAAGCAACATCGTTTGTTTTTCCCCGCCGAGGAACAAACTCAGAGCAGCACTACAAAAATTTGAAGAGAAATGTTTTTGGAGGTTCTAATGATAACCTGTATATTTATCGCGCCATAGTTCTTTTTAGGTGTGTTGTTCCATGCTAGAAAAAAAATTTGGCACTCTTGAAACTGTTTTATTACAAAAAATAAATGCGCTGGACTGGTAGTTGTGCAAGTCTTTGATTTTGATTAAAAAAAGACAATGGTGAATGGACATTCCTTTCAAATGTTCAAATGTAGATGACGCGCGGACAGGCAATTGCCAGTGGTGAAAGTCTTTGCTAAACACCTGTTGCGAATATTTTTCTTATTCTTTCTCACAACAAGTGCAGTTGATTTTATTTGTTAATTGAAAAACTTTTATGGATGTTTCTTATTGGATCTTTAATTATACACAGTGATAAAATATATAATTGGTAAGTTCTAAAATGTGTATTTTTACATGAGTTACATGTGTTCACATTCTGTTTATATTGTTAGATTATAATGCCTAGGGCCACCTTAAATCCTTCACACGGACAGTTGTATGTGGCATTTTCTAGAGTCAGGCGATTCCAAGATATCACTTTTTCAGCCCAAGCGACATTCAAACAAAAAATTATAAATGATTTTATTTTTACCTCAAATATTGTATTTAAGGAAGTTTTGTAAAAAAATACATGTGGCCACTGGGTCATATTTATAGAAAAAATCGATTGCTTTTTATCAAATTACCGAAAATTTTACATAAGTTTGTATGACGTAAGTAAACGATTTCAAACCGTTTGTTTTTTTTTGCGCAAGGAGCGCACGGGTCCACCTAGTTTTCTTCTATTTTTTGTATTTATTGTGCGAAAGAAAGGGTCTTATACAATTATCATATTGGTACAAGCGCGCAAGCTATGTTAAAAAAATAACGAAAAATAATGGAAATAGAAACCAGACTGTAAAAAAAAAACAAATCAAAAATTTTATATTTTTTTATATTTTTTGGCACTAGGACGTTTCTCCTCTATTTTATGGGAAAATTTTTTGTTTACATTTTTATGTTGAAAGTTTTGTGCGCGAATTTATATCGAACCCGTCTTGTTTGTGAAATAAATAAATCCAATGGGCATTCATTAGTTTTCTGCTTTATTTTCGGTGTTTGTTGTGCAAAAACAGTGCAGAAAAATGGTATACTTTTTATGTAAACAAAAGCATGTCGAACACAAAAGTTCTTCTTTGTGCGCATACGCATGTTTACATTTTTGTACTGCAAGTTTTGTGCGCGGATTCTTGTAAAAAGCAATTTGCTAAATAAAGCAATTTGCATGTAAACAAAAACATGTTAAACGAACTCCATTGTGCGCATTATTGTTCAAATTGACGCTTTCACAAAATATGTTTATTTAAAGGCCGTTTACATTGACCGATTTTTCATACAATTACTTGTTGATTCTGAAAATTGAGTCATGTAAAAGGGTGTTGCAAATTTGCATGCAACAAAGTTGGTAGCCAGTCGACTTTGATCAACTCAACATTCAACTTTTGCGTTTGTTTACGAACTGACATTCGAAAATTTTTGTCAAATTTTGTAATAAATTAAATAAATATAAATGAAATTGTTTATTTTTTTGAGTCCGCCTAGGCGATTTTTTACGCATTCAACACCAACATCCAGAGCAAAACGTGTGCGTGCTTACCATCCTACCAGACGAGTCCGTAAGGTGCTCCGTTAGGACCGCATGCCGGGCAAAAATTGGGCACCTCTGGGCTTAGTCTGGATATTATTATTATTATTCCCTTATTCTGATTGTCGGTAGGCGGTCGTTTCGTCCGTCGTTCGCAAAGTCGTGTCGTTCCGAATTTCGTATTCCTGAAATCTTTCGACTGCTCCACTACAAATTTTTGAAAAAAATTAAATCAATTTTTCATTTTTTATTTTAAGAAAAAAATACAAATTTTGTGTTTTGATGTGCTTCAAGCTTTTGCCGCTTAGTTTTTTCAATCAGAGGATGCCCTGAAGACACCGTTTCAAGCTACCACAAAAAAAAACAGCACAAAGATTGCATTATTTTCATTCTTTAGAGTCTCCATGCTATTTACAACTGCTCATTTCCCGTAGTCTCAGCGATGTTCCAAATACAAGCCGCGTTCTTGCTTGTACGGCTGTTTACACTACTGAAACATATTTGATAAGACCACAACGTCCAGGAGCAAGTTCTTTGACCTACAACTGTACTATCAGCGCCGCCCCTTTTTCCATCCGCCTTCTTGCTTGTACGGATGCTCCAGACAACTGAAACCAACGTGGTAAGAAGCAAGGCTCGTTGATAGACTCCATGGAGTCCCTGTATGCTCATCGATTCAAACTCATTTCTCGTTACCCACTCCGCTGCGTCACTCCATGACCCCGAACCGTTCCGCCACTTATCCACGGTTGCCACTTCAAAACAAAAATGTGGACCAATAATTTTGAGAAAAAGGACCAAAACGAGAAATAGTGGACCAAACTGAATTTATTATTGTTTTAATTACTTAGTATATAAAATAGCTGACCCTTTTTATATATCGTCGTCGTTTGTTAGAAACATGAATGTACCATTTTTTCGACCTTTAGTCAATTAGTCCTCTTGAATAACTATTTAATGATCTATGTTATATAAAAGTCTTGAATAAAATAATAATTCAAAAAATGTATTAATTTTTGGGACATGCGAGCTTCTGCAAGGAGCGAAGATATCTAATATTTTCAGTAAAACAACGAAGGTGATTATAAATCTTACTAATATTATAAATGTGAATGTAGCGATGTTTGGATGTCCACACGTTTACTTCTGTTCCTCAATAACGTGAGAATGGCAAGACGGATTTTGTTGAAATTTGGTACGCAGACAGCTAATAGTCTGGAAGGAGGTATGTAATGTAATTGCCCAAAAACCTTAAAATTGCCCTACAATATGGGTGTAAAAGCTGGCCGTGAGGAAACAAAATAAAACGCAGCTGTTAAAGGTGATATGATAAATTTGACAATTGTAGTTGCTGGTTTATTTTCCTGCAATATTGGTTAATATAAAATAGAATAATATAGGAATAAAATAATATAAAATTTTATCTTACACTTTCGTGTGTCCTCGCGCTCGTTTTCTTTTACAATAAATAATTTGGCGCTCTACATTTGACAGATACCTAACAGTGTTACCATACTTCATTTTACATGTAATTTAAGTCACCTCGTAGTGTTGCACAAATTTGGAACTCATTCTAATGCTGCCAGATCTCTCCACAACATCCCGGGCCCCGTGAATCTACCCGCTGCTGGATTCACAAACGTCCAGCTTTGTTAGCATACAAGCCGGTCGACGGAACGTTCCTCCAGCTGTTTTGATTTCTGCGACTCGGACTTGTCCATCTTGTCCGCGCTTCACTTGGACTACTCGTCCCATCGGCCACTGGGATCTATGCAGACGTGCGTCACAAATCATAACGAGATCTCCCTCGGGCAATGGCGTCGTTGGCTTCCACCACTTCGTCCTACGGCACAGATCCGGAAGGTACTCCGCCAGCCACCTTTTCCAGAAGCGATGGTGAATTTGCTGCAACTTACGCCACTGCGTTCTTGTCGGCCTAAATGATTCTTCTTCTGGATGAGGAGTCTGCTCGGAGTTCGCTGTACCTAAGAGAAAGTGATTAGGAGTTAGTGGTTCTTCACTGGGAGCGTCAATGGGAATATGGGTAAGAGGCCGCGAATTAACAACGTTTTCTGCTTCACACATCACGCTGTACAAAGTTTGCTCCGGCAGTCTTTCACTATTCAATGCGAGCTGCATTGCTCCCAACAGCCACCCGCATGTGGGTTCAATGGGCAATTGAAAACCCATTCGATGCCTTGGGTTGACAACGCGTTAGCAATCTTACCGTCTTGGAAATCTTTGAGCTGCTTTCTCATTTCTCGGTCAGCACTTATGAAATTGGTTCCATTGTCTGATCTTATACGCATTGGAGTACCCCTACGACACATGAAATTTTTGATGCAAAGTAGACAGGAATCCGCGCTAAGGTCTTTAGCGATTTCGAGGTGCACAGCACGAGTGGTTAAGCAAGTAAACAAGGCGATCCACCGTTTCTCCGTCCGCCTTCCTATAGCAATCAAAAACGGTCCCACATAATCGAGCCCTACATAGGTGAACGGTCTCACGAATGGGGTAAGACGGTCTGCCGGCAGTTGGCCCATTAGTGGCATTGCTGGCCTTGCTCGCTCCTTCTGGCATGTTGTGCATCTCCTTGCTGCCTTGCGTACTTCCTCCCTTATATGCGGTATACAATATTTACGTCGTATCTCGGCCACTATCGTATTTTCATTCTGGTGCTTCCACAAATTATGGTAGTGATCGACCAAGATCTTAGTGATATGATGTTGTTGCGGCATTATTAATGGCTGACGGGTATAAGGCTGAATGTTATTCGCGTTCTGCAGCCGACCGTTCACGCGCATTATTCCCGCTTCATCCAACATCGGTGTTAGTTTGTACAACCTACTATTCGAGTTCAACTGACGATGATTCTTCAGAGTAGCGTATTCATCGGCGTAATAACTTTGCTGTGCAGTCTGGATAATTTGTAGTTCGGCTTCTCTTATCTCCGAAACCTTCAACGTTCCAAGTCTTCTTTCCTCGGGCGCTGTACGGCAGTTGTGTATGAACCGTCTCATATGCGCGACAACTCTTGTCAACTTCATGAACGACGAAAACTTCAAAAGGACTTCCTCATTATGCGTAACAAAAAAGAAATTATACCTCGGTCGCAGCTCTTCACTTGTGCCTTCAGTGGGTTTCGCTCCTGGCCAGCAAGATTCATCGCCTTCTAGGAATGCCGGACCTGTAATCCAACGCGATTCGCTACCAACTACTCGTGGTCTTGTTCCGAAGTCTGCAGGATTTAGTGCGCCGGGTATCCATCGCCATTCATCGACGTCGGTCATGTCCAGTATTTCGTTGACACGATGAGCCACATATGGCTTGTATTTTCTATGATCCGAGGCTATCCAAGCGTGCACCGTCTTCGAGTCTGTCCACATTATGACACGTTCGTGTTTGATGTCATGGTAACTCACCACCATTCTCCTAAGTCGAGAAGCTAGGACTGCCGCTTGCAGCTCCAACCTTGGTATCGATGTTAATTTGAGTGGTGCACATTCCGCCTTCCCTGCTACAAATGCGACGTCTACTTCCTGGCCGCTCTCAATTCGCCAGTACGCTACCGCGGCGAATGCTACTTCACTGGCGTCTGCAAAGATGTGGAGCTCTACCGCTGCCCTTCCCGTGGCTGTACTATAACAACGCGGAACCTTTATTCCTTCCACGTAACTTAGGGTATTTAACCATTTTTTCCAAGCTTGCTGTGCTTCATCCGAAATGTGATCATCCCAACCAGTTCCCGTTCTCCAGACCATCTGCAGCAACAACTTAGCCTCAAGTACGCTCTCAGCAGCTATACCAAATGGATCGAAGACGGACATCGTTACTCGTAGAAGTTCACGTTTGGTCGGAACTCGCTTCCCATCCAGTAGGTCCGGGTCAATGCGGCCAAATGCGAGTACGAACTTTAACACATCGCTTGTTGTATCCCACTGCATCCCAAGGACTTTCTGGTGACCAGCGGTGACGTCGTCGAACTCTTTGGTTGCTTCGAAATTTTGCATTCCATTCAGCTCCTTGCAGACCATACGTGAATTGGATACAAACTTCCTTAAGTGGAATCCAGCCTTCAGGTGGATGTACTTTACTTGCTCCGAGATTCGTAACGCTTCTTCCTCACTTTCGAAACAATGGACAAAGTCGTCGACGTAGTGGTTATTCACGATGGCGTCGGCTGCTTCGGGAAATTCCAGGGCGTTATCACTTGCATTTTGGTTCTTGACGTACTGTGCCGCACACGGGGAACAAGTAGCTCCAAAAGTCATCACTTTCATTGAATACTCTTCGATAGCTGCGTCAGTGCTTTCTCTCCAAAGGAATCTTTGCGCTGGCTGATCTTCCGCTCGTATGGCAACCTGATGATACATTTCTTCGATGTCGGCACTGACGGCTATTGGTCTCTGCCTAAACCTCATGAGCACTTCGAGCATCGGTTTACCTAGATCTGGGCCACTCAGTAGATAAGAGTTCAAGGACAACCCCGAAACCTGTGCCGCTGCGTCGAACACAAGGCGTACTTTGCGTTGTTTATTGGGATTGTAAACCCCGAAATGCGGCAGGTACCACGTACGCGGATGAATCACAGCTGTCTCCTCTTTCGTAAGCTTTCGGGAGTAGCCCTTTTCCTCATATCTTCTCATCGTACTGATATATTCTCGCTTCAGTTTTTCATCGTTCTTAAATTTTCTCTCTAGTGCCAATAATCGATTTTCAGCTATTTACCTTGTGTACTCCGATATGTCCGTGTCATATTTCCATAGTAACCCCGTCTCGAAGCGGTTTTCCTTACGCACTGTTGTATTTTGTAATATAGCTTTAGCTCGCACATCATCCTGTGATTCAACTTGTTTGACTGCATATGAAACCTTCAGATCGTCGCTAATGACAAATTTCTTGACCAACTCTTCAACACTCTCTTCTTCTTCCGTTGTATCTGCGACACCTCCTCGCACCAAGAAAATTTTTTAGTCATTTCATCTTTGTTTCCAGTGGAACCGTAAATCACCCACCCGAGCTTCGTAAGTATTGCCGCCGGGCCCCGTTGACCATCGCCGGCTATGCGCTTGGCAATGCCCAAATGTACGTTGTCCAATCCGATGAGTAGATCCGGTGTAACTCCGGTATAACCGCCAACTGGTAACTTCATCACATGCCGCTGTCCCACTGGAAGTTCGGAAATGTTGAATGTTTGCGTCGGTAGATTCAGGTTTCTTACTGTCCTTACATTCCAAAGTGGGAACCTTTCGTGCCTACGTCCTGCTCCAGAAATTTCCAAGCTCACCGCCATCGAAGGCTCCGTCACCGTATTGCTTCCAAACCACTGCAGCGTCAAATCTCCTTTTGGCCCTGAAACCCCAAGCGCATCTGCAATTTTCTCGTTAAGTAATGTTAATGATGATCCTTCATCCAAAAGAGCGTAACAATTAATCGTCCTACCATTTGCAAACAACTTAACAGCGATGCTTTTAAATAATAATTGCTCGTTACTAGGGGATACACTTGCGTTTGTGAGAATACGTGGTCTTTGCTCGACTTGCTGGTTGCTATCATTTGTTTGAGGCCTAGATTCATGCAACAGTTCATGCCACTGTTTATCGCATGTTGCATTAGCGCATGTATGTTTACGTTTGCATGCATTGCCTCGGTGTCCAGACTTCAAACAGCTAAAGCAAAGTCGTTTTTGTCGAACAAAACGCCACTTTTGCGTATTTTGTAGATCTAAAAATTTACGACATATCTCCAAATCATGGTTGCCAGAACACATCTTGCATCCACCGCCCTCGTGTTCGTATTGCTCGGATGCGTGGAAAAATCTCGAACCCCTATCTGGTTTTGCCTCTGGTAATCGCTGTGGTTCGCCCACGTTGTTGCACACTGTGTTTACTATGCGTGCTTCTTCTTGCAGCCACTCGCTTAGGTCCTGTATGGTCGGTCGTGGTTGTATACTCATAGAGTGCCGTGCCCATGCTAATTTACGCTGTACTGGAAGCTTAGAGACGAGTTCCTCCATAAGGATAGGATGACGTTGCTATGATGTATTAGCAAACACTCTACCGTTTCTCTTGCCTTGCCCTTCAACGCCTTTTGCAGCCGTAACATACTCTGCCTTTCTGTGTAACGATACTCTTCCGTGGTAGCTTTGAACGCCTCGCAAAACATCGGCCAATCCTCTGGTCTCCCATCGAACTCCGGCAAATCATACAGCCTGATCACAGGCTGTCTCGGCGTATGCGACAGAGCGCGACTTAGTTCACTAACCGCTGCTGCTAACGGGGTAGCTGCCATATCATCGCTTACACTATATGTATCTGCCGTTGCTGTGGCGCTGTTTTGTTGTTGTCGTAAGGCTGTCTTCAAACTTTCAATTTCCTGCATCATTGTGGCTATTTGTTCCGTTACTCGTTCGTTTTGATCTGAAGTACCGAGCTCTCTTACGTTGGTTTCTAGGTCGTCATTTTCGTTTTCCGCCATTTTCGTTGCGGAACGTGTTTTTACCATATGTTAATAAACCCTTTTAGACGCTCCCAATTGACCTACCTAACACTAATCCTTCTCTAAGATACACTTACCGGCGCTCCTATCCTCGCTGGCAATTGCTTATTACTTCGCTGTTGCTTTACTAGGCTGTTGTGTCACCCTCTATTCTTGCTGGCACTTGCAAGAAAGTGAAAATAAAATATGTAAAAGCTGGCCGTGAGGAAACAAAATAAAACGCAGCTGTTAAAGGTGATTTGATAAATTTGACAATTGTAGTTGCTGGTTTATTTTCCTGCAATATTGGTTAATATAAAATAGAATAATATAGGAAATAAAATAACATAAAATTTGATCTTACACTTTCGTGTGTCCTCGCGCTCGTTTTCTTTTACAATAAATAATTTGGCGCTCTACATTTGACAGATACCTAACAGTGTTACCATACTTCATTTTACATGTAATTTAAGTCACCTCGTAGGGTTGCACAAATTTGGAACTTATTCTAATGCTGCCAGTTCTCTCCACAACAATGGGTATCAAACGAAAGGGGATGGCCCCAGTTTTCATTTTCACTTCAATATATTTCGATAAATTTTTCGATAACTGAGTTACCGATGAAAACGAGATGGCTCAAAAGCCTTAAAATTGCCCGACAATATGGGTATCAAACGAAAGAGCTTGACCCCAGGTTTCATTTGGACTTCCGTATATTTCGATAAATTTATCGATAACTGAGTTATAGGTGAAAATGTGTTTGCCCAAAAACTTTAAAATTGCCCTACAATATGGGTAACAAACGAAAGGGGATGGCCCCAGTTCTCATTTGGACTTCAATATATTTCGATAAATTTATCGATAACTGAGTTGTCGGTAAACGCGAGATGGCTCAAAAGCCTTAAAATTGGCCACCAATATCAAACGAAAAGGGATGGCTCCAGGTTTCATTTGGACTTCGATATATGTATTTCGATATATTTATCGATAACTGAGTTATCGGTCAAAATGTGATCGCCCAAAAACCTCAAATTTTTTAATCAATCTACCTTTCCCCATTGATGGGAATTTTGAATATTTTAAATACCCTTGGTAAATGCTTCAGTATGCAATAATCTTACTAATATTATAAATGTGAATGTTGATGGGAATTTTGAATATTTTAAATACCCTTGGTAAATGCTTCAGTATGCAATAATCTATATATATAAAAATGAAATGGTGTATAATTGTAAAACTCGAAAACGGCTGAACCAAATGAAATACTTCCTTTGGGGGATTTGTTTGTTATTACCACGCGCAGGTCATGTCTTAAAATCAGAACAAAATATTAAGGGGGCGTGGCACCTCCCATACAAACTGAATTTTTGAAGTTGAATATCTTCAAAAGTGTTTAAGTTAGGAACATGAAAATTGGTACAGAGCTACAGGATAACAGCACCACTCTCACCTATAAAACTGGGGGTTATCCAATAAGGGGGCGTGGTACCTCCCATACAAACTAAATTTTTTAAGCAGAATATCTGTGAACGGGTTCAAGGTAGGGACCTGAAAATTGGTATAGACCTATATGGTATCAAAAGCCTTCTTACACATAAAAGAAGGGGTAATCGGAAAAGGGGGCGTGGCACCTCCCATACAAACTGAATTTTTCAAGGTGAATATCTTCAAAAGTGTTTAAGGTAGGAACATGAAAATTGGTATAGAGCTATAGGATAACAACACCATTCTCACCCATAAAACTTGGGGTTCTCGAAAAAGGGGCGTGGTACCTCCCATACAATCTATATATATAAAAATGAAATGGTGTATAATTGTAACGCTAAAACTCGAAAACGGCTGAACCAAATGAAATACTTCCTTTGGGGGATTTGTTTGTTATTACCACGCGCAGGTCATGTTATAAAATCAGAACAAAATATTAGGGGGGCGTGGCACCTCCCATACAAACATTTTTCAGGGTGAATATCTCTAAATGGGTTTAAGGTAGGTACCTGGAAATCGGTACAGACCTATAGGATAACAACACCATTCTCACCCATAAAACTGGGGGTTAAACAAAAAGGGGGCGTGGCACCTCCCATACGAATGAAATACTTCATAGTCGATATCTCTGGAAGTATTCATGTTAGACCACTGAAATTTGGTAAGGGATTATATGAGATCGACCCCTACCACCTCCAAAAAAGCTGGGGATAACAAAAACGGGGGCGTGGCACCTCCCATACAAATGAAATATTTCATAGTCGATATCTCTGGAAGTATTCATGTTAGACCACTGAAATTTGGTAAGGGGTTATATGAGATCGATCCCTACCACCTCCAAAAAACTGGGGATAACGAAAAAGGGGGCGTGGCACATCTCATACGAATGAAATACTTCATAGTCCATATCTCTGAAATTACTTATGTTAGACCACTGAAACGTGGTTAGAGGTTAGATGAGGTCGATCCCTACCACCTCCAAAAAGCTAGGGTAACGAAAAAGGGGGCGTGGCACCTCCCATACGAATGAAATACTTCATAGTCCATATATCGGGAAGTGTTTAGGTTAGACCACTGAAATTTCTTGAGGAGTTAAATAAGATTAATCCCATCATCTCCAAAAAAACTGGAGATAAAGAAAAAGGGGGCGTGGCACCTCCCATACGAAGGAAACATTTCATAGCCCATATCTCTGCAAGTATTTATGTTAGACCACTGAAATTTGGTGAGGGTTTATATGTGATCGATCCCTAATACCTCCCAAAAAACTCGAGTTAACGATAAAGGGGGCGTGGCACCTCCCATACGAATAAAATACTTCATAGTCCATATCTCTAGAAGTATTTAGGTTAGACCACTGAAGTTTTGTTGGGAGTTATATAAGATCAATCCCAGACACCTCCAAAAAAACTGGGGATAAGGAAAAAGGGGGCGTGGTTTCTCCTCTATGAAGGAAACATTTCATAGCCCATATCTCTGCAAGTATTTATGTTAGACCACTGAAATTTGGTGAGGGTTTATATGTGATCGATCCCTAATACCTCCCAAAAAACTCGAGTTAACGATAAAGGGGGCGTGGCACCTCCCATACGAATAAAATACTTCATAGTCCATATCTCTAGAAGTATTTAGGTTAGACCACTGAAATTTTGTGAGGAGTTATATAAGATCAATCCCGGACACCTCCAAAAAAAAACTGGGGATAAGGAAAAAGGGGGCGTGGTTTCTCCTATATGAAGGAGATAGGGATATGGTTTAAAATAGATATAGGGATCGGGTTAGAGAAACAGACAGGGAAATAAAATTGTGGCAGGACAACGTCTGCCGGGTCAGCTAGTATTATATAAATATCAAAGTTTGAAGTTTAGATGAACTATTCGATAAATGCTTTCTGAGACATTTATGTCCATACTTAAAGCCAAAGCAATATTTAACTTTAGAAACCTCACTTTCAATCGATTTCAAGGATATGTATATTAAATAAAATTTTTGAAAACCGTTTTTCAATACATACTATTTTTTCAAAACTCTAGGAACGTAGATCTTCCAACAGTTTTTTTTTGACCAATCTACCTAACTTGGTGAACTTCGACGACCGAATTTTTATCTAAAATGTTGAAAGGGTACTTCGCAGGGGCGAGTAAGGCCGCGGGTATATACTAGTTATATAATAAACCCAAAAGACCCAAATTCGTTGTGTACATTAAAAAAAAGGCGCCCAATTTATTTATTTAGAAATTTTTGGAAAAATTAAATATCTTGTTAAATATATCGCCGGTTCCAAAGTATACAGAAATATTTCAAAATTTAAATTGTTTTTGAAACGGCATTCAATATTTCATTTTTACAACGGAGTTCTATGAAAAAATAAAAGTCTGAAATGCTGTTTTCCCAAAAATTTTAAAAAGTAAATTCATCTGTATACTTTGGAACCGGCGATATAAAAAAATTCGACACGCAGATAACACTTTCACAAGGAACGTTCTTTATAAAATTCCAACGAGAACGTATTTATGTATATAAAAGATTTAGATAAGAGGGCAAGACGAAGTATCTGCTGTCACCAAAGAAAGAATCGGCAAACCTGTGCCTTGGCAGCCTAGTTACCGTTGATAGCTACAAACTTAAAACGCTGAACATAATATCAGTCTAGAAATCGGAGAATCACTCTTGCCAAAAGTGTTATTTTGGACAATTGAGAAGTAAAGTCCTCTCTTGACAAACAAAGATTACGCTCTATAAGTCTCTCATCATACCAGTCCTGATGTACGGCTCGGAAACATGGACAGTGTCAAGAAAAGATGAGATGGCCCTTGGAGTATTTGAGAGAAAAGTTATCCGGAAGATTTATGGTCCTTTCCGTGATGCCACGAGGTTTACGCAGACCTGACCATAGTTCAGCGGATTAAAGCCCAAAGCCTCCGTTGGCTGGGTCATGTTATGCGAATGGACAAAGAAGCACAGAAGGTTTTCCTATCGACACCCGAATTCGGCAGCAGAGGAAGGCCTCGTCTGAGATGGAAACGGCAAGTGGAGGATGACTTGAACTCCCTTGGGGTTTCCAATTGGCATCAGTTGTCGCTAAAAAGGAATAACTGGCGTGCTTTGATACGAAAAGGCCACAATCGCCTAGGTTGTTCAGCGTCAATAAATGACGCAAGCCAAGATAAGATTAGATTCGATTTTCAAAAGGGCATCTATCTCTGCCAAAAATTACTTCACATCAATTATATTTCACTTCTGATCTTAAAAATGGGAGTGCTTCCGCTCCTTTTATAGTTTTAATAATCAACTATATTCCTGAGAAAATTGGGATACCATAAAAGGTCACTACTAGGTATGTAGGTCTAGATTGGATTTCACCCAAACTTGGAGTTCCCTAATTGTTTTATTTACTTCCTATTCTCGAGTTTCCGTTAACGTCAAAGTTCATTGTCAATTTAACAGCCATTTTATTAACCCTTTGAACAGGAGGATGAACTGGGTCTGGATTCTTCGCCATTTTCAAATAAATTAAAAATTCAAATTAGACCAACCAAAAAAAAAATGTTTCCTCCCAAAATTCTGTATAGCTTTGTTTGGGCATTGCGTATATACTAATTACACTGGTCGACGGCCAACATTTACCAGAGACGCCGTTATGAAATTCGTATGTAAAACCACCCCCTGATTTCGAAAATCGAGTTCATTTTTGATTCTATGGTACCGTTTTTGAGATATTTGCATTTTACCGTTATTCGAAAAAACCAAAAAGATGGCTCCCTTTAATTACATATATCTCACGAACGGGTCAAGCGATTGCAAAAAGGTTGACAGAATCAAAAAGACGATAGAATTTGCTATAAATGCGTCATACATTGTTTTTTGCTCAACCAGATAGTTTTCGAGATATTAGCTTATCATTTCATATTTTTGTTTTATTTTATGAAAAAATATGAAAAAAATTACTCTTTGCGTGGACAGCATTCCAAAACCACACCTTTTTTTCTAGATATTTTTTCTTTACATCTCTCTTTTCTTTACATAGCTCCAGTGGCGTGCCTACGTGTTTCAATCAAGGCAAGCCCCAGTCCTTATAACCCCAACAAAAGCACATACTGCTGCCAAAGAACATTTCAGACGAAGAAGAAGAGTTCAGGATAGATATTTATCGACTTTTGCACACGGGGAAAAACTTAAACATTTAGGTTTCTTCAATAGGCAAATTATTGTTTTGCAGATTTTTTAAGCTTTTCCAATCCAAGGGAAAAGGTTTACTTGCACTATTTCCCATTTACATACATCGCAGAAGCCAAGGCTCACTTGCACAACGAAAATTTATATTTTTAACTCAGGGTTAATGTCAAATAATATAATATATAATATGCGCCAATAATTTTTGAGTAGAGCTCTTTGCACATTAACATTGTAGATATGTATATACATATCCAGTTTGGCTTTAAAGCTTATAGTAACAACAGCACGAAGCTGGCTTCGTAGTTGCATACAAAATTTCTTCTAAATTCAAAAAAACTGTAGCTTCAAAAAGACATTTTAGTAAGGGATTTGAAAGCCAGGTAAAAGCCAATAAGTAAAAGCGAGATGGCAATCATTGCCTAGGCGGTTAAAGGCTATTTTAAGTAAGCAAGTAAGAGATGCCATCATATGCGCTGAAAAAATTTTATGTTAATTGTTTTGCTATCAGCCGACAGATGGCAGGAAGAGCTTTATTTATATGTTTATGCTATTGGCAGTTAGTGAAACCAAATGTAAACGTTAAAGAAATTGTTACGATACATTTTTGAAACATATTGTAGCTCATAGAGGATTAGCTAGGCAAGCCGGGCTTTTCGGCTTATATGGAAGGCACGCCACTGCATAGCTCTGTTTTATTAGAAAAAAGATAAGCTATCATCGAAGAAAATCGATGTAAAACTACGTAAGTTATAAGCGATCAAATAAAAATACCCAGGTTGCGCAATTTCAACGTATAGCTCAAAACGTATGTATGGTATAAGAAAGAGAGAAATATCAAGCTATGCTCTGTTTCTATTGAGTTCAAAGTTTAATTCATGAATGAAATTACCCATATTTTTTACTTTTTTTTTTTTAATTTATTTATGTTTATACTTGTTTAGGCCAGATGCCTAAAACCTTAAACTTATAAGGGCGCCCTCGTATTTACCTTTCATTTACTTGTTAACAGAGTTGGTCGAACGGTTTAACTTATATCTGCTAAAACATCGCAAGAATATATAAACGACGGTTCCCTTGGATTCAACATTCATCAAGATCACACGCACCAGGAGCCGTAGCTGTTTCAAAAAGGTAACCTATAAATATATATAGTTAATCGCTGAATTAATGTGACTTGTATATTCGTGAATATACTTATTAAATATTTTAAATTAATACCACATTTTCTCGTTCTTTTCTTTTACCCGCAAAATTTGGTCGGTCAAACTTTTGAGTTTGCAATCCGAGCAAAACAATACTATATTCTAACAATCTTTATCTTAATTTGATTTTACTATGTAGTCGAAATAATTATGTGTTCTACTTTGATGCTAATTCAGTTTAGGATCGGTTTCTCTTATGAGAAACCAGCAGTAATCACCCATCATTGCGACGTCCCAGAATCCTTGATACCGACTTTCAATCACTTTCATTTGCTGGTGAAACCTTTCGCCATGCTCGTCACTTTCGTCGCCAAGATTTGCGGGAAAAAATTTCAAATGTGAGTGCAGAAAGTGAATTTTTAAAGACATATTTACGCCTGGAAAGAAAATATTAGTTAGGTAAATAAAATTTTGGGAAATTAATTTTAATAAGCCTTTTATATTTACCCATTTTCGCATAATTATTGATTAAGTCGTTCACTATCTGTTCGTAGTTAGGGCTTTTGTGTCTACCGAGAAAAGAAGCAACGACCTTTTCAAAGGATTCCCACGCTGCTGCCGCAACTGATGAGAGTAGTCCTTTGAATTGAGTATTGTTGATCAACTTTTTTATTTGTGGTCCAACAAAAATACCTTCCTTATCTTGGCTTGAGAAATATCTGGAAAAATTGTTTTCAAATAGTCGAATGCTTCGCCTTCTTTGTCCAAAGCCTTAACAAAGTTTTTAATGAGACCGAGCTTGATGTGTAAGGGTGGAAGTATGATTTTCTCTTTCTTGACAAGAGGGGTGTATTTTATGTTATCCACACCAACGGTAAACTCGACTCTTTCCGACCAATCCCTTCTGACGTAGTGGTCCTTACGAGCTCGGCTATGCCACTTGCAGAGGAAGCAGCAGTGCTTGGTGTAGCCACTTTGTAGACCGCATAGCATTGCAACGACTTTGAGATCAGGACATATTTTCCAATCATGCTCTTCATATTTGATAAATTTGAGAATTTTTTGCATTTCCTCGTAGGTTTCCTTTGTATTTACTGCATGTGCGATCGGGATAGAAGGCTTTTTGTTACCAATATGCAATAATACAGCTTTCAAACTCAGTTTATTGCTCTCTATGATCAATCGCCACTCTTTTGAATCATATGTTTGACCAAACTCTTTGAATAAACCAGGAATGTCGTTGCAGTAGCATATACTGTCTTTCTTGGTATAGTGTTTGGAAAATGGTTCGTGACGAGTTCTACAATATGTCACCTTAACGTCGGATGACACAAATTTAAATTGTTGCATACGGGAAGTGTGGATCTCTGCCTTTTCCTTGGATAGTTCCAAATCTCTTATCCAATCATTAAGTTGTGCTTGTGAGAGAACGTTTCTCTCGTTTCCCACGCGAAATTCAGTACAACTTGATTCCCCGCACTCAGATATTACTGTTGACAATGGAACTGGATCCGCAACTGTCGTTGAATGTAGTACTGGTAATGTCACTGATGGTACGCTGGAATAAGTTACTCTTCTTGATCTTCCAACGCCAAGCACTTTCGTTTGACAAATATAACACTCCATTGAATGGCAAGTAGGTTCTCTCCATATCATTGGTGTAGCAAATTTTATTTGTTGTCCTGATTTCGACTGAATCAATTCTACTCGACACGATGTACACAAAGTGTTCGGTGTCCATGGGTTTTCAGCATTTTTATGATAGTATATTGGTCACACATGAAACAGAACATATCTGGATCGTTATCACACTCAAATTCTCGCGTCCTTTTACTCATTTTATTTTTTTTTAATAAATCACGGTTTTGAAATTCGACTTATGAACTGAACTATCTCCGGCGAGCCTTGCAGATGTTTTGAAGTTTCAAGGCGCCTTAACTCATATTTATACTCGGAACAAAAATAAAATTGAAAAAATCAAATCTTACCTAGACAGAAAGGTTCCTTTTTATACGAAGCCGGGAAAAGAAAATATTACCTGCTTTAGATGTCGGCTTTAAAAATTTTCTTATAATTTTGAAAATCTACCTGCATACTTACGCATAAGTGACGGAAATACATGTTTATAACTACATGCCTACAGCACTTTCGAACCCAACCACTCTTCCTTTCGAAGCAACCACTCTACCTACTATAAAACAATTCGAGTATTAAAAGTACTATTTGATTTATTTAAAGAAAAAGTATTATCATTGTTATGGTGTTATTCGTTTATCCGGATAATATCCCATTTGCAATTTATACCTTTAAAATATGTATGTATACATCACACATTGAAGTTGCGCAACCTGGGTATTTTTACTTGATCGTTTATAACTTACGTAGTTTTGCATCGATTTTCTTCGATGATAGCTTATCTTTTTTCTAATAAAACAGAGCTCTACGTAAAGAAAAAATATCTAGAAAAAAGTTGTGGTTTTGGAATGCTGCCCACGCAAAGAGTAATTTTTTTCATATTTTTTCATAAAAAAAACAAAAATATGAAATGACAAGCTAATATCTCGAAAACTATCTGGTTGAGCAAAAAACAATGTATGTTGCATTTATAGCAAATTTTATCGTTTTTCCGATTCTGTAAACTTTTTTGCAATTGCTTGACCCGTTCGTGAGATATACGCAATTAAAGGGCGCCATCTTTTTGGTTTTTTCGAATAACGGTAAATTGCAAATATCTCAAAAACGGTACCATAGAATCAAAAATGAACTCAATTTTCGAAATCAGGGGGTGATTTTACATACGAATTCCATAACGGCATTTCTGGTAAAGCGAAAAAGTTGAAATTCGTGGTCCAGTGTTATAGATAAGCTCAAAACATCGAAACTTAATGCCACGAAAATGCGTGTTGGTAATTTTTACAGAGTTATATGTAAAAAATCACATAATTACTTTTAACAAGTAAGGAAAGCTGTCTTCGGCTGTGCCGAAGGCTAAATACCTTTCATGAATAAGCGTCACGATTTTCACTGTTTGATCCCCAGTACAGCCTGTGTGAATCTAACTTTAGCTCATACCGAAATTATTGGAGCTATCGATTATAAGGGGACGATGTGTTATATTTGTCCAATCTCATTGATTTTTAACATCGACATTCCACATTCTAAAATAGCAACATTTACGAAATTTCACGTTCCTACCTACATACACATTCAAGTAAATATGTATACATACCGATACTGTAATGTTTCATGTGTGATTTTGGGCTAGATTTAGTGATCATAATCCAGCAAATTATAATTTGTCATTTACACTTTATCCGGATATTGCTGTGGCCTTAATATAAGGGCACTTCAATTTTACTCTCACGAGTTATCTACCAAAATCCGTTTATCGGAACAATCGATTGTATGGGGGCTATGTGAAATATTTATCCCATTTCAATGATTTTCAACATCGATATTTTATATATAAAAATAGCAATACTTACAAAATTTCACGTTCCTATGTGTTTAATTACAGGACTTATAGCCCAAAATCCGCTTATCGGAATAATCGATTGTATGGGAGCTATGTGAAATATTTATGCCATCTCAATGATTTTCAACATCGATATTTCGCATATAAAAATAGCGATACTTCCTAAATTTCACGTTCCTACCTATATAATTACAGGAATTATCTACCAAAATCCGTTTATCGGAACAATCGATTGTATGGGGGCTATGTGAAATATTTATCCAATCTCGATGATTTTCAACATCGATATTTCACATATAAAAATAGCAATACGTCCAAAATTTCACGTTCCTACGTGTTTAATTACAGGAGTTATAGCCCAAAATCCGTTTATCGGAATAATCGATTGTATGGGAGCTATGTGAAATATTTATCCCATCTCTATGATTTTCAGCATCGATATTTCACATATAAAAATAGCAACACTTATAAAATTTCACGTTCCTTCGTGTTTAATTACAGGAGTTATAGCCCAAAATCCGTTTATCGGAATAATCGGTTGTATGGGAGCTATATGTATGTTATATTGGTCCGATCTTGCTGGTTCCGACAAATGATTCCTATATTGGAAAATGGTGGCCGCATACCAAATTTCAGCCAAATATCTCAAAAACTGAGGGACTAGTTTGCGTTCAAACAGACAGACAGATAGACAGACAGACGGACAGACGGACATGGCTAAATCAACTCATCTCGTCATCCTGATCATTTCGGTATACTTATTGATGTGTCTATCTCTTCTTCTTCTCATATTTACAAACATCGGACCAAAGTTATAATACCATTTCATGTTCATGAAAGGTATAAAAAGCAATTAGAGAGGGGAAAATTTTACGCTTATTTGAAACTGACTAGTGTGCTCTCTGGTTATTTTTCTAAGTGCTAAGTGACAGTTCTCAAGTCAAGTCAAGTCTATGCTATTTATCTATAATGGCAGCTTTAGAGAATCCAGGCCCTGGCCTATACATACATACAAACCTATTTACAATCGTTCAAAAAGGACCAAATCTGAAAAAAGTGGACCAAACATTAAAAAAAAGGACCAATTTTGGTCCAAAAAGGACCAAAACGGCAACCGTGCACTTAACCCGACATCTTCCACGATTTAGAATGCTCAGATTACTCTAGGCTGTGGCAGTGAAAGCAATCGGTAAGAAATGGTTAATCTAGCAGATTATGCATATGGTCCAATGCATCATCTGCTAGATTAACCATTTCTTACCGATTGCTTTGACCGTTAAATTTGAATATATATGTATGTAAGTATGTTTGTATCCGCTATCACCTTCGAAGTGAAGACAGCGATAGCGACGAAGCCTTTAACTGGCAGGACTGCAGACGGTGACGCACCTGGAGCCTTGACTTAGTAGAGGATAAACTGAAGATTTCGGAACCAGCAAACTGTCGAGATATCTACACAAGGGGAAAGGGATTAGGAAGAAAAAAAGAAGAATCGAAAGAAGGAGAAGAAAGAGAAAGAAGTAAAGAAAATAAGGAGAAAAAAAGAAAAAGAGAAAGGGAGGGACGAAGAGAAAGAGAACTAAGAAAAGAAAGAGTAAGAAGTAAAGAAAGAAAAGAAGTGAAAGAAAAAAAGAAGCAGGAAGAAAAAAGGGGGAAGACGGAACTTAAAGAAAGAAAGGGAAGAAAAAAGGCAAAGAAGTAAAGAAAGAATAGGTGAAAAATAGAAAAGAAGCAAAGAAAGGAAAGGAGGGCAAAAAAAGAAAGAAGTAAAAAAGAAAATAAAACAGGAGGCAAAAAGAGAAGGGCGAAGAGAAAGAAAAGTAGAAGGATGGAAAGAAGAGAGAGGAAGGAAGAAAACTAAAAGCAGGAAATAAAGAGAGCGAAATAAGTAAAAAAAAGTAGCTAGAAAGAGATGGAAGGGAGGGGCGAGAATTCACTTAATTAGCTTAAATCAAACACTCATTTAACAAACTTTTACATGTGCGGGCAGTATATTCTATACGACAAAATTTGACATTTATAGAGACGTTTGAAATTTTATAACGCCAATTAGAATTCCGATTTGTAATAGAGTCAGTCGACGGTTGCCTCGTAACGACAAAGGTAATGCTGTTTGTCGTAAATTTCGCCAAACGACTCTCGTACCGACAATCAGAATAGAGGTGATTATTATAAGGCCTTATTACACCGCGACCATTTGTACGATATATTGTGTGACCTATCAACTTATTGCTGTATGTGGAGGCTCTTTATAAATTTGAGCACCTCCTCAGGTTTTTTATTCCATATTACGAACGGATTGAGAGTGACCCCACCTAGGTAGCAGACTCTCTTTCTTGCTAACGCAATGCATTCGCAGAGTATATGAACCGGCGTTTCATCGTCCAGTCGCAAAACCGACAAATTGTTGTATCTGACAGATTCAGCTTACTCAGGTGATAACGCAGACCGCAATGTCCCGTAAAATACCCGTGAGGGTTCTTAGATCCACCCTCCTTAGATTAATGAGCCTGACTGATGCTCTTTGTGATGGTGCTATAAGGAGTTTGGCCTCTCTCTGCCCTAGGCTGCTAAGCCAATGCTGTGCTAAACTGTTTATTTTCCCAGTTACTTATGGTCTCCTTTACGTGGGCCTTCGTGAGTCCACAAAAGGGTTCCGGACCATAAAATGCTGTTAGAGCACCATGTTTTGCCAGGTGATCGGCTTCTTCGTTGCCGTCATGTTCTCTATGCCCTGGGACCCAACCTAACAAAACTTTGTTTTTGACTCCCAGACCATTAAGAACTGCTACGCACTCATCGACAAGCTTCGAGGTTATAGTGTAAGACTGCAAGGCACGTAGGTCGCCCTGGTTGTCCGACATAATGTAGATTCGCCTAGAGGATGGTCTTCTTCGGAGGCATTCTCTGTTACTGAATTCTATTGCGTGGATTTCCGCTTGAAAGATAGTGGGGTAGTTGCCCATCCGTACCGATTTTTTGTAATTTGGTCCATAGATACCAGCTCCCGTTTCACCATCTTCCAGCTTCGATCCATCCGTATACCAAATCTCCGAATCGGATTCAGCATAAGGATTCCCTGTGTCCCAGAGCGCTCGATCTACGATCGAAACTTCACAGTTCCTGAGCGTAGGAGTTATTGCATCACTTACTTGCAATATAGGACTATTTATGAAATTCTTGACTATCTTTATATGTCCTGTCATATTTCCGATTTTTAGATCGGACATTTTTTGAAGTCTTAATGCAGCAAGTGTGTCCTCCTTCTCTATCAGAATATGGAAAGGACGTATTCACACAAGGGCACTTAAAGCATCAGCAGGACACCTTCTCATTGAATCTGTTATACCGACACAGACTAGCCGATTCAGCTTACTTAACTTAGTTGCCGCTGTTCTTTGAGCAGTCTTAGGCCGCTAGACTAGAGAAGCATATGTGACTATTGGCTTCACAACTGTATTAAATGACCAGTACGTCATGTTTTGCCATAAAGTCTAGTGCAAGCGAAAAAGGCCCTCGTTGCTTATTTATGGTAGCCTCCAAATGTGCATTCAATGTGAGGGTTTTATCCAATGTTACTCCTAGGTATTTTGCTTCCGTCGAGAAACCTATGGGGCTGCCTCCTAGGGACGGCTCTAACATAGAAAGCTTTCTTCGCCTCGTGAAAGGCACCAAGACTGTTTTATTTGGGTTGGTAGATAACCCTTTGTTAGCACACCATCTTTCAATGATGCGCAGGGCTTGCTGCATGCGATGGGATATTGTTTCTTTATGCATTCCTGTTACGCAGACTACTAAGTCATCCGCATATCCCTGTACGTACAAGCCATTGCCCTTCAAAAGATGAAGGAGTTCGTCTATGACTAGGGTCCACAGTAGAGGATAAAGTACACCTCCGTGAGGGCATCTTCTTGTGGCCACGATTGAGCCAGCACGCCCTCCTAGCTCAAAGCTGATTTTTTTTTGCTTTAGCATGGACCCAGCGAGTGATCAGTGGGCTTACGTCATTGCTAATCATGGCTTCCTCAATGGCCTGGTACGTCGTATTATCGAAAGTGCCTGATATATCGATGAATGCACACAGGGCTATGTTTTTAGACTCTATGGCCTTTTACATTTTTTCCAGTAAGGCAATGGATAGCAGTCTCCGTGGATTTTCCGGGTTGGTAGGCAATTTGGTGTTTACACAGAGGGTGTTTCTTTAAGTTTACTTCCCTAATGTGCTGATCTAAAATTTTCTCCATTCTCTTTTGGAGAAAGGAACTGAGATTTATTGGTCGATATGACGATGGCAGATTTTCCGGTGCCCTGGCTTCGGTATAAATACAACCTTAACCTCTGTCCACCTGTTGGGAATATATCCTAACAGCAGGGATGCTCTATATAAATTTGATAGGACTGGAGCTGTGATTGATTTCTGATTGATTGTTGATTCCTTTCTGCAACAGACAAGGATAGACCCCATCCGGTCCTGGAGATTTGAAAGGACTAAAAGTCGATAAAGCCCATTGGACCTTGTTAACATTGGTTAGCTTTGTCGCCAGGTTCTTTTCTCTACCACTAGTTGTTGGAGAATCATCTACTACGGGATGTGAGTGTTGATAGCCTGGTATACAGTCCGGAAGGTGAGTAGCAAGCAAAAGTTTGCATGTGTCTCCCGGCTGCCTCGTGTAGCTCCCTTCTGAATTCTTCAGAGTACCAATGACGTTGCTATGTCCTCTCGCAAGGGCTTTTTGGAGCCGCACTGCCGTAGGGAGATCTTTAATATTTTCGCAGTGTTCTCTCCACGTTGCCCTCTTAGATTTTCAAAGTTCTCTATTATAAGAAGTTAGAGCATTTCTATAGGAGACTCAGTCTCCAGTATCTTTAGCTGCATTAAACAGCCTTCTGGCTTGACATCTTAATTGTGCAAGCTTTTTGTTCCACCAAGGAACATCACGTTGCATACTATGTTTGGCTTAGGGACAACTCTCGCAGAAAGCTGTTGTGATATCTGAGTGAAGCTGTTCAGCCCCTCTCTCGAGCTCCCGCCCCGTAGTTATTGGTTGGTGCAAGCAATTGCCGCGTTCTTCCATGGTAAAGCGAAATAGTTCCCACTTCGTTTTCCTCGGATTTCTTAAAACGGACTCATGGTCAGAGAAGTGACCCATGTCGAATACAATATGTTTGTGGTTCGACATTGATTCCTCCCCCGAGACGTGCCAATTTGTGACAGCGAAGGCCATGTTTTGGCGGCATAGAATAAGGTCAAGAACCTCACCTCTACTAGCGTTAACAAAAGTGGGTTCATTACCACGGTTCATTACACTGATATTGTGATTACTAATAAACTACAGGAGATGCTCCCTCCTGTTATTTATGTTCGTACTACCCCAAGCTGTATGGTGGGAGTTTGCGTCACAGCAGAGGACCCATGGGATACCCTTCTATTGGCAGTACTCAATGAGAGGTTTGGATTCAGCAGTTGGGGCTGTTTCCTCCTCACCCGGAAAGTAAGCTGATGCCAAAATGGCCTCCTTTTCGCCTCTTGTGGTTGGAATTTTTTCCCAAACTGCAACCAAATCAGCCGTCATAAACTGTAGGAGCGGAACAAAATCCAGTTTCTTGTTTAGAAGCATCGCCGCCCTGGGACGGGAACCGGTGGCATAGATTAATTTACCGTCAGTACTGCTTAAACCTTTTACAGAACCATGTAAAATCCATGGTTCTTGAATGAAGGCCACTCCCAGACCTTCTCTGCTGAATCTACTGCTAAGAACATCCGAAGCTGCCTTGGCATGGTGAAGATTCACCTGGGAGGGCTGACATTATAAAGATTTTTTGCGGTCCATATCCGCCACCGATGACTTTAGGTTGCCGCTGAGCAAAGCATCTCCATTAGATGCCTGACTTTGGCCCTCTCCGGGTCTAGAGTTCTCACTAAGTAATTGATTGGTTTGCCCACTTTGAGAGGGCGGTGCAGTCTCGATAATCGTAGCTTCTGCTGTGGACTCCAGCTGAAGCTTAGTTTGTACATCCTCCAAGCCTTGCGTTACCTCTGCCGATTTTGAGCTGCAGGCTGTTTGTTCAACAGCCTTCTTTTCTACCGCAACATTTTCATCACTGCCGCTGGCTTCATCAGCTACCCGGGGCAGAGACGGTTTGGTTTTAAGCCGCAGTCTCACTTTGGCATACGCCAAACTGATTGTATTATTATGGTGACGGATTGTTTCAGCTGACACCGGATCTACAGCTAATGCCATTTCCGCCACTGTGGCCCTACTTGTCCGATTGAGGATTCTCCAGTATCTGGTATCTAGGGCCGGGTTTTGAACAAAAATAACTCTGAGAATATGCTCGTTTGAGGGTTAGCCAGGAGTTTCTTAAGACGCTTACGAGCGGCACCATTCAAGTGCTTACGTTTTCCAGCATTTTCAGTACCATGTGGGAGCCTATTCAGCCCCACCATGCCTTTGGTTTCAGCTTTTGATTCGGTATCTACCGAAAGGTCAGATCTGACCTGATCACTTGAAAGCAGTTCAACTAGTTTTTCTCATTTAATCGGTACATATAATTCCCACGAGCGTAGGGGAAAGAAGGTCAGCTGAGGGCGTTATAGGACATACTAAAGTAGTGCCATTTAGGGGTTTTATTGAGTTCTCCTCTCTTTGGATTTTAGTCGCCTTTTACGACAGACATACCTATCGCGGGCATATTATAGAACCCCAACCCGCAGGCTGTGCTTAGTCTGGAATGAGGGGTAACATAACCTATGTAGAAGGCTTCACTGGTGATAAATCGCAACGACAGTCAGGACGTACCGCAAGGGAGTACCGGAGCCAAGCGGATTGATTTCAGTCCAAGGACTGTTACTTCGACAACACTTCCTAAAACCTTGGGTAGTGTTTTTGTCGTTACAATAACAATTTTAAGGATTTTTGAGGCTTTGTTTGCATGGTGCCGAGGCCCAGTCGGGATGAAAGCTCTATCGACGTAGACTTCTGACTCCCTGTTTGCTTGCGGTCGTGAATAGGTTGGGAGGATTTTGCCAGTGATATTGTCAGGCTTTTTGCGGCTAAAAATCGGAAATAGTCGGGAGATAACTATTAATCCTGCTGTGAAAAAAATATGAAAAAATGTTTTTACCAATTTTTCTTAAATTTTTTTTTTTTTTAATGACGTAAACAAACTTGCCGTCCTATTTAAAAATGTGGGTATCTACATTTTTTTTCCAAAATTAGTTATTTATATAGGTAATTTGAAAATGAATATAAAATTATTGCTAAATTATATTCTGTCTTTTGCAGTACCTACGTATTTTTTCCACAAATCCTAATAAAAATGTGGGTATCTACAAATATTCCGCCGTATCTACAATTCTAATTGGAAACCAATAGAAATAAGGGCTGGTTTCCTAATCAAAAACGACGCATCTACTCTGTCATTTGTAGATACTGCGTTATTAAAAAGATTTCTCAGACTTTTCATGATAGGTTTCCTACTATTTTATATACAAAATTATCAGTATCTGATTTTCTAACAAATTTTGAGTTGAATGAAGTTTAGCATCTGCATTTCGCATACACAGAAGCCGAAATCTTTCTAAAATGGTTACTTTTAATTACACAACTAACATGTGCTGAAAAGTCCAGATACAAACACGTTTTGTTCAATATTTCCATTTGAGCTAGAATGTAGATACCGACATTCTTAAATAGGCAGAAACGTCAATTACTTAATCAAAAAAATTGATTAATGTAAACAGGTAGTTAACTCAATTTGGAATCAACGGCACATGCGATGAATATTGACTTCAAATTTGAACAATGAGATATGGTGTTTCCACCAAAAACAAACACCGTGTTTGTAGGTTTTGGGTTTGAAATAATTGTCAACTGTTTCCACTGCGTGTTTGATATAAATTGTGTTCAATCTGTCATTCGTGTAATTTTATTTTTCGAAAATTTTGTGGAAAATGCTATTTACGCCAAAAGGCAGATCCAGCCACGAAAGCCCTCTGGTAGCCATTTGGGTCTTATAAAAGCTATAATCTTTATAACATAGTTCAATTTTGCGGTGGGACCTATCAAACAAGTGTTTGGCCCTATGATTTTGCGTTGCATTTTGAAAAATATTTAAAAATTTAAAAAATTTTAAATATAAATTAATTTAATTTTAATTGTCAACAATTTTGACAAACTGAAAGCAATAGTAACATGATTTCGATAAGAATTTTAAAACTAAAAGGAAATAATGACGTAAATGAACATTATTGCCATCTTTTAATTATAGATCGTATGCAAACCCAAAGCAAACACGCTTTAAAAAGGGATTTGAAATGGGTTTGGGTTATGAAATTTGTATGAGATTTGACAAGGGTTTCGAGTAGAGTTTGATTTTAAACATGCTAGGGCTAGAAAACACGGTGTTTACTTTTGGTGGAAACACCATATAAACAGTATGAATATTGCAGGGACTTGTAACGCCCTTCGGTTTCGGTTTCTGTTACACAGCTTGTAACGAAACTGAAACAGAAACAAAACTCCTTGTAACAAAAGTCGTAAACAAACTCCGAAACGGTTCCAGCAGAAGCAAAATCAGTAACGAAACTAAATTATGTGTTTTTTGAGAAAAATTTACCCACGCGCTGCATGAACCAGACAAGCCCACATATGTTTCGATGATACTGGAATTACATCTCTTCATGGACTTTTCTTCCCGGCATTGTGAGAGTCGAACTCACAACACTGTAGTGACTTGTATGCTAGAAGGTCTAACACCTTAGGTCACTACTTAGCTTGAAGGAAACCTTTCTCAGGGTCCATTTATGCATATATTTATACTTCCATATAGAACATTTTATTTCAATGCAAACTTGGTGTGACACCTATTTATGCTTTTGACTTGTAGTCGATTGCTGTAAATACCGACGGTATTGTGAAAAATTTACCCACGCGCTGCAGGAACCAGACAAGCCGACATATGTTACGATGATACTGGAAATACATCTCTTCATGGACTTTTCTTCCCGGCACGCTTTAAAAAGGGGTTTGAAATGGGTTTGGGTTATGAAATTTGTATGAGATTTGACAAGGGTTTCGAGTAGTGGTTGATTTTAAACACGCTAGGGCTAGAAAACACGGTGTTTACTTTTGGTGGAAACACCATATAAACAGTATGAATATTGCAGGGACTTGTAATGCCCTTCGGTTTTGGTTTCTGTTACACAGCTTGTAACGAAACTGAAACAGAAACAAAACTCCTTGTAACAAAAGTCGTAAACAAACTCCGAAACGGTTCCAGCAGAAGCAAAATCAGTAACGAAACTAAATTATGTGTTTTTTGAGAAAAATTTACCCACGCGCTGCTTGAACCAGACAAGCCCACATATGTTTCGATGATACTGGAATTACATCTCTTCATGGACTTTTCTTCCCGGCATTGTGAGAGTCGAACTCACAACACTGTAGTGATTTGTATGCTAGAAGGTCTAACACCTTAGGCCACTACCCAGCTTGAAGAAACCTTTCTCAGTGTCCATTTATGCATATATTTATACTTCCATATAGAACATATGGAACTTCGGTAGGAAAATCCGACGACTTGACACAAACAAGTGGAGAATCACACTTTAAGATCCGACCACAAAAGCTGAAGATATAAAGAGAAATATAACTGCGCGACTATAGAGTTGCCTTTTTTTATTTTTTTAAAATGATATATAAAAACGCTTCATTCATATGCATAGGGCAACGGATTGTGAAAAATTTACATTAACAGTTATCAACAAATATTTCATTTTCTAAAAATAATTCATTCAAACTACTTTGTAGTGCATCATTATCATCATATTTATAAGACGTTGAAGCAGTACAGGAAGCTTTGGCGGGTGTAATATCGTTTTGTATGAATAATGGGTTATTCGACAGATATATATATCGTCGCTCGGCGCGCAATACCTCGTATTTGATGGAAGCCAAATTGTGTAGGAGGATATAAGAATTTACAAAAGAAAAAGCACTCAAACTGCAAAAACATCCCTTTTTTGAAATACTCGGTATTATAGCTTTATTTCAAAGAAAATAGGTTCCATAAAAGGTTTTTTAATTATTATTTGTGTTTTGGTTGATAAAAACGCGGAATTTTAACGTCAATACATAACGCCCCGGTCAGGGTAACGAAATCTCGTTTTTGGACATTTTGGTATACACGCCTTTTAGTTTTTTGCAAATACGCGATATTTCGCGCCGAGCGACGATATATATTAATATATTAGAGTTCTGCTACTGAGAAACAAAATTAATTTGGTTTCTGTTTCGGTTTCTGTTACAAGGAACAAAATTAATTTAGTTTCAATACGGGTTTTGTTACAAGGAACAAAACTAATAATTTTGTTTCTGTTACAAGGAACAAAATTAATTTAGTTTTGTTATGGGTTTTGTTACAAGGAACAAAACTAATAATTTTGTTTCTGTTACAACGAGCAAACTTAATTTAGTTTCGTTAGAGGTTTTGTTTCTGCTGGAACCGTTTCGGAATTTTGTTACGACTTTTGCAAAGGAGTTTTGTTTCTGTTTCGGTTTCTGTTACAAGGAACAAAATTAATTTAGTTTCGTTACAGATTTTATTTCTTATGAAACCGTTACAATCATTTTTTTTCGAATTTAGTTTCTATCCTTTAAAGTTTCTTGGAACAGAAACGCCAG
This sequence comes from Campiglossa producta, assembly GCA_964058755.1. NCBI lineage: Eukaryota > Metazoa > Arthropoda > Insecta > Diptera > Tephritidae > Campiglossa > Campiglossa producta. The sequence goes on from CAXKVI010000001.1 coordinate 98,595,893, forward strand.
AAACGCGAGTTTCGTTTCGGTACGAGTTTTGTTACAAGTCTCTGGAATATTGATACGGAAAGTTGTATCAAGTCTAGAGTTGGGCTTTTTAGTTCCTTTAAGTGATTACGGTCGTTTGTTCTTTTTCTAATGAACGAAAAAGTTGTTCTTTCAGTTCATTATTTCTTTTTTTGTTAACTGCTGCTTGTGCAATGTGCTCTTTTTTTAGAACTAACAAAAAACTAGGTTAGGTTCAAGTGGCTGCCGCAGAGGCACACCTAGGCCAGTTCTGGGACCGTGCCATATGGAAAATCCCGGTATTATCGGGATTCTCCACATAGCAGAATCCCGGGACCGACGTTTCCTAAACCGACATCGTTACTCTTCCTCGAACCATTTAGATTACTTGATGTCCAGCGCCGTAACCTGGCGTAGGCTAACCAGGAAGGGCACTCCCAAAAAACGCATTTTTACGCCACTTAAAGCCGCGCAGTTGCAGATGAGGTGCTCCACCGTTTCCTCCTCCTCATCATCCTTGCAACTCCTACAGCATCGTAGGTACGGCACACCTAGTCTTTCTGCGTGCCTACCAATAAGGTAGTGCCCAGTTAATACGCCTATTAATATGGAGATTTTTCTTCTCCTTAGGGCATAAATATGTCTTGATCTTTTATGATCCCATTTCGGCCAGGTTTCTTTGGATATCCGGCATCCTGGAGATTACAGCCATCTTTCGTTGGCTTGGCGGAGTGTGCACTCTTTCAGCATTAGCTTGCATGTGGCAAACGGCATACGTAGCGCTCTTTATCCCAAAGAACCTGCTTGGTCGTGCCCTGCCTCGTAAGTTCTTCTGCCCTACAATTTCCCTCAATGTCCCTATGCCCCGGGACCCATGTGAGGTTCAAGCGGTTCTATTGGGCCTTCCCTTGTAGAGATCGACGATAGCTGAACGTCAGTTCAGAGTTGAACGAGTAAGAGCCAAGGGATTTTCTGGCCGCTTGGCTGTCGATGAGAATAAAGATATCCTGTCCGATAGTGTGTTGGCCTATCCAAGCCGCGCGTCCATGATTGCTGCAGCTTCAGCCTGAAAGACACTGCAGTGTGAACAGGTAGTCTGAAGGAGAGCTCAAGGTTCAGATCCTTTGAATAAACCCCTCCTCCAACTCTGCCGTCTAACTTTGAGCCATCGGTATAAATGGAAGTGGCGCCATGAGTGAGGGGACTCCGATCCGTGCTCTCCCACTCTTCCCTGCTGGGAATGTTTATTTTAAAACCGCTATCTCCGACTGTTGTGGTCGCACAAAGATCCGTGCTCAGCGGAAGAAAGCTATAGGATTCCAAAATACTGGAGTGTCCAGTAGTGCTTGCACCCCAGCCGGACGTTGCCCTTAGACGCAGAGTCGATGCTGCTGCTACCCGGTGCCCTTCCAGATCGAGTGGCAAAATGCCAAGAATGACCTGGAGTGCTTCATTGGGCGTTGTTCTTAACGCACTGCTTATACAGATCATGCAAGATCTGTGTACTTTACCTAACAGATTAAGGTTTGTTGCCTTGCTTAGCGCAGGCCAACATACCACAACTCCATAGAGCATGATGGGTCGGATGATTGCTGAGCCCCATTTTTTTCAAATGGCTCTTTTGCACGTGCAGAGTGCAGTACACGCTTTCTTCTGGCGCTGAAGAATATTCTCCTTCCAGGTTAGTTTCCTATCCTTTGTCAGCCAAGTTCAGACGCACGTCATTCAGTTTTGGTAGTATTAACGGTGGTATCTTATAGCGGTTGGTGAAAAGGACCAGTTCTACTTTTCGCGGGTTGATTCTCAGTCCGCAGCGCGAGCACCATGAGGAAACCTCTCGCAGTGCTACTTGCATCAAGTCGCACAGGGTTTGTGGGAATTTGCCCCTATATACAATAGCTAAGTCGTCTGCATATGCCACTACCTTCCCGCCCCCCAGCTTGTGCCTCGCAGCAGTGAGTTGACAGTGAGGTTCCATAGAAGCGAGGAGAGAACACCACCCTGAAGCGTTCCCCTTGTGATATAGTTATCGTAAATGAAAATGATAGAAATTTTCAACTAATAGTGTGGAGAAAGCATCCATCCGAGCCTCTGCTAATTTTTCGTTTAAACTCCGTAACGTATGGCACTGCGCCAGCTCCATTTCTCGCAACACGGTGTTTGCAGATGCTAAGTGATATGAATGCACAAGAGTCTGGAAAAATCGTTAAGTTTTAACGACTCAGACTCCACTAAAACGCTGGGAATCCACTGGTCGCCAAAAGACGACTTATTTTAGTTTAAACTGGATGATACTTTTAATGAGTTACGAGCTGCAAAACGAAATATTTTATCGGTATCTGCCCGACTCTTTGATCCTCATGGTTTGCTGGCCCCTCTAGTGACCAGAGTTAAAATCTTATTGCAAGAGTTTTGGATTAAGAAACTAGATGGGGATGAGTCGATTCCGTTGTATCTCAACAGCAGTTGGCAGAACTTTAAATCGAATTTATTGCAATTGCCCTCAATCAGCATTCCTCCTTATACTGAGTCGAGTGCCAATTCTCAAATACATGGCTTCGCCGACGCCTCGATAAGAGCGTATGGTTGTTGTATTAACATTCGAAGCCATTTCGCTAGTGAGGTTAAAGGCATTCTGCTAACTGCAAAATCCAGGGTTGCTCCGCTGAAGACTAAGTCTCTTCCTCGTTTAGAGCTCCTGGCAGAGCATCTTTTGGCCAAGTTATTGTAACGCATTGCGGTGATTTTGAGTCGACCTATTGACAGCACAACATTCTGGACAGACCCCGAAATAGTTTTGCATTGGATAAAAACAAATCCATCAACTTTGCAAACATTTGTTGTTAATAGAGTGTCCGAGATTCAAGAGTTGACTCAAAGGGCTTCGTGGCGGCATGTGCCAACTAAATAAAATCCTGCGGATCAAGTGTCTCGGGGTTGTAGCGTGGATGAAATACAGAACTCAATATGGTTTCCTGGCCCACAGTTCCTCTTAGAAGACCTCGCAAGTTGACCAATAAATACCCATTTCGAATTAACGCCTGAAGAACAAGCACTGGAAAAGAACAAAAACGCCAGCGCCTTAGTAGCAGTGAGTGACGACCGTAATCCTTTCGTAACTGTGATTGAAAAATATTCCTCACACAAAAAATTATTACGAGTTTTTGCCTATATTCTGCGATGGGTCTTAAAGGTGAGAAATCGATCCACCAAATATGATCCAACACCATCGGTACACTAGTTGCAATTAAGCTTATTCAAAATTGTTCAAATAGTCCAATTTGATGAATATAGCCAAGAAATAACCAAGTTGTCAAAAAACCGAGTAGGCGGTCGTTTATTAAATTCGCCTAACACGACGATGTCAAATTTCCTCTATTATTGAGTAAAAGTTCGCAGTTCGTAAATTCGTATATACGGTTCCTACATTTGCACAACCATCACGCAGGTGCGAAAGCATTGGTTGCAATTTTACGTCAAAAAATTTGGCTAGTTAATGCTCGAGAGGCATGTAGTCGAACCGAGCGAAACTGCATACATTGCTTTCATTACACTAGTTTACAAATAATTAATTTGAAAAAAATACCAAGGTATTCATGTATATGGCTGCATTGGCACTGGTATGCCGAGCACAAAACATATTTTTACAAATTTTTGTAGGGTTAGGTTTTCGAGATATCGGCAATTTTATGGTTTTTCAGGTATCACTTCATTCAAAAAATCTTTTCGCCGATGTTAGAAAAGCGATGAATGCAAGCGGTACCTCGTTTGAAAGGAAATTAAATACGCTTCCAACGACGTATGACAAGTAGGGGTGGACCAAACCATCGCTGAGCAATAGCTGGTCAAATTCAACATTTTTTCGAATTTTTACGATTTTTGAAAGAAGTTTTGATTTTGAAAATGTTTTTTTATGCAAAGTTGTAAAAATCAGCAACTTTTTATTTTTTCTTAAATTAGTGTGTATAATTACAAATACTTTAAGCATAATATTACCAAGTTCTAGGAAAAACTGTATTTTTGACGATTTTTTTTGTAAATTTCAACATTTATTAAAATTCTAGCATATTGCAGATATTCAAAAAAAATCAAAGTGTCAATCCTTATTAAGTCAATAGCGTCCAATTCAACCGTTTTTGAGAATTTTTGTCGGTCGGTCTGCCTGTCTGTCTTTCTGTTAGTCTTTCTGTCGGTATGTTTGTGGTCGCATCACTCGATAACTTCTGAATAGAATTAAATGAGGCTTTCACCATTGTATTAGTAGACGTTCAACTTGAAATTTAAGATACGTCGTAAGATGCCAGCGAGTGCTACCATGTGCTAAATTTAAATATCTCAGCTGGTTTCAGAGATATCTCCTTAAGTGTAAGACGGGAAAACAGAAATATGGGACGTAAAATAAGTGTGCGATTTTTGCACACATACTTCATAAATAAATTAAATGATACAGAAATGTTTCGTTTCTGTTATATGTTCTTTGTTTTGTATAAATTCATTTTTTTAATTTTTATACCTTTCATGAACATGAAATGGTATTATAACTTTGGTCCGATGTTTGTAAGTATGAGAAGAAGAAGAGATAGACCCATCAATAAGTATACCGAAATGATCAGGATGGCGAGATGAGTTGATTTAGCCATGTCCGTCTGTCCGTCTGTCTGTCTGTCTGTCTGTCTGTTTGAACGCAAACTAGTCCCTCAGTTTTTGAGATATTTGGCTGAAATTTTGTATGCGGCCACCATTTTCCAATATAGGAATCATTTGTCGGAACCAGCAAGATCGGACCGATATTACATATAGCTCCCATACAATCGATTGTTCCGATAAACGGATTTTGGGCTATAACTCCTGTAATTAAACACCTAGGAACGTGAAATTTTGTAAGTATTGCTATTTTCATATGTGAAATATCGATGTTGAAAATCATCGAGATGGGATAAATATTTCACATAGCTCCCATACAATCGATGGTTCCGATAAACTGATTTTGGGCTATAACTCCTGTAATTAAACACGTAGGAACGTGAAATTTTGGACGTATTGCTATTTTTATATGTGAAGTATTGATGTTGAAAATCATCGAGATGGAATAAATATTTCACATAGCTCCCATACAATCGATTATTCCGATAAACGGATTTTAGGCTATAACTCCTGTAATTAAACACGTAGTAACGTGAAATTTTGGATGTATTGCTATTTTTATATCTGAAGTATCGATGTTGAAAATCATCGAGATGGGATAAATATTTCCCCATACTATCGGTTGTTCCAATAAACGGATTTTGGTAGATAACTCCTGTAGTTATATAGGTAGGAACGTGGAATTTCGTAACTATTGCTATTTTAGAATGTGGAATGTCGGTGTTAAAAATCAATGAGAGTGTACCAATATAACACATCGCCCCCATATAATCGATAGTTCAGATAATTTCGGTATGAGCTTAAGTTAAATTCACACAGGCTGTACTGGGATCAAACAGTGAAAATCGTGACGCTTATTCATGAAAGGTATTTGGACAGCTTTCCTTACTTGTTTAATATACATTTTAATCGTTTAAGTTTTTGATTGTTACCGAATAATGTATTAATATTATAAGTATACCTATAATTGTAGGGTTAAAGGTGTGAGTACGTTTATGTAACTATAGATTTAAAATGACATCGACTTTTTACTCTGGCGTTTTTTTCTGACAAGCCTTCCCTTACAAGGAACCAGCAATAATCCCCTAGCATGTTTTCATCCCAGTAACCTTGGTAGCGTATTTCTATTTTTTCCATATCTTGATGGAACCTTTCTCCCCTGCCCGTCACTTTCTGAGCCAAGGTTTTCCAGGAAAAAGTCCAAATGACTGATAGTCATATTGCAGCCTTAAATTAAATAAATTCGTATACAAATTTGTTGAATTAATATAATTCTTACCAATTCGGTTATATTTTTCTAGTAAATTGCTTATCTTACTATCGAAATACGAACTTTTGTGGTTTCCTAGGAAATTGTGCACGACGTCTTCAAATGCCTCCATGCTTCTAAAAAGTTTTTGCTCAAGCATTTCTTAAATGAACTGTCGCCATACAGCGCTCTTATTTGGGGTCCATCAAACACCCCATCTTAAATTTTACTCGCAGGCAACCCATGTCTGGGTCACTCCAATCAAGAGAAGGTTTTCTTTTATATTCTGGTTGTTGCTTTCCAGAAGAGTTGCTTTACTCAATACCGGTTTTGGTAGTAAGGCTGAATGTGGCGCTGTATAGGTAACTGATTCAACAACTGGATAAATTGCTTCTTTTCCGCGTCCACCAGGTTTATCTGTTAAACAGAAATAACAGTCGAAAGTATGGTTTTTCGGTTCCCTCCATAACATCGGACTTCCAAAAGTCCAATAAATACCCATTTCGAATTAACGCCTGAAGAACAAGCACTGGAAAAGAACAAAAACGCCAGCGCCTTAGTAGCAGTGAGTGACGACCGTAATCCTTTCGTAACTGTGATTGAAAAATATTCCTCACACAAAAAATTATTACGAGTTTTTGCCTATATTCTGCGATGGGTCTTAAAGGTGAGAAATCGATCCACCAAATATGATCCAACACCATCGGCACACTAGTTGCAATTAAGCTTATTCAAAATTGTTCAAATAGTCCAATTTGATGAATATAGCCAAGAAATAACCAAGTTGTCAAAAAACCGAGTAGGCGGTCGTTTATTAAATTCGCCTAACACGACGATGTCAAATTTCCTCTATTATTGAGTAAAAGTTCGCAGTTCGTAAATTCGTATATACGGTTCCTACATTTGCACAACCATCACGCAGGTGCGAAAGCATTGGTTGCAATTTTACGTCAAAAAATTTGGCTAGTTAATGCTCGAGAGGCATGTAGTCGAACCGAGCGAAACTGCATACATTGCTTTCATTACACTAGTTTACAAATAATTAATTTGAAAAAAATACCAAGATATTCATGTATATGGCTGCATTGGCACTGGTATGCCGAGCACAAAACATATTTTTACAAATTTTTGTAGGGTTAGGTTTTCGGGATATCGGCAATTTTATGGTTTTTCAGGTATCACTTCATTCAAAAAATCTTTTCGCCGATGTTAGAAAAGCGATGAATGCAAGCGGTACCTCGTTTGAAAGGAAATTAAATACGCTTCCAACGACGTATGACAAGTAGGGGTGGACCAAACCATCGCTGAGCAATAGCTGGTCAAATTCAACATTTTTTCGAATTTTTACGATTTTTGAAAGAAGTTTTGATTTTGAAAATGTTTTTTTATGCAAAGTTGTAAAAATCAGCAACTTTTTATTTTTTCTTAAATTAGTGTGTATAATTACAAATACTTTAAGCATAATATTACCAAGTTCTAGGAAAAACTGTATTTTTGACGATTTTTTTTGTAAATTTCAACATTTATTAAAATTCTAGCATATTGCAGATATTCAAAAAAAATCAAAGTGTCAATCCTTATTAAGTCAATAGCGTCCAATTCAACCGTTTTTGAGAATTTTTGTCGGTCGGTCTGCCTGTCTGTCTTTCTGTTAGTCTTTCTGTCGGTATGTTTGTGGTCGCATCACTCGAAAACTTCTGAATAGAATTAAATGAGGCTTTCACCATTGTATTAGTAGACGTTCAACTTGAAATTTAAGATACGTCGTAAGATGCCAGCGAGTGCTACCATGTGCTAAATTTAAATATCTCAGCTGGTTTCAGAGATATCTCCTTAAGTGTAAGACGGGAAAACAGAAATATGGGACGTAAAATAAGTGTGCGATTTTTGCACACATACTTCATAAATAAATTAAATGATACAGAAATGTTTCGTTTCTGTTATATGTTCTTTGTTTTGTATAAATTCATTTTTTTAATTTTTATACCTTTCATGAACATGAAATGGTATTATAACTTTGGTCCGATGTTTGTAAGTATGAGAAGAAGAAGAGATAGACCCATCAATAAGTATAGTATATGAGTTGATTTAGCCATGTCCGTCTGTCCGTCTGTCTGTCTGTCTGTCTGTCTGTTTGAACGCAAACTAGTCCCTCAGTTTTTGAGATATTTGGCTGAAATTTTGTATGCGGCCACCATTTTCCAATATAGGAATCATTTGTCGGAACCAGCAAGATCGGACCGATATTACATATAGCTCCCATACAATCGATTGTTCCGATAAACGGATTTTGGGCTATAACTCCTGTAATTAAACACCTAGGAACGTGAAATTTTGTAAGTATTGCTATTTTCATATGTGAAATATCGATGTTGAAAATCATCGAGATGGGATAAATATTTCACATAGCTCCCATACAATCGATGGTTCCGATAAACTGATTTTGGGCTATAACTCCTGTAATTAAACACGTAGGAACGTGAAATTTTGGACGTATTGCTATTTTTATATGTGAAGTATTGATGTTGAAAATCATCGAGATGGAATAAATATTTCACATAGCTCCCATACAATCGATTATTCCGATAAACGGATTTTAGGCTATAACTCCTGTAATTAAACACGTAGTAACGTGAAATTTTGGATGTATTGCTATTTTTATATCTGAAGTATCGATGTTGAAAATCATCGAGATGGGATAAATATTTCCCCATACTATCGGTTGTTCCAATAAACGGATTTTGGTAGATAACTCCTGTAGTTATATAGGTAGGAACGTGGAATTTCGTAACTATTGCTATTTTAGAATGTGGAATGTCGGTGTTAAAAATCAATGAGAGTGTACCAATATAACACATCGCCCCCATATAATCGATAGTTCAGATAATTTCGGTATGAGCTTAAGTTAAATTCACACAGGCTGTACTGGGATCAAACAGTGAAAATCGTGACGCTTATTCATGAAAGGTATTTGGACAGCTTTCCTTACTTGTTTAATATACATTTTAATCGTTTAAGTTTTTGATTGTTACCGAATAATGTATTAATATTATAAGTATACCTATAATTGTAGGGTTAAAGGTGTGAGTACGTTTATGTAACTATAGATTTAAAATGACATCGACTTTTTACTCTGGCGTTTTTTTCTGACAAGCCTTCCCTTACAAGGAACCAGCAATAATCCCCTAGCATGTTTTCATCCCAGTAACCTTGGTAGCGTATTTCTATTTTTTCCATATCTTGATGGAACCTTTCTCCCCTGCCCGTCACTTTCTGAGCCAAGGTTTTCCAGGAAAAAGTCCAAATGACTGATAGTCATATTGCAGCCTTAAATTAAATAAATTCGTATACAAATTTGTTGAATTAATATAATTCTTACCAATTCGGTTATATTTTTCTAGTAAATTGCTTATCTTACTATCGAAATACGAACTTTTGTGGTTTCCTAGGAAATTGTGCACGACGTCTTCAAATGCCTCCATGCTTCTAAAAAGTTTTTGCTCAAGCATTTCTTAAATGAACTGTCGCCATACAGCGCTCTTATTTGGGGTCCATCAAACACCCCATCTTAAATTTTACTCGCAGGCAACCTTGGATATTTATCTTTTAAATACTTTATTTCGGGGCCATCTTTCGGCAGTTTTTTCACGAATATTGAAAATAATCCAAGCTTAATATGTAGGGGAGGAAGTATTATTTTTTCACCAGGGAATAGGGGATCGTTTTTAATGTTGTAGTCCCCAGTTGTATGTTGCTGTCGAATTGGCCAAACTCTTCTAGTAAAGTGATTTCCACGGTCACGATTGTCCCATAAACAAAGAAAGCAGGGAAATTTTGTGTTGCCTCCTAAAAGTCCTGATAATATGGTAACGAACTTTAAGTCGGCACAAACCTTCCACCTGTGTTGAACATACTGAATGCAGCTCAAAATTTGTTTCATGGAATTATAGTTTTCTTTTACGTATTTTCCGTATGCAATAGGAATTGATGGTTTTGAATTTCCCTTAAAAAGCAAACAGCTTTCAAACTTTCATTGCCTCCATCAATAAAAAGTCGCCAATCACAAGCATTATAATCCTGTTGTAGTGCAGAAAATAGACCAGTGATATCGTTACTTCGCGAAACCGTTACTTCGTTGACGATAATAGGACACACAAGTATCGGGTTTCAAATATGCATATTGTTGCATACGCGATGCAAGTAATTCAGAGTCAGATTTCGTTAAATACAGATTTCTGACCAAATCATTGAGTTCAGCCTGATTTAGCAACTTTTTCGCACTCGACTCCATGTCTGGGTCACTCCAATCAAGAGAAGGTTTTCTTTTATATTCTGGTTGTTGCTTTCCAGAAGAGTTGCTTTACTCAATACCGGTTTTGGTAGTAAGGCTGAATGTGGCGCTGTATAGGTAACTGATTCAACAACTGGATAAATTGCTTCTTTTCCGCGTCCACCAGGTTTATCTGTTAAACAGAAATAACAGTCGAAAGTATGGTTTTTCGGTTCCCTCCACAACATCGGACTTCCAAAAGTAAAAAAACTGTCTTCACCTTTACCGATTTGGTTCAAAATTCCTCGGCAAGCATTACATACATAATTCGGCGCCCACGGTTTACCGATATTCTTAGGAGCAAATCCAAAGTATTTTTTATAAGGTTCTAATAAATTGTTAGCACTAATTCTTCTCATCAAATGTCGAGATTTCGCTTTCACAAGAATACCACAAACGTAGCAAAAACGATTGGGATCATTCGAACACATTTTAATAAAGTAATGTTATTTAGTGCATTTTTCTGTCTAAGTTTCAAGCCTGCACCAGTTAAGAACTACATTTCACGGTATTTTTGGTCGATTCTGAGCGTTTTTAGGTTAGGATTAGTTACTTTGAGTTACAAATAACGTTTTAATATACATATGTTGGGTATTGAGTGATTAACATTTAAGGTAATTTTTATATTAAGATACGAAAATGAGCTCGTGACTTGTAACTATATCTCTAAAACTCGAAAAACTGTCGTTTTTTGAGGTTAGAAAAAAAACAAGAGCTAACTTTTGAATTCTGACTACGGATTCGTGTTTAGCGACCCAAAATCCATACAATTTGAACTGTCTCCTCCGTAGAACATCCCACTTTTTTTTTCTGTGGGGCTGTGTAATTAATTGTCAAATTTTCGCAACATACATAGTTGAAAACAAAAAGTGCTGCGATATAGAGGTGCAATGCATCGCACAGTAATTTTGAAAATATTGAAATTTTACAAAAAAAATCGCCAAAAATACAGTTTTTCCTAGAACTTGGTCATATTATGCTTAAAGTGTTTGTAATTATACACACTAATTTTAGGAAAAATAAAAAGTTCCTTATTTTTACAATTTCGCATAAGAAAAACATTTTCAAAATCAAAATTTTTTCAAAAAGCGTAAAAATTCGACAAAATTTTGACTTTGACCAGCTATTGCTCAGCGATGGTTTGGTCCACCCCTACATGTTATACGTCGTTGTAAGCTTATTTTAATTTCCTACCGTTTGCATCCATCGCTTTTCTAACATCGGCGAAAAGAATTTTTGAATGATGTGATACCTGAAAAACACAAAATTGCTGATATCTCGAAAACCTAATCATACAAAATTTTTTTAAAAATATGTTCACAACTCGGGATGTCAGTGCCGATTCACCCATATGCAATTTGTTGGTTTTTTTGGCTGTAAACTAGTGTTATAAGCCAAAATTAAGGGCAATTTACCAGCCGACAGGCTGCGACTCTACGACCATTCATAGTTTGTGGGGTAGGTTTTTGCAGTCCAATTTACGTCACACAAAAGATACGGGGTCGGTCCCCGGTAAAGTGTACATTGCGGTCTTTGTGTGTTTAACCTCAAAAGCTGTCCATTTAGAACTTGTGTCTGATTTGAGTTCTGATAAATTTATTCTCGCCCTTAAAAGGTTCGTTGGACGCCGAGGAATACCAGCCACAATTCACTGCGACAACGCGACGAACTTCGTCGGAGCCGAATCGCAAACTCAAGGAACTGAGGGAAGCGCTTCTGAGTCAGAAGGAGAAGGTAGCCCAATACGCCGCAGCAGGGCCGGATCCAGAAAATATTTTCGGGGGGGGATCAAAATATTTCATATTATACCCTCAGGCCGTTTTGCATTCCTGCGCGTTTGTGTGCATTCCTGCGCACAATTATCAGTTCACGGTAAATATAAAGGTATAAGGTTTAATGTAAGTTTTCATATTTATTTCAAATCAAACTTCAACATAGTTAACTCAACAAAAAAATAAGGTACATGAGAAGTATATATGTAAATAATACTGATTTTGCAGTTGATTTTATATTTTTTAATAACATATACAAATACGTCGTTTTAAATAAGCACAAAAAAAGCAAGACTGGAGCATTTACAAAGTAATTTCTAGTCGCCTTTTTTTTCGCAAAAATATCTAGTACTTGGTCACTAGTCACTTGAATATCGCGATGAATATTAAGTAAAGCCAGCCCATTAAGTCGTTCCTCTCCAGTCTTGTTACGCAAATACGTCTTCAATCTGCGTAAAGTTGAAAATGACCGTTCACTTGATGCTACTGTGACTGGAAGTGTAGCACAAATTTGAAGGAGCCGGTAAATTTGCTTGTAGAACTGCACATCACACACATCGAGAGCTTCCAAAAATGTTTTTGGTCGCTCCCTGAGGGGAATTTTCATGCAAAATCTATAACAATGCACATATAATTGTATAAATTTGAACTACTAAATGGAAGTTGCATAGATTCTATAACTACTTCTTACCGTTTCCACATTTTAAAATCAGATTTTATTTCTTCAGCAATTTCATTAAGTTCACTCGGCCATACTTCTTTGAAAGCACAGATGGTCCTGTCTATTTCAGCTTCGTCGATCTCTGCACATTTTGTTGGAATAACATTTGGTAGCTTGGAAAGTAGATCTCGCTGCTTTAAAAATCGCGATTCCAGCTCCTCAGAGTACTTGTCCAAGAATGGGATGTAGATTGAACGCCTATAGTACTCTTCAGCATCTCCACCATAATTGTCTCGATTTCTCTGACGTCCTGCTCGTCGAGGAACAGTCAGTATGGTGCCAATCAATTGAGCAATGTGTGTCGCTGATTCGAAAATTTCTCTGAATGTTTCATCTGCTTTGGTACGCATGTCCCTTATTTCGTCCATGGACATTATTAGCATATTCAATGCAATCACTCAAGTCACAGTCTTCTTTCTGTAAATTGAGACTCAAATTTTTAGTCAATCCGAAGATAGATTTGAGCACTGTCAACGAAATTATGAACTGCGGTGTTTGAATTGCAGCAAGTAGCTCATTTGGCTGCACGCCATCAGACTTTACTTTCAGCTCGTCCATTTCTTCTAGAGCGGATGCAATAAATTCTATGCTATCGTAAAACAGGTTGAGTGATGCAAGGTGTTCGATCCAACGCGTTTCGCAAAATTTCAAAAGACGAGTTTGCTTGGCACCAATTTTTAATGCAACTATGTGTTGCTTTAATATGATGTCAGCTTTGTTGCAATTTCGAAAGAAACTGAACACTTTTTTTACCGTCCCTAAGCAGTTGCGAATTGGTGCAATGTCACATGCGTGACAAATAGCCAGATTCAAACTGTGGTTTGCGCAATGGAGATAAGGTGCATCCAAACCCGAATTTTGTACTATAGCTGCACATCCCTTAAACTCACCACTCATAGCTCGAGCCCCATCATAACCTGCAAAAAAGAACATTATTCGTAATATGTTTATTTCGCGATTCCTCAATATATAATTATAAGATCTTAGTATATTAAACTACTAGTTCACCTTGCCCTTTCATGTATTGAATCTCAATACCAAGTTTCTTCAAAGTTGTTAGCAGGGTATTGGCCAGCCCTGCACCTGCCACATCCCCCACGGGTACAAAACAGAGGAAATCTTCCCGTATGACGTGTTTTGCTGCACCTTTTTGGACATACCGAACTCCAATCGAAAATTGTTCTATACCACTTATGTCAGTCGTTTCGTCAGCTGTGACTGCAAAACACCTTGTCTCATTTATACGATTCACTATTACATTTGTAATTATGTCCCGCCCAGCCGCAATAATTTCATTTTGTGTTTTATAGCTTAAGTAGGTTGCATTAGCTCCAGCTGTCAATAAGTGGTTACGTAACAAATCATCCCCGCACTCTACTGCATAACGTAGAAGAGCTCTGAAATTTCCATCGTTTTCTACCGGCATCTCCATTGACACAGGACCGTCATCTCGACGACCTCGAAGGGCTATTCCTTGTCGACAACAAAATAAAACTGCACGAATAATCGGAACCAACTTTTTTCTGTTTTCGATCTGCAATTTCTTTCGGCTTAAATCAATGTCACTAATGATGTCGTCCTTTTTTTTCATAGATAAGATGAAAGTTGCTCGCATCGATACGGGCGTGGTCGTGATACTTAGTTTCCGCGTGGTATTTGAATTTTTCTAGATCTTTCTTCCAATTTTTAAAACCGGTTTTAATCAACACGTTTGAATTTTGATGACTACCTTTCCCAACTTCCTCTTTTGCAAATATGATGCACCATTTGCAATACGCTGCATCTTCGACTGCTGAGTATGACAGCCACGGATATGTTTGTAGCCAGGACAGCTGAAATTTACGATTACAATCGCCGACCTTCGATGCTGGAAATGCAAAAGAGGCGTCTGGTGTCCATACATTTGCTAGCAGTTGATACTTTTCTTCATCGTCCAAGGTTCTTCGACAAAAGCGCTCCACGTCATTTTCTCTATTAAGCAACATTTGCCCCTTCTGCAAATTGGGAAAAAAATAAATCAATTTCAAACATTTAGCTTATACAAGTTAAGACTTGAATTACTAAAACGTCACTCAATTAAGAAGGTCATTAGAACTGACTAATTCAAACACTGGAAACTTATCAGTGTGAATTACGATTATATTTAAAATAATATCCACTAAAAAGTGTTAACAAGAACTTATCTACATACATTGAAAGAGAAGCACTAAACCAGCTACATTTAATGAAAATCAACATTCAAAACACAACGCCTTTGTTCAAATATTGCATGGTTGAGAGTTTGCATCTAAGTTACTTGAGGTATAGAGAATACTCGATACTTTTAACTAATTACAAGTATAAGTATCGATACTTTCAATGAGTACCCGTATCGATACTCTTTTAATGAGCACTTTTAAGGAGTACTCGATAACGACACTTTTTCCAAAAGTTCTATCACTATACTTACATCGAACTCTGCTATCTCTGTCTCGTCTCGTTTTGATTGTTTTGCTGGCGTTGCTTCATCGGGTTGTTCAACAGGCTGCTCCAAACTCTCCGGTTTCTTAGCAATGTTTTTGGGCTTGAAAAATGAAGTTATTTTCGCTGGACGCATTTTTCCACTTACTGAAATTTCGCAACCACTAAGAAAACTCACACGACTACTAAAAACTCACAAACGGAATTTCAAATACGTATACAATATGTAACAGTACGTACACAAATTAAAATTTTTTTTTGCACTTTATTTACACTTTATCACTTCACTTTTTATAATTCTAGTTGATCTAATTAGAAAACTGTTCCGCTTAAGTACTTTTTTTGCGACGACCTGTTCAGGTTCGTAGAGCTTACGATTTTGCTTCGGTTATTCCGAATCGTAGGTGTAAAGAAAAAGTATTTAAGTGAAGTGTTTTGTCAACCACAGCAGCATTGTATGATGCATTGTGTATCAATACCAAGTGTAAACTCTTCTGCATAGACGTCAAAATTCTAAAATGAGTTTAACACCTGTTTGAGATTGTGGTTAATAACAAGTGTGATATCATAGACATAGTCGTGCAAACTTCAAAGTGAGTTTAGTCACCTGTTTTTAATTTCCTTTTTTGTCTCACTTCTTTCCATCTTCCCATCTCTTTCTACCATTAGGTAAAAGATAGGAGACCGCCATGTTGATGTGTGCAGGATGTTAAACAACGCCATTTGCTTTTCTGTTATTCGGTGGTGGCGACATTTTAATATGTGCAGGATGTAAACAAACCGACATTTTAATGTGTGTTGTCAAAAGAAGAGATCACACTTGGTATTGATACACAATGGTATGATGATTGATTGGTGCAGGCGGTCATGCTTGCTGATATGTATGTTTGTATGCCAATGCAATGCAGTGCAGGCCATTGTACAACTGTACAAGTAAGATATGAATCAGCTGTTTGACTAACAGCTGTGCTCACCTGATCGGGTTCCCCTTATTGGAAGCCACTCAACGAAGGGTGTCATTCGTTAGGACCAAAATAAAAGTAGTAGTAGCTTGTGACAAATGTTTAATAACTTCATAAATAATAGAAACTATGTGCCGAAAATTATTTATTATAGCAACTAATTTGATCTGGAAATGTTTGTACAAAGATTTTACTTGTTTAGCGAAAATTTTTTCATATTTTCTAAAACTTTCTAAAACTTTTAGCACTACGCAGAAAAGCAACCCTGTGGTTGATATTTCCATGACAACTCTCTTGTTCTTCTTTGTTTACATAAAACGCAACTTGCTAATTGTATAAATTTCTGTGAATATTTTTAATAAACAAGCATTTTTCTTACTTACAGCATATATTAGTAAAGTGCCCCACCATTTAAATGTGTTTTTTCATAGATGCCTGTGCTTATTTTCTTTTTGTACTTTGTGTGTGCGTGGCGTGCATATAAGGGAGTGTTCACATGCTGCTACAAAGTTGCTTATATGGCGTTTCCACCAAACATACACCGAATCCTTTGGGTTTGGAATAATTGTCAACTGTTTCTGATGCGTGTTCCTCCTCGTTGCTCGGGCGTGATAGATCGCGTAGCTTTGTTATGAATAATCATAGCAATTAAATAATTATTATTATTACCTTGCATTAAACTCGAGGAAAAGCGACAACAAAGACGACGTATTGCACCCTCGAGGTACGATTTTCATCACCATAGTCCTCCAGCCCTATAATTGAGTCCCTACTCCTCTCATATTGAACATGAGTTCTTAGAGACATTTCGTCACAACATATGGAAACATATTTCTGGGCATCCGTGAAGCCACGGCTTTTAAGCTCAAGAGCTTTTATGCTGCTAGAATTGCAGCCAGGATTACGGGGCCATCCTTGAACGAATTGTTCAAGAGTTTTCCGGGAAGGGAGGTTGAAAAGAGGTCGTAAATATCTGTAAACAATTGGTGATAAAAATTTGATGACCAAAGCTAAAGTCTTGAATTCTCTATCAAAGCGATAGCCTTTTGGCGCGCGGGTTATATTTCTAAGGCAATTCTTTACACATGCCGCAAGATGTGGGGGTAAACTGCCAACTAGCTCTGATATTCGTCTGTCGTGATTATAAGGGACAAGGCCACCATTGTTTTCCAAGGCTTCTAACTTCTCTTCTAAAAATTTCACCCGATTGCAGAGTCGTTTATTTTCTTGATTGACCTTATCTAGCTCCTCCCGATACTTTCTTTTTCTAGGAGTCCCGTCTGTCAAATATGAACTTGTCTGACATTGTCGCCTATTAGCCCAGGTGCTAATCACCTTGGAACTATAAGAATACGAATGTTCTTCATGATGAATTGGTTGAGGAATCTCCTCCAAGGAAGCCCCAACTTCAAATGTGTCGACATTTGAAGCCTCAACTTCAAATATGTCGACATTTGAAGTTGAGGCACTTGGTACGGTTTCTAATGAAGGAAGTACAGAGGCAAGATCTTCAGTACCTAATTCAATCATATTATCACTACTCTGGTTTCCTGATGAAGAAAGTACCGGGATAAGATCTTCAATACCCAATTCAATTATACTACCACTAGTCTGGGTTGGCAAATCCGGAGTCACTATGGGTGAATATACTCTTAAATTTATATCAGGAACAGCGTTTCATTTTAAGAACCGTCCCAATCTCATGTTTTTGGAAAAATGCCTCTGACATGCGAAAATGTTTTTGGCTGTTGGGCCTTCCACACCTAGCAACCGAAGCCATTCCAGACGCCTGTTAAAAATTAAAAAAAAAACAAGTAAGGAAAGCTGTCTTCGGCTGTGCCGAAGGCTAAATACCTTTCATGAATAAGCGTCACGATTTTCACTGTTTGATCCGAGTAAAACCTGTGTGAATTTAAATTTAGCTCATACCGAAATTATCGGAACTATCGATTATACGGGGGCGATGTGTTATATTGGTCCAATCTCATTGATTTTTAACATCGACATTCCACATTCTAAAATAGCAACATTTACGAAATTTCACGTTCCTACCGATATAATTACAGGAGTTATCTACCAAAATCCGTTTATCGGAACAATCGATTGTATGGGGGCTATGTGAAATATTTATCCCATTTCAATGATTTTCAACATCGATATTTTACATATAAAAATAGCGATGCTTCCAAAATTTCGCGTTCCTATGTGTTTAATTACAGGACTTATAGCCCAAAATCCGCTTATCGGAATAATCGATTGTATGGGAGCTATGTGAAATATTTATGCCATGATTGGCAATGATTTTCAACATCGATATTTCGCATATAAAAATAGCGATACTTCCAAAATTTCACGTTCCTAACTATATAATTACAGGAGTTATCTACCAAAATCCGTTTATCGGTACAATCGATTGTATGGGAGCTATGTGAAATATTTATCCCATCTCTATGAGTTTCAACATCGATATTTCACATATAAAAATAGCAATACTTACAAAATTTCACGTTCCTACGTGCTTAATTACAGGAGTTATAGCCCAAAATCCGTTTATCGGAATAATCGGTTGTATGGGAGCTATGTGAAATATTTATCCCATCTCTATGATTTTCAGCATCGATATTTCACATATAAAAATAGCAACACTTATAAAATTTCACGTTCCTTCGTGTTTAATTACAGGAGTTATAGCCCAAAATCCGTTTATCGGAATAATCGGTTGTATGGGAGCTATATGTTATATTGGTCCGATCTTGCTGGTTCCGACAAATGATTCCTATATTGGAAAATGGTGGCCGCATACCAAATTTCAGCCAAATATCTCAAAAACTGAGGGACTAGTTTGCGTTCAAACAGACAGACGGACAGACGGACAGACGGACATGGCTAAATCAACTCATCTCGTCATCCTGATCATTTCGGTATACTTATTGATGGGTCTATCTCTTCTTCTTCTCATATTTACAAACATCGGACCAAAGTTATAATACCATTTCATGTTCATGAAAGGTATAAAAACGAATTAGTGAAACCATTTGCACTCGTATACAAATGTATATATATACAAGAGAAATATGTCAAGCTGCTTGGAAAAATATTCGCTCTACTTGAACCATCAAAAGTAAGCATGTGACGCATTTCTTGGAAAAAATCTACTTATACTTGCGCTAGTTCAAGCGCATTTCTTCATACGTATGTATGTATGTTATAAAAATACAATACTTTTTCACAAAGGGTTTCTTTAAAAAACAAAGCAGCTTGTTTAGTTCACTGATATATACATACATTCTTTGTGTGGGAATATAACAATATGCAACAACAGCTAAAATGGACATAACCTTGTAAAACTGTCATTGCTGGTTGGAGAAGGTCAAGCAGCTATGCTAACTACCTGCTCGCGTTCTTGTAGGAAAATAACGAAAATATCTGTTGAAACAAGCGATTACCGCATAAGTGGTTATTGCTGTAATGACAGTTTTGGTTTTTTATGTAGAATCATTTTTTTTATATAATAAAAAAGCATTTTAAAATAAAAGGAAAACGGCGTTGTAAATTAAACAAAAAAACATTGCGTTGTAAAATAAAATTTATATAAGATCAAAAATAAAAAGCAGGAATCTTTACCAATAAACACACATTTTTTATAATACCCGTTTTGGTCCGTTAGGGATACAATTTTTTCTGAAAACAAATATTTAAAAAATATTAAGTATACATGTAGAACATTTCTTAAATAGCTTTTTGCTTTAATTTACACCATATAAACTTAAATGGTTAAATAACAATACTTAAAAATAAATGGGTTTATATGTATACATACATATTTTTTTACTAAACTCAAACTGTATAAAGCTAAGAAAATTATGAATGGCATAATATCTAATATCTGAATTTATGCACAATAATTGCCCATAAAGAACTTAACAAGAATTATTGAAAGAATATTTTCTCATATTTAAAACTTAAAGGTCAGTTACATAAAGCTTTATTTTGACTTTACCTCAAACTTTGACTTTGACAGAAAAGTTCAGTATACGTATTTAAACGAAGCATGGCAAATTGGAGACCTCAAAGTTGAAGCAAGGTTAAAATTTGGCAAACTCTCAAATTTTGCTTGCTTTGACAATCAGATCTTGATGACTTTGCTTTAATTAAGGAATAAAAAGTTGGAGGAAATAACAATTAATTCATTTTTTCTATATTGAATTAATAAATTAACTAAAACAATACGAATGCAAAGAAAAAAATAACGAAAACAAATGTATAAAAGAGTAGCGTCAAGGCGTTCATTGTAGCATACCTCTGAAGTTGGACGCAAAGTTTTGAGGTAGAAAATGTCAGGCGAGGTTAACAAAGCTTTATGTATTCGACCCTTAAGTCACTTTATACACTCACCTTGGCATATCTGTTGGAAAAGGGTATCGCGGGACTCCTAATCCGCATCCTAAAATACAGCAATGGTCGGGCATTTCTGGAAACGAACAACTTTATTAGATACATGTATACATGTCTTATTTGCTAAAATTCTTATTACCACACACTATTTTTTTCCACTTTAACTTCGCAAAAATATCTGAAAGACGGAAAAATGTTGTTCTTTGTAAATAAATTAAATTATTAGCCGAAATTGTATTATAAAATTAAATATTAAAATAAACTTTTTTTGAAACGACTCACTTCATCAACTGCTTCGTTTGAACTAACAGTTGTGTATACACACACATATGTACGTACATATGCAGGGTTGCATTTCACGTCTGCAATGTATTTCAAAATATTCTTATTCATAAAATATGTAAATATATTGAAATCATTTCATTTATCATCAAAATAAATATTGAAATGTATAAAAACTTCAAAATATATTGATATTCAAATAGTTATAGTTCATATAATTGAAATGACATTATTTTTCATAAAAAAACAATCAATTTTATCCAAATAACAAAATTTGTTTAGTTCATAGGCATACATTTTGTTCTACATTTCCATACTAAATTGCTTTAAAAATATACCTACACGGCAACCCTGTATGGAGATTTCACTCCATTTCTTCTTGGAAATTTCAACCCTGGGCCTCGGGTTGCTGTGTAAGTTAAGCTAGTTTGACACTGTCTACAGTGTCAAAATTGGGTGTATTAGAAAGAGAGAGAAATAAGGATAACTTACTTGTAGACCTGTACTATGGTGCAGGCTTAGTCACTGCTGTATGAATATTTACGTATGTACTAGCATGTTTGCTTATTTACATTGAAATGATTTCGATGAAACTCAAATACAGTGTCTCGCAAAAGGATTTTGCATATGAAGGTGGTTTAGAAAACTTTTGATTATCTACTCTTTTTGCAAATATATTTTATAAAACCTTTTTTATTTATGAAAGCTTACATGTATCTAAATCAATCATTAAAACTTCCAAAAGAATGCAAATACCAACATAAACCTATTTGTATAAAAACTATTTTAAATACCATAAATGGCAGCAAGAGCAGGATAATTAATGAAAGCGCGAAAAACGGCCATCAAAGTTTGCAACTTTTTTAGCAGAGTTTCTAGAAATGTTTTGAGTGGTTTTATACCCAAATCAATTTTAGTACAACAATATGCAAGCTCGGGGATAGCTTTTTTAAGTCAAGGGTGTTGAGTATATTCTTCCTTGAAAAGGGTGTTAGATATTTTCTTCCATATGTGCAAAAGTAAATTTTGTAACTTTTGTATAGAAGAAAATACTCAATACCTTTGACATAAAAACTTTAGAAAATTAGGGAAATTTTTGATCGAGTTTACGCTTGCACACTGTTTTACTAAAAGTGATTGGGCAGCCAAACTGCGAACTCAAAAACTTTCTAAAAATTTTGGTAAAAAAGTTGAAAATTTTGATCGCCGTGAACTTTGATTAATTATCCTGAACTTTGTGTAAACTTTCAAATTTTTATTAAAGTGTTTGTACTATAGAGTTAGCCATATTTTAAACGAAAATTATTTAATACACATAAATATATATATGTGTATATAAGTACTACCATCTCTCTATTATATCTTCCGCCTGTCGAGATTTTGGTGGTGTATTGGCCAAACCGACCTTGAATTCGGATTCAGAACGTCGATTTACATGTTTCTAGATAGGTCTTGTCAAATTGTCAGCCAAGTTATTATTTGTATTTTGTGTTTTTGTGTAATTTTTCCCAACGGTTAAAATCACCAATTTTTCAAACCTCTTCCTTCATTTTTTTTTATATAGTTCAGATTTTGGTGAAAATTTCAGGGGGGGGGGGGGGGCTAGGTACCCCCAATATAATAACTAGACGTCCGATCCATAAGCTTGCCGTGTTACCCTTACCAGATGGTTGAAGAATCCAGATTCGTTCATGGTGGCCGGTGTTAAAGCAAATGAATCGTACTTAAGAAAATACCTAGAAATGAATTATAAATAAAAATGAAATGTAATTAAATGAATTTAAATAGAAAAATAATTATACTTACCTAAATACCTAAAGTAGAGTTACCTTACACTTACCCTATAATTAATTTACACTTACCTTGTGTTGCCCTTTAATGATTTTAATTATTTACCAAATTACTTACCTTAACTTTTTAGCACAAGCCTAATGTAAGTAAATGCATGATTTCAGTCTGTATTCTAATGTACCTATGTGCATGCGGTGTGTGTATACCTACCGACAAGCGCGACTTGTCCACGCCCAACAAACATCGAGCACCAAAAACTCAAACGTTTGAGAAAACATCTATTCTCAATTTTTTCTCAAATGTTGTTTATATAACAGGATTATTAGTTGAACTATATTAATTAAAAAAATATTAAGTAAAATTTAACTGCATAAATGGAAACTCGCTTTTTATTAAAATGGGTATTTGTTTTGCATGATTGGCATCTCTGAATAAATATTTCAATGAGAGCTGTGGATTCCATTTCGATCCACTCCGCTCAGTTTGAGAAACGTTTGAAAATTCTGCCGTTCTCAATTTGAAAATCAAGGAAAGTCCCATATTAAAAATGAGAGGTTGAGAATGCTATCAACGGTTATTTCGCCTCAAATTGAAAACGAACGTTTGAGATTTGAGAAGATGATTGGTTTTCAAATGCTTCTCAAGTTGAGATTAGCTAAAAATGTTTGTTTGGCGCTCTTTTGTACATATACACACAAACGTAGGCTCATAGGTACAGGCGAAGTACTTACCGCTTATTGGAATTGGAAGTTGACAAACTGTAAATTAGATTTAAGAAAATATGATAAAATGAGAAATTGAACATTAAATTTTCACAGTATATGAGTAATCGAGATCGGCGGTGTTTTATTTTATCGGTGACAGGCAATTTTCTCAAAATATTAATTTGTGCTCCCCTAAATTGTGATACATTTTACTTGGCGAAAGTAGAACTTTATTACTATAAAATATTAGGGTAAAGCCATGTGAAGTGTTTTAGTTTTTTTAAACTATATTTATTTAACATATGTAATGAGTAGCTCTGTAAAGTTAGTTTGCTCAATAATTTCAAAACTTCATGAAAAATTTAAAATCTTTCAAAATATTTTAAAAATAATTTAGTTTATGTTTAACGCGGTCAAGTGCTTCAGCGAAATCAAAAATTTAGTACGTTAAAATGGCAAAAACGTACCAAATTTGGAAGTTCCGTACCCGGAAAAAAATTCTTACCAAAAATGGTACATTTCGCCAAAACGGCAACCGTGGTTATGGTAGGTTTTAAATTAGCAAGGAAAACTCTCTCTCCATCAAGAAATACTATTCACAAAACGGTAAAATATACTTAAAAAAATGACTTTCAATTGATGCACTTTGGTTAAAATTATTTCACAGACGTTGGCAACACTTTTTACTGCAAAGAGATGATTACACCATGAAAAACACTTTTTTATTCCAAATATTGAGAGCTTAACCCCAAATAGTTGATAGCCGGGTAGGGAAATTTTCACGTGAAGGCAATACCAAGCCTTAAGTAAAAAGAGCTCTGTTTTTTTCAAAAAAAATTTATGGTCACCGTATACATACATATCTACATTTAGCATGTATAAGCATCATCATCATTTATTGGCGCTTAACCGCCTAAGCGATTTTGGCCGTTGCCTATCAAAGCACGCCAGTCATTCCTTTTTAGCGATAACTGACGCCAATTGGAAACCCCAAGGGAGTTTAAGTCATCCTCCACCTGTTGTTTCCATCTCAGTCGACGCCTCCCCCTTCCTCTGCTGCCGAATTCAGGTGACGATAGGAAAACCTTCTGTGCTGGAGCTTCTTTGTCCATTCGCATAACATGACCCAGCCAGCGGAGCCTTTGGGCTTTAATTCGCTGGACTATGGTCAGATCTGTGTAAAGCTCGTACAGCTCATCATTAAATTTCCTTCGATACTCGCCGTTGGTATCACGGGAAGGACCGTAAATCTTCCGGAGAAATTTTCTCTCAAATACTCCAAGGGCCATCTCATCTTCTCTTGACATTGTCCATGAATCTGAGCCATACATCAGGACACTTATAGAGCGTGATCTTTGTTTTTCGAGAGAGGACTTTACTTCTCAATTGCCTACTCAGTCCAAAGTAGCACTTGTTGGCAAGAGTGATTCTCCGTTGGATTTCCAGACTGATATTATTTTCGGTGTTAATACTGGTTCCCAAATAGACGAAGTCCCTCACAGTTTCCAATTTGTAACTATCAACAGTGACATGGCTGCCAAGGCGCAGGTGCGCTTATTCTTTCTTTGATGACAGCAAATAATTCGCCTTGTCCTCGTTGACCGCAAGACCAACTTTTTTCGCTTCCTTATCCAATATCATCGGCATACGCCAGCAATTACACGCTCTTGTAATAGATTGTACCGTTGCGGTTTAGCTCTGCTGCTCGAATTATCTTCTCCAGCATCAGGTTAAAGAAATCGCACGAAAGGGAGTCGCCCTGTCTGAAGCCTCGTTTGGTTTCAAATGGCTCAGAGAGGTCCTTCCCGATTCTGACGGAGCTGTCATTTGGCAAAGCCGTATAAGCTTTGCAGGGAAGTCAAATTCAGACATGGCCGCATACAGCCAACTCCTTTTTGCGCAGTCAAAAGCGGCTTTAAAATCGACAAAGAGATGGTGTGTGTCGATTCTTTTATCATGAGTCTTCTCCAGAATTTGGCGTATGGTGAAAATCTGGTCGATGGTAGACTTACCAGGTCTAAAGCCACACTGATAAGGTCCAATCAGTTTGTCTACGATGGGCTTCAGTCTTTCACACAATACGCTAGAAAGACCTTATATGCGATATTAAGAAGACTGATTCCGCGGAAGTTGATGCGGTTAGCGGGATCGCCTTTCTTGTGGATTGGGTAGAGCACACTTAAATTCCAATCCGGAGGCATGCACTCATCGGACCATATTTTGCGTAAGAGCCTCCGTGTTTGAACAGCTCGGCGGGTAGTCCGTCTTTTCCAGGCGATTTGTTGTTCTTGAACCTGGATATAGCTATCCTCACTTCATTATAGTCAGGTGGTGGGACGACTTTTCCATCGTCAGGGATTGGGGTATCGGATTCGACGTCTCCCTCGCAATTTAGCAGTGAGGAGAAGTGCTCCCTCCATAATTTAAGTACACTCTGTACGTCGGTTACCAGGTCGCCATTATTGTCCTTACAGGAACTTGCCCCGGTCTTAAAACCTTCCGCCATCCGCCGGATCTTTTCATAGAATTTTCGGGCATCATTCCTGTCAGCCAGCATCTCAAGCTCGTCACACTCACGCCTTTCGGCCTCACTTTTCTTTTTTCTGAAAAGGCGTCTCTCTTCCTTCTTTGCCTCACGATAGCGTTGCCATACACTGCGGGTTGCGCCCGTTCGCAACGTCTCCTTGTAGGCAGCGTCCTTCTTTTTCGAGGCAGCTTTGCATTCCTCATCGTACCGGTTGTTCTTGCGGGCTCGCTAGAACCCTATAGTGGCCTCAGCGGCGGTACGCAATGAGTGAGAGATATGCTTCCATTGCTCGATTACATCGTTAGGTCAAGGATTGCCCTCT
The DNA here is from genome assembly GCA_964058755.1 of Campiglossa producta. Lineage (NCBI taxonomy): Eukaryota > Metazoa > Arthropoda > Insecta > Diptera > Tephritidae > Campiglossa > Campiglossa producta. The sequence continues at coordinate 98,622,049 of CAXKVI010000001.1, forward strand.
GACAGCAGGTGTGAGAGTCGAGTGGAGAAGTCATCAGCTGTCTGTGTCATGCGCAGCTTCTCGACGTCAAACTTTCCTTCCGTTACTGTGCGCACAGAGGCGTGTGCGTATCTTGGCTGCGACAATATAATGGTACGAGTCGATATTGGGACCACGCAGGTCATGACATGATCAATCTGGTTTCTTGTTCTTTGATCAGGGGACAGCCAAGTGGCTTGGTGTAGTCGCTTATGATGGAACCTAGTACTACTGATGACCATATTGCGAGCAGAGGCGAATTCAATCAACCTAGGGCCGTTGGGTGATGTTATATCGTGGATACTAAATTTTCCAACTGTAGGACCAAAGACTCTTTTCTTGCCCACCTTGGCATTAAAGTCGCCGAGCACGATTTTGATATCATGCTGGGGGCAGCGATCATAAGTCTGTTCAAGTTTATCGTAGAAGGAGTCCTTCTCTGCGTCGTCCGTCTCCTCAGTCGGCGCACAGGCGCAGATAAATGTTATGTTGAAAAACCTCGCCTTGATGCGGATCGCAGCGAGACGCTCGTCAACAGGAGTGAACGCTAATACTTTGGCGGCGAAGTCTCTTTCCCACCACGAATCCTACACCACGCGCTTTACCGCGTGTCTGGCCACTCTAGTATACGTCACAAGGACCGATGGTCGTCTTTCCTTGCCCCGTCCATCGCATTTCGTGCAGGGCGGTGATGTCGGCCTTTGCGCCTACGAGGACATCAACCAGTCGGGCAGCGGTACCGTCCCTTGAAAGGGTCCGGACATTCCCGGTACATGCCCTAATATCCAAATCAGTATGCCTTATTCGTTTTGCCGGGTCGTCAACATTAAAGGGGGTTTTCATTCGAGCAGGCCCGTGCGCAGGAATTTGCTATAGCGGGGGTTTTGAACTTTTGGATGCTCCGAAGGTTGTGACTTTTGACAGTTTTTATGAAAAAATTCAATCGTTGAGAGCCAATAGGGGGGGTTTGAACCCCCAAAACCACCCCCTGCGCACGGGCCTGCATCCGAGGCTTTGTTTTTGTTTTCATTGGAGTTGGTTTTTTACGTGGCGGGTCCCAAACCCAGCGCACAACCCGTTTCGGTGTATAAGTATAGGTAATAATAAAAAGGGGTAACGTTTTTAAGTCTATATTTTACATCTTTATTAGTTGTAAGATGTTAGGAAAAATGTGTTGAAAAAAAGAAAATTGTTTCACAATACGTAAACATATTCAATACATAGGTACATATTTAACAATATGTTTGCTACAAAATAACCTGAAATGCTCCACCATAACTTGTACGAAATGTTTTCAAAATTTTTCAGTGTAATTTTTTGTTTTACATGTACATGCAAACAATATTTTCCAACCTTGATTCATCACTTGAGAAAATTTTACTTCGAATCTTTTTGTTCAACATTGGTTGAAAATTATGGAATTGCCGTTTGTTTTTATTTATATGGCATTAATTATTTTGGAAACCATGGAGCAAGGCATGAAACCGATTAAAATAACGTTTCGGTTTCGGTTTCGGTTTTGTAACACGATTCGGTTTCGGTACGATTTCGTTCCGGTTTCGGTTTCCAAATAAAAACACGAGCGCCAAAAAATTTTACAAAACTTAAGTATGTAGCTGCAAAATAGGTCTGAATTTTTATAACATTTTTCCAATATAATACCACTGGACGACAAAATCCACCTTTTTCTGGATATTGAACTAAATCAAATTTTTTTAAGAGATTAAGAGATAAGTATTTTTACATAATGGCGTTCCCTGAATTTCGAAGTTAGCCTCCAAAAATTATTTTCGGGCTTTCGAAGTTCAAAGTTGGACCCTTCCAAAATTTGGTTTTCTAATTGTTTTGTGAAAAAATTGAAAAAGGTTAAATGTGGGCGTGGCCTTCTTGGGCCTCTTACTTGATTGGTGCACCTTCTTTTTATTTAAAAGTGAATTTTTTTAATTTCTTAAACAAAACAATCAGAAAACCAAATTTTCGAAGGGTCCAACTTCGAACTTCGAAAGCCCGTAACTTAGTTTTGGAGGCTAACTTCGAAAAACTTAAAAAAGTTGGTTTGGTCCAATACCCAGCCGGCTGCTGTGCATTGTAATAAATATTATTAACGATATGTATGGATGAAATTTCTGCAATATAATTTTAAAAAAATTACTACTTTTTCAAATAGAAAAATATTAGAATGTAAACTAAATGAAATAAATCGTCAAAATATATGATACGGGCCACTAAAGACATTTTTCTCGGATCTCGTAAATTTTTTTCGATGCCATCATTTATTTTTTATTATTAAAGTTGACCCGTTGCGCGTTATTTGACATATTTTGCAATTTTTTGAGAGTGCAGAACGAAAAAAAATGTTATTTGTTTGAAAAAATGTTTTTAAAATATCATTATTTTAACAATTTGATCGCAATATCTTTGGAATGGTATAAATGGAGAAACAATTTTTTTTTTGATTATTAGAGGTGCCTATTTTACGCGTTATTTTTCATATTTTGAAATTTTTTTGAGCGTGTAGAACGAAAAAAATATTTATTTGTTTAAAAAAAATTATTTAAAGTATAATTGTTTAAACAATAAGATCGCACAAAATTACTTATAATATAGTAAAAACAATTATCTGTAAGTAAAAAAAAAAATTCATTGATTTATCTGCAGTAGTTTATGAGAAAATAGTTTTTCAATTTTATCATAATCAGAAAATTATCAAAAATTCAACCTCCAATAACCTTAGCAAAGACATGAATTTTTACGAAATATTTTTAGCACGAGGTTTGAGTCTTGCTTCACATGGCTTTACCCATTAGTAATTTTTCAACCTTTCATTTGATACCAATATTTGCATATCTAGCTCTATATTTAAAAAAAAAAAATGGGGAGGGGTGTCAACCCTGTAAACCGCCCTAAGTGGCAACACCCATGTGGGACATTCCATCGTGACTCCTGGGACATTTGACTCGAGAGCTTAGTCATCTTTGACTTAATAAACTTACATTGGGATTTCAATTGCTATGAAATATATTTATCGACATGGATAAATATCCAATACAATAAATGCATTAAAAGAATTGGCGAAATAACAACAAATAGCTTTATAACTACTCAGTAAGTGAGTGTGACTCCTGGGAAACCGAATAATCCCTTTGTTGCACCTTTGTGAGCACGAAAACGAATTTTAGCTTTACAGTTCAACTTTGAACTACAATGTGTATATGATCGAAAGTACATACTACAAAGAACCACATTCTTTAAAAATAAGATCAGTATTAGCTTTTAGAAACTTTTTACAAAGGTTAAAAAGTGTGACTCCTGAGACATTTTCCTGTTTTTTTTTTTGTGATACAATTTTTAAGTTTTTTCAGTATTATCGATGCAGTTCCCTAAAAATTTAGCTATGCAACTAGTTACCCCTAACCCATGATAATAAAAATACCTTTATTGTAAAGTTCTGTCAGAGCAGTGGGAGTTTATGGCATTTTAAAAATTTGGTACTTTTCCTCTTTTGGGTGGAATGTCCCATGTATATATTTTTAAAAATTGGGATAGGTGGCAACCCTATAAACCGCCATAAGTGGCAACACCCATGAATTCTGCTCGGCCTAACTATTACAATTTGTGCAATGTTAGCTAGATCCTCGAAAATCACCTCCTATTTGATTTGCACGGCTAAACATCGTGGTGAAAATCGCCTACGCCTGAAAGTCACAAAGTGAAACAACGCTTGAAAGTCGGCTACAATTTCTATTTCCCTTGCATAATTTCCGTTACATTATTAGCCATTTTCTCAAATTTTATTCTCACTCAAACTTCATATCGCCGCCTAAGATGTTAACTTCAAAAATTCAAAAGAGAGAATGTTTATACCTGTAGTATTTATATTATGGTATATAGTATATAATACATTTACACTACACCAAACGCGTCGCTATTGGCGAAGTTATTTCGAGAATGTTTGTCCGCAGAATGAATTTATTGGCCAATTAGACGAATTTAATTTAATTTGACCTAATTTGGTGATCAAATTCAGTCTGCGGATGAACGGTCTCGAAAAAACTTGGCCAAAAGTACCGCATTTGGTGCAGTGTAAATGTAGCTATAAATTCGACAATTTGAGAACATATTTTTTGATTAATACAATTAATGGAAGTTTTTATAGCTTTTCACCGCTCAAGCTTAGAATATTATAGTAGTTGTGGTCAGGAAACCGCTCCAACTGAATATAGTCCATTTCAGAATGCAGTAACCGGTCAAGAAGTTGCACCAACTCCGTGAAAGTTGGACGTTGGTTTGCATCATTTGCCCAGCAATAATACATGATGTTATATAACTCACGCCGACAATGTTCTGGCTTCTCGAGGCGGTATCCATCTCTCACCTAAAAAAAATACAAATATAATCACAATCACTATACAGCATTTTAGTTGAAAAACTTTAATGGATTGACTCATTAATAGAACCTGCTAATGTCAATACCAGGGTGATTTAAAATAATTGTTTTTCAGGTATTACCCCTCAAAAGATGGTAATTGATAAGAAAATCAGCCTTGCAATAAAATGAACGCTATAACTTACTTAACCCTTCGAGGTCGCAATTTTTTTTTTTTAATTTTCCATACTTTTTAATTGGTTGTTTTGGAAACATTTACATCAAGGACTGAAACCGAAACCGTAACCGATTAAAACCGATTCATTTTTCAAAACCGAAACCGAAACCGTAACCGTTATTTTGATCTGGAAAAGAACGAAACCGAAACCGTTTCAAAAGCCGGAACCGGTTCCAAACGGTTTTGAATTTTTTTAATGTATCACTTCTTTAAGTGGGCACAAACAGGTACTCTGAAAACTTTCAGGGAGGATTGTCGAGCAAGGTTACAAAATACGCGTTTTAACCTTAGTATAAAAATTCTGAAAGAGGAAATTTGATTATAGTTGAATGAAGCGACCGAAAAAAATTTACGAGATACGAAAACGAAATGTTCAGGCTTGACTCAGAAAGCACCACCATTAATGTTTTTGGCGATTTATACATTTCATTTAATATTTTTCTAATAAAAAAGTAGAGTTAATTCTAGGAATTTGTTTTGCAGAAATTTCATCCATGCATAGCGTTAATAAAATTTATTATTATATTAGAGAAATCCCATCATGGCAGCAGGAAAAAGTTATGAAAATTCAGATCTATTTCGAAGCTACATAGGTACTTGACTATTTTAGTAGTAAAATTTATTTTGTTTGTGTTTTTATTTGGTAACCGAAACCGGAACGAAACCGTAACCGAAACCGAAATAAATGTTGAAGAACGAAACCGGAACCGAAACCGAAACACGTTGCAAAACCGAAACCGTAACCCGAACGTTATTTTAATCGGTTTCAGACCTTGATTTACATATTCTTAAAGTTGAAGCTTTCGCCTTTCCAAAATCTAAAAACTTGGGAGAATATCATAACTAGGTATTAGTTTTTTAAGCCATTTAAAATTGACTCAATTTTGTAATTTGCAACTAACACATATGATGCCGCAACAAACGTTAGTCGTTTAAAGGTGGCTGTGATTAGTTTAATATACTACGTTTATACGCAAGCATACAACGCTTTCATTCATCACGGTCGCTACTCAAAATACATGTATAAACCAAGCGAAGCGCATTGGCTTGTACTCGTTTTCAAATCGGTCCTTATTATCTCCAGACGGTTTGACGGATCATATAAACACAAATTTTGTTCAAAGCGCCGTCAAAATCAGCTGTCACATCATTTCACATTCACTGGTGCGAGCTGTCAGTTCGAGACGATTTCTTTGCTGTCGATTTAGGTTTAAACACCTGACAAATTTGTGTCCTCAGTAAATGCGTTTTTTTTTTTTTCAAAACTGTTTTTATATGTAGAAACAAGGTATGATAACTAGAGTTCGGCAAAAGGTCAATATCAAATCAAAAGTTACGCCAACATAATTGCCACAGTTTATCCAATTTTTTAAGCTAATGCATAGATTTTACCGCGGGCTTTGAGCGTGGCGATGAATCAAAAAAATATTTATCGGTGTTAATACCCTGCAGTCAAATTCCGAACTACTCAGCAAAAATACTAGTTCATTGACTAACCATTTTGAGGCATATGCATACCAGTTCTTTGTTGATTAGTTTTAAAACCAGTCAATGCCAAACTACTCAGTGAAAATTCTAGTTCATTCACTATACATTTTGTGGCGTATGCATACTAGTTCATTGCTGATTAGCGTTAAACCAGTCAATGCCAAACTACTCAGCAAGCTATATAGTTCATTGACTATACCTTTGGTGGTGTCTTCATACTAGTTCATTTGAGATCACCCCCTGTAGTCAACTTAACTAGTTTTATACTAATCAAATACCAGTCAGCCAGGCGGCTTTAACTAGTTCGAGTTCTGTAATTTTTCCATATTAGCAACTGGTATTTTTAACACGGCGATGTCCTACGAGATGGCAATTGTCCTTCTCTGCATCAGCACCATACCAATTGGCTGACTAGTCAGCCACTGCATCAGGAATATATCAGTTGATATACTTGTTATTATACACATAAGTATCATACCATTTAAGATACTAGTTCGTATATACGTCAGGATCGTACCAGTTGAAAGAATAGTTCATATATACATCATAATCATACCAGTTGGCAGACTACTTTATATATACATCAAAATCATACCAGTTGAAAGAGTAGTTCATATATGCATCAGAATCATACCAGTTGACAGACTAGTTCATATATGTACCAGAATCAAACCAGTTGGCAGACTAGTTCATATATGCATCAGAATCACACTTGTTGACAGACTACGTCTTATATGCATCAGAATCATACCAGTTGACAGACTAGTTCATATATGCATCAGAATCATACCAATTGACAGACTAAGCATCATAATCATATCAGTTGACATACTAGTTCAAATTTGCATTGGGGCTTTGGAGTTGTATTTTTAGGTAAGGTAAATTAAGGTTACTTAAGGTTAAGTTAGTCGTCCACTGCGGAGTTCCGGTCCCACATATGTATATATAGATAAAAGTAAGTCTTATTTTTACATCAAAAAGAGTTAAAGTAAGACTGCTTTCATGCTGGGCCATACACTCGAGTTAAAGGAGCATTGTTAGAGTTAATTTATATTGTTGTTGTCAATATACTCAAGTTTACCCCGCAACGTAAAAAATTGGCGGTTATATACCAACAGGTTGTCATAACCTCTAACGAGACTTTTGCCGAACTTCTCTTCCAACTTGTAGTGTGCTGCTTTGATTTTTTTCCTACAAGTTGGCGGGACCTAGGTTTTCTTTAATTTCTTTCGCATTATCTTTGCAGTTCCTACAGCATCGTCGATAGGGCACACCTTCTGCGTGCCTACCAATAAAGCTTTCGGCAGAATCAGTCCGTCACGTACGTGCCGGAAAAGGAAGAAACTGACAGCCGAGTAGGATGTGTGTATTTTGCATGTAAAACGCTACATTGACAAAGTATCAGTCAACGGATCCGGTATCCTTCGCCAATTTTCTACTTTGACGGAACGTCAGCTGCGTGACAAATGTCAAAATCAATTTTACCGCCAATTTGACAACGGGATTGTGAAAATTGTGACTATAACAAGTATTACTTGAATATTTTCCATGTTTTTAACCGAAATTTTGCTCTTGTTATGTTTTTTTTAATAATTTTCGTTTTGCGCCAATTACTTTGTTGACATATCTGTGTACTTCAACATGACGTACGTCAATCGCTATGTGCCATCCCTGTACGGCACGTACGTTTTGTCACGACGTACGTCACGTACGTGACGTATTGACGGACTGATTCTGCCGAAAGCTTAAGGCAGTGCCCAGTTAAAACACTTATTAATATGGAGATTTCTGTCCTTTTTAGGGCGTGAATGCCTCTAGATCTTTTATGATCCCATTTCGGCCAGGTTTGTTTGGATGTCCGGCACCTTGGGGATTGTTGCCACCTTTCGTTGGCTTGACGGAGTGTGCACTCCTTCTCCCGTGACGTCACAAAACCCAGTAAGTGTCAGTTACTTGGTTTCGTTGTTCTATGAATTTTCGGAATCCCGTTAAAAAAATCTATCAGGGATATCGATCCGTTTCTTCCTATCTTGTTTCTAAGTACCTTAAACTAAAAAAATTATAAAGCCAAGTAACTTAAAATGCACTGAAATCAAGAATTTAGTTCACAACAAAACCAAGTAACTCATGTTCTTTTTTGAGTAACTGAAAATTTTACAACAAATACTTGGTTTTTTTACAAAAACTCATTAGAAATCAATTTCTAATCGTCACTCTAAGTTTCTCTTTTAGTTTCGATCTTTTAGTAATGCAAAAACCATTAAAACTCATTTGATAATCAAGAATTTTTAGAATTTCCTCAAAAAATGTATGGAATTATTTCACAAAACCAAGTAACTTTTAAAGATGCCTGATTTATCTTATTGTTATAAGAAAAGTATTTGAGATAATTTTAATATTATTGCAGGGATAAAGCTAGAGAATATTATGTGATTTCAGCCTAGCATCAGATGGCGAACCACAAATCATTTTGCAGCAGAAGTAAGGACTTTTTATATTATATCTGAAAGTTATGGTAGTGTAAGAGAATTTTTCCTCAAGTGCAGCCCACTATCGGTGAGAATCTAAAAAGTATATTCAACCAGGTTTCATCATTGTTCAATTGAAATCACGAAGGAAGTTCAAGTCATCCTCCACTTGTTGTTTCCAAAACAGTCGATGCCTCCCCCTTCCTCTGCTGCCCGATTCGGGTGTCGATTGGAAAACCTTCTGTGTTGAAGCTTCCTTGTTCATTCGCATAAAATGACCCAGCCAGCACAGCCTTTGGGCTTCAATTCGCTACACTATTGCCAGATCTGCGTAGAGCTCGTACAGCTCATCGTTAAATTTCCTTCGATGCTTCCCGATGGCAACACGGAGAAATTTTTTCTCAAATACTCCAAGTGCCATCTCATCTTTTCTTGACACTGTCCATGATTCCGAGCCGTACATTAGGACTCTTATGATGAGAGACTTATATAGCGTGATCTTTGTCTGTCGAGATAGGACTTTACTTCTCAATTGCCTACTTACTCCGAAGTTACATTTGTTGGCAAGAGTGATTCTCCTTTGGATTTCGACTATCAAGGGGATCAACAAGGAAAATTTAGTGTTAGACCCAAAAAATAAAAAGGATTTGCTTCCTTCGTTTTTATAAGAAAGTGCACAACAAACCCAAGTAACTATCAACTTGCTTGGATTTGTCGTGTAACAAAATTTTTTTTTGTATGAAAGCCAAAAATTGTAAAATTTTAAAATCAAAGTTACTTGGGTTTGTTCTGAAACAAAAACTTTTTTTGTATGAAAGGCGAAAATCGTGTTTTTTAAAAACTCTGTAACTGTTTATCTTGGCCAATAAATCCATAACTAGGTCGCAAAAAATTTCTTGCATATGTGCATAAAAAAACTTTGGGGTCTTATCTTGTCATAATTGAAAAAGTTGTATGAATAAGTTGATTTTTCCCGGGGATATGGGCTGCTACGCAAACCCTTAATTTCCCAAAATTTGAAAAAAGTAGTTACTTGGTTTTTTTATATCACGGGAGAGTTACTTCAACAAAAATTACCGTTTAAACAACCAAAATTTGGTCAACTTCAGAATAACAGCACGAGATTGTTGATTCTACTAGTGCCTTTTTACCAGTTCCTTTTTCTGTCTATATATACAAGAAATATCGCAGTTGACATAATAGATCATATATACATCAGCATCATATTTGTATTTACCCAAACACGAAAATGCATCTGCGAATTACAAGAGAAAAAAAGAAGCAAACCAAAAATTTCAAATAATGTTTGCATAGTACGATGTACTACAATATATCGTACTAATGGTTGCGGTGTAATAAGGCCTTATAATAATAATGTAGTATGAAATGGAATTTTTCGAATTAGTATTTTACTAAAATAGATTAGACTTTTTCTGACTACACCTTTTTCAGTTTATATTCAGAAACTAACAATTTATATTCAGAAAATTACAATTCATATTCAGAATTTCCATTTGATATTCAGAAAAATGCAATTGACATTCAGAAAATTACAATAGATATTCAGAAAACTTCCTGAATATAAACTGAAAAAGGTGTAGTATGATTTCAACCCGAGATTCATACATATTTGCATACTAGTACGAACCAGGATTTTTCTGACTAGTATGATTTCGCCCAGCAAATTATAGTTGTCAACTAGTTTGTTTTCTGATTAGATTGGCATTGATTGGTTTAAGGGTAATCAGCAAAGAACTAGTATAAAAACATCCATAAAATGTATAGTAAACGAGCTAGGTGTCTGCTGAGTAGTTTGTAATTGATTAGTTTGAAGGTAGTCAGAAATTAACTAGTATAAATACACCACAAAATGTATAGTCAATGAACTATATTGTTTGCTGAACAGTTGGACATTGACTGGTTTAAAGGTGATCAGAAATGAACTAGTATGAATACACCACAAAATGTATAGTCAATGAACTATATTGTTTGCTGAGTAGTTTGGCATTGAATGGTTTAAAGCTAATCAACAATGAACTGGTATGCATATGCCACAAAATGCATAGTCAATGAACTATATTGTTTGCTGAGTAGTTCGACATTGACTGGTTTAAAAGTGATCAGAAGTGAACTAGTATGAATATACCACAAAATGTATAGTCAATTAACTACATTGCTTGCTGAGTAGTTTGGCATTGAATGGTGTAACGCTAATCAGCAATGAACTAGTATGCATACGCCACAAAATATATAGTCAATGAACTAAAATTTTCGCTGAGTAGTTTGGCATTGAATGGTTTAAAGCTAATCAACAATGAACTGGTATGCATATGCCACAAAATGCATAGTCAATGAACTATATTGTTTGCTGAGTAGTTCGACATTGACTGGTTTAAAGGTGATCAGAAATGAACTAGTATGAATACACCACAAAATGTATAGTCAATGAACTATATTGTTTGCTGAGTAGTTCGACATTGACTGGTTTAAAGGTGATCAGAAATGAATTAGTATGAATACACCACAAAATGTATAGTCAATGAACTATATTGTTTGCTGAGTAGTTTGACCTTGACTGGTTTGAGGCTAATCAGTAATGAACTAGTATAAATACACCACAAAATGTATAGTCAATGAACTATATTGTTTGCTGAGTAGTTGGACAATGACTGGTTTAAAGGTGATCAGAAATGAACTAGTATTAATACACCACAAAATGAATAGTCAGTGAACCATATTGCTTGCTGAGTTGTTCGACATTGACTGCTTTAAAGGTGATGAGAAGTGAACTAGTATGAATACACCACAAAATGTATAGTCAATGAACTATATTGTTTGCTGAGTAGTTCGACATTGAATGGTTTAAAGGTGATCTGAAATGAACTAGTATGAATACACCACAAAATGTATAGTCAATTAACTATATTGCTTACTGATTAGTTTGGCATTGACTGGTTTAACGCTAATCAGCAATGAACTAGTATGCATACGCCACAAAATGTATAGTCAATGAACTAGAATTTTCGCCGAGTAGTTTGGCATTGACTGGTTTTAAATCCAATCAACAATGAACTGGTATGCATATGCCACAAAATGGTTAGTCAATGAACTAGTATGTGTGCTGAGTAGTTAGGAATTTGACTGTAGGCCCTTTAAAACATTCAATGTCGAACTACTCAGCAAACAATATAGTTCATTGACTATACATTTTGTGGTGTATTTATACTAGTTCATTGCTGATTAGCTTCAAACCAGTCAAGGCCAAACTACTCAGAAACAATATAGTTTCTTGACTATACATTTTGTGGTGTATTCATACTAGTTCACTACTGATCACCTTTAAACCAGTCAATGTCGAACTACTCAGCAAACAATATAGTTCATTGACTATACATTTTGTGGTGTATTTATACTAGTTCATTGCTGATTAGCTTCAAACCAGTCAAGGCCAAACTACTCAGCAACATTATAGTTCTCGACTACACATTTTTTGGTTTATTCATACTAGTTAATTTCTGACTACCTTTAAACCAGTCAATGTCGAACTACTCAGCAAACAATATAGTTCACTCACTATACATTTTGTGGTGTATTCATACTAGTTTACTACTGATCACCTTTAAACCAGTCAATGTCGAACTACTCAGCAAACAATATAGTTCCTTGACTATACATTTTGTGGTGTATTCATACTAGTTCACTACTGATCACCTTTAAACCAGTCAATGGCGAACTACTCAGCAAACAATATAGTTCACTGACTATACATTTTGTGGTGTATTCATACTAGTTCATTTCTGATCACCTTTAAACCAGTCAATGTCGAACTACTCAGCAAACAATATAGTTCATTGACTATGCATTTTGTGGCATATGCATACCAGTTCATTGTTGATTAGCTTTAAGCCATTCAATGCCAAACTACTCAGCGAAAATTCTAGTTCATTGACTATACATTTTGTGGTGTATTCGTACTAGTTCATTTCTGGTTACGTTTAAGCCAGTCAATGCCAAACTACTCGGCAAACAATGTAGTTCATTGACTGTACATTTTGTGGTGAATACATACTAGTTCATTTCTGATTAGCTTTAAACCAGTCAATGCCAAACTACTCAGCAACATTATAGTTCTCGACTACACATTTTGTGGTTTATTCATACTAGTTAATTTCTGACTACCTTCAAACTAATCAATTCCAAACTACTCAGCAGACACCTAGCTCGTTTACTTTATGAATGTATTTATACTAGTTCTTTGCTGATTACCCTTAAACCAATCAATCCCAATCTAATCATAAAACATACTAGTATACAACTATAATTTGCTGGGCGAAATCATACTAGTCAGAAAAATCCTGGTTCGTATGCAAGTATGTATGGATCTCGGGTTGAAATCATACTACACCTTGTTCAGTTTATATTCAGAAAGTTTTCTGAATATCAATTGTAATTTTCTGAATGTCAATTGTATTTTTCTGAATATCAAATGGAATTCTGAATATGAATTGTAATTTTCTGAATATAAATAGTTACTTTCTGAATATAAACTGAAAAAGGTGTAGTCAGAAAAAGTCTAATCTATTTTAGAAAAATACTAATTAGAAAAATTCCATTTCATAGTACATTATTATTATAAGGCCTTATTACAACGCAACCATTAGTACGATCTACTGTAGTACATGGTACTATGCAAACATTATTTGAAATTTTTGGTTTGCTTCTTTTTTCTCTTGTAATTCACAGATGCTTTTTCGTGTTTGGGTAAATACAAATATGATGCTGATGTATATATGATCTAGTATGTCAACTGCTATATTTCTAATGTATATACATAGAAAAAAGGCACTGGTAAAATCAACAATCTCGTAATGTTATCCTGAAGTTGACCCAATTTTGGTTGTTTGAACGGTAATTTTTGTTGAAGTAACTGCATTCAGATCTTTTATGATCCCTCTATATCTTTTATGATCCCATTTTGGCCAGGTTTGTTTGGATGTCCGGCACCCTGGGGATTGTTGCCACCTTTCGTTGGCTTGACCGAGTGTGTACTCCTTCAGCAACTCCTTCGGCAAACGGCATATGCAAGCTAATACTAACAGCATAAGGCTGTACTGACCTATGTAAACTGAATATTGAAATAAATATTGCACACGCTAGCGACGTTAATGTTAGGCGCTCATTTGAAATGGAGTACTCTATGGAGTAGCAGAAACAAAGCGAAGGTTGGAGTAGGTGGTCCAGTCCTAGGACATCGCAATGTTAATTGGAGCACAGTTTTAGAAAAGATAAATAGAAAAGGCCACGAAACTGAAATGTCTCGCCGTACACAATGCAAAAAAGGCCGGTTGAAGAAGATTTAAAAGTTATTTCGCAAAGAAAATGTCCTTCTTTTGGTGTAGCAAATACTAAGAAACGTCTGTGCTTTGCGAAAAGTATGTTAGTATCCAGGAATAGTTCTAGAATCGAGTTATTTGGTGAGGCGAGTCAATATTTGGTCTGAAAATTCGATTCCAGAACGATTCTGGCATATTAACATACTTTTTGCTAATCGCCAAAAATACAGTTTTCCCTAGATCTTGGTAATATTATGTTTGTTATTATGCACACAAATTTTAGAAAAAGTTCCTGATTTTTACAAAAGCTCGACTAAATTTCGACTTAGACCTGCTATTGCTCAGCGATTGGTCCACCCCTACATATTATACGTCGTTGGAAGCGTATTTTAATTTTGTATCATTGCCGAAAAGAATTTTTGAATAAAGTGATACCTGAAAAACACACAAAATTACCGATATCTCGAAAACCTTCCCATACAACAATTTTTAATCTTGAAGTGCACTGCAAAAGGGCCACAGAAGTCAACTCCGGAATTGATAAATGGTCGTGCCGGCGTTACTCTTGTTGACGGAAGGTTTCCCATAACAAGCAAAACAATGTCAAAATAGGTGACATGGTTATCATTAAAGAAGACAACACACCAGTACTTCAATGGCCATTAGGACGAGTGCTCAACGTGTTTAAGGGACAAGATAACATCGTGCGGGTGGCGGAGGTAAAAACCGCAACTGGTACGTGCAAGAGATCAATTCATCGGTTGGCACCATTACCCATGGAAGAAAATAACGAAAGAGAACCACAAGCAGCCGAAACAGACGAAAAGGATTCTCCACCGAAGAACAACATCCGCGCCTTGCATAATGGACTCGCAATGCTGCTGATCACATTGTTACTTCTTCCATGATGTAGTGGTATCCACGCAAAACTATTTGGCGTTTTTCGCAGTAGACAACTTGATTGCGTATGATTCCGGAAAGGGGCTTCTTCACATGAGCACATGGCCGATCCGTGGCTGTAATGAATCTGAATTTTGGGACAGACGTAGCTTCCCTGTGTAATGTCCAGGCAATATTGAAATTCCAATTCACTCATTGGAAAGAATTGATCACGAGCCGTGTTTATAGCCAGTATCGGGGCACATGGATCTATTTCAACCATTGTCCCATTGGTCAAGTTGGGGATCGGTACGATATTGAGCAGGTCGAATCTGTCATGTTCCACCAGGGGCAAAGTTATACTGAATATTACATGCTTTTGTGTTACTCCTCCTTTAACCTTCATGAGCTGGTACAACTTCAGTAAATCGTCTTGCTGCACCGGTAGTTCTAATGATGCTGTCAACTGAAGTTTTATCTTGTTTATTTCTTTTTGTAATTGGATTGGTGTTAGGAGCAGGGGACTTATTTTCCCGTGATGAGAATCGGTTAACACGTCCAATATGGATGACTGAATGCGTTGTAAGTTGGCTGAGATAAGTGTCAGTTGCGTGGAAAGCGATGAAAACGCTTGAAATATTCTATCTTGGTTTATCGCAGCGGCGTCGGCGCGTATTCCATTAATAATTTGGCTGAGTTGTTGATCGATGAAATGGAACTTTTTGTCGGCCGGGATCTGATCTTGCTTCACAATATTTATTGTAGAGTCTACAATAGATGTTTGGTTTTTGATGAGATTGAGCAGATGAGACTCGTTCTCGTTCACTTGTGATACTGTATTGGACATTTGTTCAGCATACTGTGAGTCCAATATACCAAACAATGAATATGCAACATTTCCAATCGCATTTATTGCTCCTCTTTTTTGCCGATTGGATCTCATCATCGAGGCATCCAAGTGCAATGCGTCTTCAGTCTGTTCAAAGTGCCTTACCAGAGAGTGACAGATGCTCTTTTGGTTCATTTCCTGACATAGGAGGCTTAATGCTTTGGTGCCGTTTGAAAGCGCTGCCAATTCCCCCGAGAACGCTTTCAGGTCGTAGTATATAATGAGGTTCCACTCGGTAGATGATATGGCTGCCGATCCAATCCCCTCAAAATTAATGCAGACTTTTTACCCAAATCTTCAATTTTCAATTTGAATTCCCAAAGCTAGGGGAAGAAGTAACAATGTGATCAGCAGCATTGCGAGTCCATTATGCAAGGCGCGGATGTTGTTCTTCGGTGGAGAATCCTTTTCGTCTGTTTCGGCTGCTTGTGGTTCTCTTTCGTTAGTTTCTTCCATGGGTAATGGTGCCAACCGATGAATTGATCTCTTGCACGTACCAGTTGCGGTTTTTACCTCCGCCACCCGCACGATGTTATCTTGTCCCTTAAACACGTTGAGCACTCGTCCTAATGGCCATTGAAGTACTGGTGTGTTGTCTTCTTTAATGATAACCATGTCACCTATTTTGACATTGTTTTGCTTGTTCTTCCATTTGTTTTTCAACTGTAGCTCTGATAAGTATTCGGTAGACCATCGCTTCCAAAATTCCTGTTTGAGGTAGGAGACCAATTTCCATCTTGTTAGTAGGCTCATTTTTTGTGTTGTGCTGCTTGCATCTAACTGTGCGTTGATTGGTTCTCCAATGAGGAAGTGACCTGGAGTTAGAGCTGTTAGGTCATTAGGGTCGTCGGACATTGGGCTGATCGGTCTAGAGTTGAGGATTCCCTCTACCTCGATGACTACAGTGTCCAATTCTTCGTAAGTCAGTGATGCCGTAGAGGTGCTTCTGACCAGAAGATGCTTGGCTGATTTTACCGCTGCTTCCCATAATCCGCCGAAATGAGGGCTCCTCGGAGGAATAAAATGAAATGTTATTCCTTTTAAAGGGCATTGATTTATGATTGATTTTTGTGATGAATCAGCATAAACCGCTTGGGTCAATTCAGCTAGCTGATTTCTTGCCCCTACGAAGTTTGTAGCGTTATCACAATATAGATTCTGGCAATGGCCTCTTCGGCTTATGAATCGCTTTAGTGCTCCAATAAATGCCTGGGTCGTCAAATCGCTAACCAGTTCCAGATGCACAGCCTTCGTTGCAAAACAACAGAACACAGCTATATAAGCCTTATGTGGTTTCTTTCCTCTTATCTTGAAGTGCACTGCAAAAGGTCCACAGAAGTCAACTCCGGAATTGATAAATGGTCGTGCCGGCGTTACTCTTGTTGACGGAAGGTTTCCCATAACCTGGAACAGGAGCCTTGGTTTCGCCTTGTTGCATCTCATACAATTGGCCTCGATTGATCGAGCCATAATCCTTCCCTTCACTGGCCAAAATCGCTGCCTTGTAAATGATAAAAGCGCTTGAGGTCCACAATGCCGGTTTTCGTAATGGATTGTTTGCATCAATAACTTGGTTATGATGTTGTTGTATGGGAGCAACATAGGATGTTTGGCCTCGTATGGAAGTTCTGATGCTTGTAGGCGGCCCCCCACTCGGATGAAGCCTTCATTGTCCAAAAATGGTGACAGACTGCGATATGGACTGTTTTTCCCAACCTCGTTGAATTTTTTCAATTTCTTTAGCTCGTCATCAAAGTCCAACTGTTGCATTATTTGGACGATTGCCATGAGAGACTTGTCTAATTCATGCACGGTCAATGGTATTTTGGAGTCTTCTGATTGTTTTCTCGCCCTGTTGATGAATTATTGTATTTTTAATTTAATTATTGAATTCAACTTGCAATGGCTCCTTTCAAATTCCGCGTTCGTCAAGTTTTATTATATAACTGAAGGCCCAATTGCACTCAACTTTGTGAGATCCACTTTCATACAAAGTTTTTTAAACGTAAAGCGAAGCGAATTTTTGCAAATGCTCAAAGACGAGGCGCGTACTTGTCAAAGTTCTATGTTATTGTGGCTTTGGAGTTGTATTTTTAGGTAAGGTAAATTACGGTCACTTAAGGCCCTCGTGAAGGGTGGATACCTTGCCGCGGTACGAGGGCTTAAGTCGATAGCCACAGGGCTACGCTGCCCTTGTGATCATAGCTCCGTACGGCACTTCATCACGAGAGCAGCCTAGCCTCTCTGGCGCGACGACAAAGATCTTCCCCCTCCCAATCCAGGGTGTTATGCGAAACTGTGCCCATTGGACGTTTGCAGCCGGGATGCAAATCGTGGCTGTATTTGAACGGAGCCTCTCTGATACCGGGTCGCCTCAGAGAGTAAGCATGGCCTTACCGCGGTACGGGGCTCTGCCGCGGCGGACGACTCATTTTCCCCTACTCTTCCCTTGACCCTAAGCTGGCCTTGTCCGGCGATGGGTCGTACGAACAAGATGAACTCAAATAACCCAAATAAAAACGAAAAACATAAAAAACAAACAACGCCAAATTTCACTCCTCAGCAAAGGAGAGCTATGGAGGAGCAGGCGAGAAAGCAACAACAACGCCGGAGGACAACCTCCGTTCCACAATCAAGGGGGGGATCGAGAGCGATGGCAACTACGAGTCGGTCAACCAACCCTCTATCGAGTAAGATGGACTTGATGGGAGCTAGCACCAGTGCGGTTGCCAACGCAGCTAAGCGGACAACGGCGGATGCTAAAATCCCATCAACCGCTGATATGAAAACCAGTATCTTTACGTCTGTGGCAGCGGTCTCACGACCTGGCCTCGGAGTTTCGAAGGAGAAGGAAGCTGCAACTGAGATGTCGGCAAGGAGAGCGACCGCGATGGCAACTACGGGTTCGCACTCCCCGGAGACATCTCCCCGCCGCTTCACATACCACGAGAAAAGATTGGCTGCAAAGATCCTGAAGAGGTATGTAGGGGTACCGCAGGAATCGCTGTCGCCGAATTCCAGTAAATCGGTAGAGCTAGCGAAAGCTGTGATACCGGATTTCCAAAATTCTTACATGCCAAAGAGGTTAAAAGTTAACCCTTTCAAGCGCCAGAGATCGGACCTGGAGTTAATTCCCCCTCCCAAGCGGCATCAGAATACCCCTGGAGCGGGCAAACTAAGCTTTGCTGAGGTAACCAAGGACAGGATCCTTATAAGCGTCCTTGACCGAGGCAATGACCGTCTGGCTATCCCCAAGGACCGGTGGCGTTACGTGAGTTATGTGGAATGACCCACAACCAGCAAAACCTATCAAGAAGCCAAGCGTATTTTGAGACTTGGTTGCTTGATGGGAAACAAACCGAAAGACGATACTCGGCATTCCACATTTTGTATAAACAAATGGCTGGCCTTGCAATAAGTCTAATGTTGCAAGCAACAATGTAGCCCAGCCCAACTTCATATATACATATTTTCCAGGCATCAAAAGCTAAGTAAGCTTCTGATGTCCAAAAATCATTTGTGTATATATACATACACACCCACATATCCATTCAAGTGCTTGATTTACTCGACACTTCGAAATCCATGGGAATGCTGAGTGAGCAAAATAGTATGTTTGCTGGATAGACTATACATGTACATATGTACATTTAGGTATGTACAAGTTAACTTGGAACAAGTTAATACCACCCACGACGTCCACAAGACGATCGTCTAATATGAGCTAGCCGATCCCATTCAATAAATTATCCATTTTTATCACTTACAATTCGTTAAGTAACTGATACCACCCACGTTGTCCGCTTAGCACAAGCTAGTCGTTCCCATACCATAAATTAGTCCCATAAATTGTCTGCAGCTAAACAAATAGCTGACAAAGAATTCTTTAATTGTTTTGCCGAAATAATATTACTCATATTTCGTCCAACCCAAATAAAATTCCCAAAACACTTTGCGCAATATGATCGCTAACCCAAGTCCGATCGCACTCAATAAATTATGAATGCAAGCCTAAGCATTTTTTGCCCAAAACGATTAAGCAACAGTCGGAAAGTATGTCACTTGAGAATTCAGCCACTCAAGCATTTCAAATCGGCACGCCGCCTATCCACATGCTGACATATCACATACAACCAAACCTGAACCGGCCATATAGTAACATGTCGAGCCAGCACTATGCGAATATGGGTCACACCGTAAAACGCAACAACAAAATTATTTACATAGGAAATACTTTCCAATATTTCCAGCACATAGGGAAAATAGGGCATGTGCAGTTGCAGCGCAGGCACATTTCTAGTATAAATAAGAAAATTATTGTAATTTAGGCCAAGTCTTAATTGATCTTCAATAAAACAACCCGCTCACGACTCAGCCCGGTAAAAGTAAAACCCGTGTTTTACTAATTGGCGCCCGAGACAAAAAGTCTGACGGGAAATCGCGTTTAAGTAATATATAATCCTGAAAATACCAAGTAAGGATTCGCGATATCGCTTGTGAAAATATCCTGAAAATAAACAAGTAAGGATGCGCGAGTGAAGCCCGTTCAAAAAATATATCCTGAAAATAAGGAAACGCGAGTGAAAAAAGAACCGTGAGCAAAAGCCACCCGCCTTTACGTAACTTATGTCCTGAAAATCTAAAAATAAGGACTCGTTTTAATCAAAGCAGGAAAAGAGCGAATCACTCCGAAAAACTTTAAAAAATAAAGACTAGCTAAAAATAATAAAAAAAAGTCCGCGTGTTAAAAACATTTGCGATTATAGCAAAAGGCCCCTTAGTAGCTTTGTAAGCAAACCGGTGGTACTAGGTACCAGCCTAGGCTATATAAAAAGAAGGAAAAAGAAAGACAAGCAGCAGCAGATTTATTGGTAAAGACAAGCAGCAGCTGATTTGGTAGTAAGACAAGCAGCAGCAGATTTATTGGTAACGACAAGCAGCAGCATATCTGTTTATTGGTAAAAGACAAGCAGCAGCAGATTTATTGGTAAAGACAAGCAGCAGCATATTTGTTTATTGGTAAAAGACAAGCAGCAGCAGATTTGTTTATTGGTAAAGAGCAGATTTGTTAGTGAGACAAGCAGACACAGTGAGATCAACAAAATAAATTGGAAGTAAGAAGTAAAATTTAAGTTATTGTTGACATATTTTTTTCACCAAAGTTTATAAAAGGAAAGAGTTATTAATGAAAAAATGGCAGATGCTTTACCTGCAGACACAAACAACGCAGAATTAGACAGAATAATAACACAGTTAAATAAAAATAGAATTCCAAAAAAGGCATTTGATGTTAGGAATAAAAGTAGGCACTCTGAAGTTCAATTTATGCAGTGGATATTTGATACTATAGGAGAAGATAAAGAAGCTACACTAGAAGACTATTTTAACATGGATACTAGGGAAGAGCATACTGTTCGAATGATGAGAGCTTTAGAGAAATTGTAAATTGTTTATAAGGACGAAATTGCTTTAATAAAATAAATTTTTTTTTTTACAAAACGGAAGGAAAATTTGTCTGGAAAAATAGTGTGTGAGGAAAAACTTAAATTGAAATAAAATAATTTAACTTACAAAGAATCGAAGAGAGACTTAATAGGGCTATAGCAGCTGATAAAAGATCGTTAAACCTAGAAAAATACCAAGAGGGACAAACAGCATAATTTTAAACATGGCCAATCCCAACAATTTAATTAGACCTTCGGTCCTTTCCCAATCTCAAAACCCCCCAGCTCCCCCGACCAAGCCTCAACCCAGACCTGAGCCTATGGATGTGGACCAAAGCATACACTCTCGTAGAGTCAACTATATGAATAAACTCACGAATAACCAAGGCCAATCTCAGGGAAAAAGACCTGCAGAATCTTTTGTGCAAAGGAATAGCAAGGCACAAAGGACCTTCCACATATCGGAGCAAGAAGAGAAGAGGCATGGAGAAGATGAACAATCAGACGCTCATTTTTTAGCCTAATGAGCTCTTCGCTCCCTTACTTTGAGGCTAGAGCGGAGAAAGGGAAAATACTAAGATTTTTAGTGGACACAGGCTCCAGTAAAAATTATTTACAGCCACATTTAGCAAAGAAACGTATAAAAAACAAAGTCCCATTCCACGCCAAATCAGTCGTAGGGGACATAAAAAACGAAGAACATACCCTATTAAAATTATTTAATATCGATAGGAGCTCAAATTTTTCCTGATGCCATCCTTAAAAACATTTGATGGAATTTTAGGAAACGATACATTAAAGGACGAACATTTATCGTCACAACAAAGAATGGACATGAACGAAATAATTCATGCATTCCCAAGGTTATTCTCAGAACCGGATGAGAAGGAATCATAAGACCATCAAGGTCACCCTACAATTCACCAATATGGATTGTTCCGAAAAAGGCGGACTCAGAGGGAAATAAACAATACCGAATGGTTATAGATTATCGAAAGCTGAACTCAGTCACAATAGCAGATAGATACCCAATACCTGAAATTTCTGAAGTAATCTCAAATTTAGGGGAAAATAAATTTTTTTCGGTATTAGATCTGAAAAGCGGATTTCATCAAATTCCTCTAAAGGATTCTGACATCGAGAAAACCGCGTTTTCGGTAAATAATGGTAAATACGAATTTACTCGGTTGCCATTTGGGCTGAAAAATGCACCTTCCATTTTCCAGCGAGCGCTTGATGACATTTTGCATGAACACATAGCAAAATACGCTTATGTTTATATCGATGATATAATAATTTTCAGCAAAACGGAAAAAGAGCATATTGAACATATTAAAAAAATATTTAAAACATTGCAAGAGGCAAACATGAAAGTCCAATTAGACAAGTGCCATTTTTTCAAAAAAGAGGTTGAATTTTTGGGATTCATAATATCCGCGGACGGCGTAAAAACCAACCCCGTAAAGGTGGAAGCGATAGCGAATTTCCCACAACCAAAAACCATAAAGGAACTTCGTAGTTTCCTCGGAATGTCCGGGTACTACAGAAAGTTTATAAAAGATTACACTAAACTAGCAAAACCCGTAACAACTCTTCTAAGAGGGGAAGAAGGCAGGATATCAAAAAATAAATCCTCAAAAATTAAAGTAAATTTAGATAAGGAAGCAATAAAAGCTTTTAATAGTGTGAAAAATTCACTTATCTCCAGGGATGTCATTCTTGCATACCCTGATTACAATATAAAGTTTGAACTGACTACGGATGCTTCCAACTATGCAATCGGAGCAGTCCTGTCACAAGAGTCAAAGCCTATAGCATTCATCTCAAGAACATTAAATAAGGCCGAAGAGCATTATGCGGCTAATGAAAAGGAAATGTTGGCTATAATATGGGCCTTGAACTCACTTAGAAATTACCTCTATGGATCAGCTAGAATACAAATATTCACTGATCACCAACCGCTCACATACGCATTGAGCAATAAGAACAACAATGCAAAAATGAAAAGGTGGAAAGCAGCATTAGAGGAATATACGTACGAATTGTGTTACAAACCTGGTAAACAGAATGTTGTCGCTGATGCTCTATCAAGGATACCTGTCGAACAATCACAAGTTAACAGCCTATCGGTAGCATCAAGATCGGATGACAGTTCATCACACAATTTAATTTACAGCATCGAAGGACCGATAAATGCCTTCAAAAATCAAATTTTTTTTAAATATTGATAGTAGGCCATCTTACGAGTTTAAAATGGTGTTCCCTACATATCACCGCCATGTGATAGCACAACCGGAATATTCGGAACAGATTCTATTGTCAATCTTAAAAAAATATTTAAATCCTTCAGTCATTAATTGCATCAAAACTGAAGAATCCGTCATGGGAAAAATACAGACGCTCTACCCACTATATTTTAGCAAATATAAAATAAGGTTCACTCAAGGAATGGTGGAGGACATAACTGATAACCATAGACAACAGGAGATAATAATAAAAGAGCATAAGAGAGCTCATAGAAATTCTAAAGAAAATAAAACCCAAATTTTAGGAAAGTATTACTTTCCAGGTATGGCATCAAAAATCAAAAAAATTATAAAAAATTGTGTGACTTGCAAAGAAAATAAATATGATCGCCATCCGGCAAAGCCGAAAATGCAACCAACACCTATTCCTACATTCCCAGGGCAAATAGTACATATCGATATACTTCATATGGGAAAGCAGTTAATTTTAACCGCAATAGATAAGTTTTCGAAATACGCAATTGCAAAGCCTATTAAATCTAGAGCCACCGAAGACATAAAACAACCATTGAGAGACATTCTTTTTTCACTCGTACCAGAGACGATAGTCATGGATAATGAGAGATCATTCAAATCAGAAGAAATAAATTTTATGATGGAAAACGAGTTTGGCATAGAAATTTACCGAACAGCACCATACACAAGTTGCTCAAATGGTCAAGTGGAACGATTTCACTCTACCCTACAGGAAATAATGCGATGTCTCCAATGCGAAAAAATGCATAAAACTTTCAATGAATTATTAGAAAGGTCAGTAAAAGAATACAATTATACAGTGCATTCCACTACAGGGAAAAAGCCAATAGAAGTATACTTTGGCACACGAGTCACTACAAACCCACTTCTGTTAGAAAAATATAGATTAGAAACAACAAATAAACTTAGGGAAAAGCAAGTTTCAGATCTTGCATACCACAATAAGGATAGAACACCATTAAAGCAGTATAGTATAGGAGAAAAAATTCATGTTAAAATAAATAGAAGATTAGGAAATAAGTTAACCCCTAGATACAAGACAGAAATAGTGGCACAGGATTACAACACCACAATTAAAACACAATCAGGAAGAATAGTGCATAAAAATAATATTAAACAGAGTTATTTTTTTTTTTTTGTCCAACTAGAACCCACCGAAAAAAAAAGAAAAAAATAATAAACTGGAAAATGACTATGCTGCAAGACGACAATAACCACAACATCGACAGAGTTAATAAATTAGTATACACCAATAAACTTTTAACTGATCAGGTTAACAACATAACCACACGCATAAACACACAACAAACTCTCATTCAAGATTACATTAACTTATTTCGGAGAACCATTCAAAATAGGATCAAAACTATAGAAGACGAGGTAGAATTCATTAAACACATATACCAGGTAAACAACGATATACTACTCCTACAAAGTCACATAAACGACATTGGACAAGTAATCTTTTCCAGTAAAATAGGTATAATTCCCACGGATATTCTAACAGAAATAGAGTTAAAACTTATTCAGGATTTCGATAGCTATAGAGATATGAAATTAGCAGTAATTTTCGAAAATAATAATATTATTATAACTATATTGATACCACAATTTTCCTCTAACACTCTTTCCAAAATAAAATTTGAGCCTATCCCAAATAATAATAATTTAGACCAAGTAAAGAAAAACACCATTGAAAAAGCAAATGAAACCAGGGAACAATATGAAGAACTCAGAGCAACAGGCCCAATAAAAAACTATAAACTAAGGCACAAAGATGAAACTTACTACAGAATAAACCCTTTGCAGAATGTTCATCCTGCGAATATCAAAAGACCGAAGAAGTTTGCGGGAATACCAAATTTGATTAATGGGAATGAAGAAGAAGATAGGCTTAGTGTCACTGCTCATAATGGGGATACATAGAAGAAAGAGAAAAAGAAAATAGATTTTCATTTTTTTATTAATAAGATAATTAGCTAAATAGCTGTAGTTATGGGGGTACAGTATAAGAAATTAATTCGTATAAAATTGATGGTGTGGTTACATACTGTTTATTGTTGCCATTTCAGATGATGTTTTCCGTGATGGTTTTAATGTTGGTAGCCCAAATGAGGTGGGCTGAAGGTCTAGTAAGGGGACACCTTCAAGTGACGCCAATACTGGATGAAGCGGAATATACAATGATCCACATGGGACAGGTGGAAATAGTTAATAAGACCATTACTATATTACATGTAATACAGCCACAGGAAATTCTGGATGTATTGCATCAAATTAAGCAGGACATTGAGGGGAATGCCTTTAAAGGGAAAAGGTTCCTCCTCAATGAATTAGAAACATTAGAGTCAAGGGTAAAAACAATACAATCAGAAAAGGTTAGCAGGAATAAGAGGGGTTTAATAAATTTTGTTGGAACAACTTATAATTCGCTATTCGGACTAATGGACGATGATGATCGTCAGGAGATATTGGGTTATCTGGAGGTCCAACAGAAAAATGAGCACAATATAATAAGAAATTTAAATCAGGAAATTTCACTTCGAAATCCATGGGAATGCTGAGTGAGCAAAATAGTTTGTTTGCTGGATAGACGAGTAAATCAAGCACTTGAATGGATATGTGGGTGTGTATGTATATATACACAAATGATTTTTGGACATCAGAAGCTTACTTAGCTTTTGATGTCTTGGAAAATATATATGAAGTTAGGCTGGGCTACATTGTTGCTTGCAACATTCGACTTATTGCAAGGCCAGCCATTTGTTTATACAAATCCATGGGAATGCTGAGTGAGTAAAATAGTTTGTTTGCTGGATAGACTATACATGTACATATGTACATACCTATAGGTATGCTATGTATTAATTAGATCGTAAGGGCTAGTGAGGACGGCTTTGTGAGCAGCAAAGCAGTCCCAGAAAGACCGTCCTACCTACCCCTCGTAGAGACGGCAAGCTCCATTATAGCTCAATAAAGAATAATAATAATAATAAATTTGTGTCAATTATTCATAAACGGACAATACCAATAAAAAACCCCGTAAGTAACACCTGCCTTCGGTTCACAGTACGTTGTGAACGTAACTCGTGCGAAATGAACTCGGCAACATTCTTCTCAACGTTGCTCCGGAGTTTCCGGGTAGTTCGGCGCGAGTAACGGATGCGGGTTGGCACCAGGGTCAGATTAAATTACTCGCATGCGAGGATGCAAAAACCGTAGCACTGTAAAAGGCAGCAGCTGCTAAACTGGGTGAAGTCTACAAGGGCGCAAAGATAGAGGTCGTCGACTGGAAAGACATTCCAGCTCGTCCAAGGGCAAGGGCGTGGATTCCGGCCATCCCTGACGAACCCGTGAAAATTCTCGGGATGCTACGGCTAATGAATCCGTCCCTCCCAACGCATGACTGGAGTGTCCATCTGGTCGGGGATGCGGTAGGGCCCGACAGACAGGTGGTGTTCACCATGAATAAAGAGTCAATCGAGCCCCTCAAAAGGTGCAATGGCCTAGTACACTACATCGTAGGCCAGATCGTTATCCACGTATATCGTGGTGATGCTCAGCGCGCTGCCTTCTCGGCTGCTCCGGGGGAACCGAAAGACGAATTACCAGAAGAGGAAGCGGAGAATTCCGATGCGGAAAGCATGTTATCCGCCACGTCCCTTGGCGATAGTGCTGTGAACAACTCGGAGATGGAGGACAGCCTACAGGACGAGGAAGTCCTCGACGTCACGGTGGTAGCAGCCAACGCTGAGCGAGTAACATCTAACGCTACAGGCAGTAGGACTCCTGCAACGCCATATCGGGCAGTTAATCGGAACAACCCGTCGTTGATAGGCAACCTCCGGGATGGGGCAAACCTCGACGATATGGGGACGGCAGGGAAGTCTGTGCGCTCTCATGTTGGTGGTGCTTCAGATTAATCTACACAAATCTAAAGTGGCTTCTACTTTAAGTAGTCGTCTTTGTAAAGGCTGTGGATGTGGTCCTCATCCAAGAACCCTAGGTCAATAGCTCGAGAATCTGCGGATTGGACACTAGGGGCTTCAAGCTCATTCGAGCCAGCGAGGAGAGCAAAGTCAGAACGTGTATTTTGGTCAAGTCTGAGTTGAACTCCTTTCTCCTACCTAACTACACCAATGGTGATATTACCTTTCTTTCTTTCCTTTCTCCTACCTAACTACACCAATGGCGATATTACCGCTATCAGTCTAACGGTCGACAGCACCCGACTGACGGTGGCGTCAGTCTATATGCCCTACGACGCCGAAGAATCCCCACCACAAACGGAGGTGAAAGACCTGGTGTCAAATTTCTGCACGGGTAATCTTATTATTGGAGCGGACGCTAATGCTCACCATGTCCAATGGGGGGAGCTCCGATATCAATGCCAGGGGCGAGTCTCTGTTTGATTGCAACGTGGGTAATGAGCCTACTTTTATCACTAGGACCCGCAGGGAGGTCATAGATCTCACTATCTGTAGTGAAGGCGCTTATGAGTGGGTCAGAAAATGGCGGGTTCTGGAAGAACATTTATTCTCCGACCACCGTTACATAGAAATGGTTCTAGACTTTATTGTAGAACAACCAATCATGAAGCGTAACCCACGTAACACTAATTGGCATTTACACAATGAAATATTAGACAGAGGCCTGCCAGTACTGCCCTCACAAGCCCCCTCATCAGTAGAGGAGCTGGAGGATCTTGTTACTACATTTACATCGGCGCTCTCAAATGATCTAGGACAGGCTTGTCCAGTGCCGCGGTAAACACAGGCCACATTGGTGGTCCTACGATTTGGACTCGCTCCGCAAATCATGCCGGAAACAATTTAACAAGGCCAAGAGCCTCGGCTCTGAGCCTCATTGGCACGAATATAAAGCTAAACTAAGGGCCTACAAAAAAGCTCTGAGACAGGCGAAGAGAACCTCGTGGAGAAATTTCTGCACTGGCGTCGAAAAGGTCGACGACACAGCGAGACTTAGACGAGTCCTCTCGAGAAGTCAAACAGCCATCAGCTATTTGCGAAAACCTGACGGATCCTGGACCAGCACGGAAGAGGAAACACTTGAGCTGCTCTTGAATACACATTTTCCGGGGAATCTGCATGACTCACCACTAGCACCTGCAACAAACCTGGCAGTAAATATACCCATCACTGAGGAAAGGGTAAGGTGGGCAGTTAAGAGCTTTGAACCGTATAAGGCTGCCGGGCCGGACGGGTTATCCCCGCGCAACTTACAAACACGTTGGAGACATCAGCTAAATGGCTGGTATTTCTCTTCACAGCCTGCCTGGCTCTCAACCACATTCCGGGCTCCTGGAGAAGCGCCACGGTAGTGTTTATCCCTAAGGCTGGGAAGGCATCCCACTACGAGCCAATAGATTACAGACCGATCAGTCTCTCGTCCTTTGTACTCAAAACCTTTGAGAGGATACTAAGCGACTACCTCTCAACGACTATTGATAGCAACCTTATCTCTAGCTATCAGCATGCATACACCAAGAGTAAATCAACAGAAACTGCTCTGCACAGCCTAGTATCTGTCATTGAGAAATCGCTGTGTGAAAAGGACTACTGTCTCGTGACCTTCTTAGACATTGAGGGGGCTTTCAACAATATAAGCCCGGAGGCGATCAACTCCGCTCTAACTAATCTGGGCGTAGATAGACCTCTAACTGATTTAATTGACCAACTTCTAAGAGGAAGGAAAATAGTTTCTTCACTTGGTACGGTTGAGTTATCACGCTATGTCACATGAGGAACGCCCCAGGGTGATGTTCTTTCCCCGCTTTTATGGAACCTCAGAGTCAACTCGTTGCTACGTGACACAAGCTGAGGGGCGGGAAGATAGTGGCATACGCAGACGATTTAGTTATTGCATTCAGAGGCAAGTTCCCACAAACTCTGTGTGACCTGATGCAAGTAGCACTGCGAGAGGTTTCGAGGTGGTCCTCTCGCTGCGGACTTAGTATCAACCCGGGGAAAGTGGAACTTGTCCTCTTCACCAACCGGTACAAAATACCCCCACTAAGCCTACCAGAACTAGATGGCACGCGCCTGGGCTTGTCGGATAAGGCCAAGTTTCTAGGCATAGTTCTGGACAGGAAATTGAATTGGAAGTAGAATGTTCTTCAGCGCCAGAAGAAAGCTTGCATCGCTCTTTACACATGCAAAAGAGCCATTGGCAAAAAATGGGGGCTCAGCCCTAGAGTATGCAGTTGGATCTACACGGGCATCATTCGCCCAATCATGCTGTATGGAGTCGTCGTATGGTGGCCGGCGCTGAGCAAGGCAACATACCTGAATCTGTTGCGGAAAGTCCATAGATCCAATATGATTGATCTGTATAAGCGGTGCGCTAAGGACAACGCCAAACGAAGCCTTCCAGGTCATTCTGGGCATTTTGCCACTTGATCTGGAAGGGTTTCGGTCAGCGGCGGCATCAGCTCTGCGGCTAAGAGAAACCTCCAGTTGGGGTGCGGGTACTATTGGACACTCCAGTATTCTGGAATCTTACAGCTTTCTCCCTCTAAGCACAGATCGTTGTGCGACCACTACAGTCGGGGATAGCTGTTTCAAAATAAACATTCCCAGCAGATAAGACTGGGAGAGGACGGATTGGTGTCCCGAAACAAATGGTGGCACTTCCATATACACCGACGGCTCGAAGTTGGACGGCAGAGTTGGAGGAGGGGTTTACTCAAGGGATTTGGACCTTGAGCTCTCCTTCAGACTACCTGATCATTGTAGCGTCTTCCAGGCGGAAGTCTCGGCAATCCTGGACGCCGCGGCCTGGTTAAGCAAACGTGTTATCGGAGAAGATATCGCTATTTTCAGCGGCAATCAAATCCCTTGGCTCATACACCTTCAACTCTGAACTGACGCTCAGCTGTCGTCGATATCTTCAGGAGATGGCCCAACAGAACCGCGTAAACCTCATATGGGTCCCGAGACATAGGGACATTGAGGAAAACTGTAAGGCAGACGAGCTTGCCAGGCGGTACACGACCAAGCAGGTTCTTCAGGATAAAGAGCGCTTAGGTATGCCGTTTGCCACATGCGAATTAATGCTGAAGGCGCACACACTCCGTCAAGCCAGCGAAAGATGGCTGCAATCCCCAGGGTGTCGGATATCGAAACAAACCTGGCCAAAATGGGATCTTAAAAGGTCTAGACGCATTTATGCCCTAACTAGGAGGGAAATCTGCATATTGATAGGGGTATTAACCGGTCACTGCCTCATTGGTAGGCATGCAGAAAGGCTAGGTGTGCCCTACCGACGATGCTGCAGGAGTTGCAAAGATGATGAGGAGGAGGAAACGGTGGAGCACCTCATCTGCAACTGTCCGGCTTTAAGCGGCGCGAGAACGCGCTTTTTGGGAGTTCCGTTCCTAGATAGCCTACGCCAGATCGCGGAACTGGACATAAAGGTCTTGATGGGCTTCATAAAGTCATCTAAGTGGTTCGAGGAGGAGTAACGGTGTCGGTTTAGGAGCGTCAGTCCCGGGATTCTGCTATGTGGAAAATCCCAACAACTCATATGGCTGGGTCCCGGGACTGACTTTCCTTGTGTTGGTGGTATCACAACGGGCCTTTCAAAACTGGCCTAAGTGTGCCTCTGCGGCAGCCACTTGAACCTACCTACCTAAGGTTAAGTTAGTCGTCCACTGCGGAGTTCCGGTCCCACATGTATATATAGATAAAAGTAAGTCTTATTTTTACATCAAAAAGAGTTAAAGTAAGACTGCTTTCATGCTGGGCCATACACTCGAGTTAAAGGAGCATTGTTAGAGTTAATTTATATTGTTGTTGTTAATATACTCAAGTTTATGCCGCAACTTAAAAAAATGGCGGTTATATACCAACAGGTTGTCATAACCTCTAACGAGACTTTTGCCGAACTTCTCTTCCATCTTATAGTGTGCTGCTTTGATTTTTTTTCAAGGTATGAAACCGATTAAAATAAAGTTCCGGTTTCGGTTACGGTTTTGTAACGTGTTTCGGTTTCGATTCCGGTTTCGTTCTTCAACATTTATTTTGGTTTCGGTTTCGTTCCGGTTTCGGTTTCCAAATAAAAATACCAACACAAAAAAATTGTGCTACTACAAAACTCAAATATGTACCTAAATGCAAAATAAGTCTGAATATTTAAACCTTTACTCCGGTTTTCATGAAGAATTTTCTCCAATATACATATAGTAATAAATATTACTTCCGCTATTTATGGAAAAAATTTTTCTTCAATATAAGTATGTATGTTATAAGTTAGTGGTCATTAATTTGAAAATCTTTGAAAATTTGGTGGACTTTTGACCGAAAAGTTTAAAAAATTAACTCTACTTTTTATATTAGAAAAATGTTAAAATGGAACGTTAATATGATGTTGCTTTCTGAGACGGCCACTAAACATTTTTTTTCGGATGTCGTAAATTTTTTTCGATGGCTTCATTCGCCTATAGTTCAATTCTTTCAAAATTTTGATATTGAGGTCAAAAAGTGTCTTGCTTAATCATCTTCCATGAAAATTATTCAGGGAAGCCTCTTTTAAAATAAAATATGTGTCGACAAAAAAATTCAAAACCGTGTGGAACCGGTTCCGGCTTTTGAAACGGTTTCGGTTTCGTTCTTTTTCAGAAAAAAATAGTGGTTACGGTTTCGGTTTCGGTTTTGAAAAATTGATCGGTTTTAATCGGTTACGGTTACGGTTTCGTTTTCGGTTTCAGTCCTTGATTTTTTCCTACAAGTTGTGGCAAAATCCCCAACTGGCGCCAATTAGAGACACCGCGTGCTAGCAGGTCTGCCTCTACTTTCTGTGTATATACACAAGAAATATAGCAGTTGACATACTAGTTCATATATATATCAGCATCATATTTGTATTTACCCAAACACGAAAAAGCATCTGTGAATTACAAGAAAAAAAAGAAGCAAACCAAAAATTTCAAATAATGTTTGTATAGTACCATGTACTACAATAGATCGTACTAATGGTTGCGGTGTAATAAGGCCTTTTAATAATAATGTAGTATGAAATGGAATTTTTCTAATTAGTATTTTTCTAAAATAGATTAGACTTTTTCTGACTACACCTTTTTCAGTTTATATTCAGAAAGTAACAATTTATATTCGGAAAATTACAATTAATATTCAGAATTTCAATTTGATATTCAGAAAAATACAATTGACATTCAGAAAATCACAATTGATATTCAGAAAACTTTCCGAATATAAACTGAAAAAGGTGTAGTATGATTTCAACCCGAGATTCATACATACTTGCATACTAGTACGACCCAGGATTTGTCTGACAAGTATGATTTCACCCAGCAAATTATAGTTGTATACTAGTATGTTTTCTGATTAGATTGGCATTGATTGGTTTAAGGGTATTCAGCAAAGAACTAGTATAAAAACATCCATAAAATGTAAAGTAAACGAGCTAGGTGTCTGCTGAGTAGTTTGGAATTGATTAGTTTGAAGGAAACAGAAATTAACTAGTATGAATACACCACAAAATGTTTAGTCGAAGAACTATAATGTTGCTGAGTAGTTTGGCATTGACTGGTTTAAAGCTAATCAGAAATGAACTAGTATGAATACACCACAAAATGTACAGTCAATGAACTACATTGTTTGCCAAGTAGTTTGGCATTGACTGGCTTAAAGGTAATCTGAAATGAACTAGTATGAATACACCACAAAATGTATAGTCAATGAACTACAATTTTCGCTGAGTAGTTTGGCATTGAATGGTTTAAAGCTAATCAACAATGAACTGGTATGCATATGTCACAAAATGCATAGTCAATGAACTATATTCTTTGCTGAGTAGTTCGACATTGACTGGTTTAAAGGTGATCAGAAATGAACTAGTATGAATGCACCACAAAATGTATAGTCAATGAACTACATTGTTTGCGGAGTAGTTTGGCCTTGACTGGTTTGAAGCTAATCAGCAATAAACTAGTATAAATACACCACAAAATGTATAGTCAATGAACTATATCGTTTGCTGAGTAGTTCGACATTGACTGGTTTAAAGGTGATCAGAAATGAACTAGTATGAATACACCACAAAATGTATAGTCAGTGAACTATTGTTCCCTCGTGAAGGGCGGACACCTTGCCGCGGTACGAGGGCTTAAGTCGATAGCCACAGGGCTACGCTGCCCTTGTGATCATAGCGCCGCCGGTACTACATCACGAGAGAAGCCAAGCCTCTCTGGCGCGACGACTAAGATCTTCCCCCTCCCAATCCAGGGTGTTATGCGACCACGTGCCCATTGGACATTTGCAGCCGGGAGGCAAATCGTGGCTGTAATGGAACGGAGCCTCTCTGATACCGGGCCGCCTCGGAGAGTAACTATGGCCTTACCGCGGTATGGGGCTCTGCCGCGGCGGACGATACATTCCCCTTACTCTTCCTTTGACCCTAAACTGGCCTTGCCCGGCGAGGGGTCGTACGAACAAGATGAAAGATATCAACAAAAACCCTAAAACTAAAGATACAACAATTTATACTGCACAGCAGAGGAGGAAAATGCTGGAGCAAGCGAGAACGCAACTCCGGAGGACAAACTCCATTCCTTTATCAGCCGAGAGATCGACAGCGATGGCAACTACGAGTCGATTAGCTCTGGATAATAAGGGGGCAATCCCCAAAGTAAGTACCGGTACAAACACGGTGAAGCCAACAACGGCTGATGCTAAAGCCCTAGTAAGTGCCGGTACCGAAACCAAGTCTTTAACGTCTGTGGCAGTGGTCTCACGACCTGGCCCCAGAGATCCAAATAAGGGAACGACCGCGATGGCAACTACGGGTCGAAATTTACCCCAAAAGACATCTCCCAGTCGCTCGGGGTACTTGGACAAAAGAGCGGCCGCAAGGATCCTGAAGAAATACGAGGGTATTTCACAAGAGACGCTATCGCCGAATGCTAGAAAGACGGTGGAGATGGCTGAAGCTATCTTACCGAACTTCCAAAGCGATTACGCGCCAAAGAAGGTTAATGGAAATCCCTTCAAACGCCAGAGATCGGACGTGGATTTAAAACCTCACCCGAAGCGGCAGCAACTCGCCCCCGTAATGGGTAAACTCAGCTTTGCTGAAGTGACTAAGGATAGGATCGTCATAGGCGTCATTGACCGAGGTAATGAAAGCTGGGCCATCCCTAGGGACCAGTGGCGGTACGTCCGGAATGCTATCGGTAATTCCCTTCTCGACATTATGGATGAGTCTCCGGGTGCCACTCCGATGGGTTCTGATGCGGGATGGCACCAGGGCCGAATCAAGGTATTCGCTTGCGAGGATGCAAAAACTGTTGCACTGTACAAGGCAGCAGCTGCAAGACTAGGTGAGATCTACCAAGGGGCAAGAATCGAGGTTGTCGACTGGAAGGACATCCCTGCTCGGCCAAGTGCAAGAGCGTGGATTCCTGCTATCCCTGCTAAACCTGAGAGAATTCTCAGGATGCTGAGGATCATGAACCCGTCTCTCCCGACGAAGGGCTGGGGTGTCAATCTGGTCGAAGATGCGGTAGGGCCTGATAGGCAAGTGATCTTCACCTTGAATAAGGAGGCTCGAGCCCCTTAAACGGTGCAACGGACGAGTGCACTACGGTATGGGTCTGATCGTGATTCACGTATACCGCGGCGATGCACAACGCGCTGCTATTTCGGCTGCACCGGAGGACTCGGACATCGCAGTGCCGGAAGGGGAGTCGGAGATGTCCGACTCGGAAAGTATGGTATCTGCCAAGTCAAATGGCGAAGGAGCAGTGGATAGCTCGGAGATGGGAGACAGCCTGCTGGACGGGGAAGACCTCAACATCGCAGTGATAGCAGCTAGTCCTGAGCGCACCAATGTTGAAACTGCGACAGTTAGTAGGATCTCTGCCACGCCAAACCGTGGTCTGAACAAATCGTCGTTGAAAAATAAGCCTCCAGACGAGGTGGAACTCGACGATACGGCGGTGGCAGGGACGTCTGAGCGCTCTCATGTTGGTGGTGATTCAGATAAACCTGCACAAATCTAAAGCAGCCTCGGCTGCTTTAATCAGTCGTCTCTCTAAAGGCGACGTAGATGTGGTCCTCATCCAAGAACCCTGGGTCAACAGCTCAAGGATTTGCGGTTTGGGGACTAAGGGTTTTAAGCTTATTCGAGCCAGCGAGGGGGGCAGGGTTAGAGCCTGTATTTTGGTTAAGTCTGAGCTGAATGCATTTCTCTTGCCCAACTATACCAATGGTGACGTTACAGCTGCCAGTTTAACAGTCGACAGTACCAGTCTGATGATGGCGTCGGTCTATATGCCCTACGACGCCGAAGAACCTCCGCCACAGAGGGAGGTAAAAGACCTGGTGGCAAATTTTTCCATGGGTCATCTTATTATCGGAACTGACGCCAATGCTCATCACGTCCAGTGGGGAAGCTCCGATATCAATGCTAGAGGAGAGTCGTTGTTTGACTATTTGTTAACAACTAACCTGGTAGTTTGCAACGTGGGTAACGAACCTACGTTTATTACTAAAACCCGTAGGGAGGTCATAGATCTCACTATTTGCAGCGTTCTCGATGAGCACTCATTCTCCGACCACCGGTACGTAGAAATAGTTCTAGACTTTTCTGTTGAGCAGCCGGTTATGAAACGCAACCCACGTAACTCTAACTGGCAGCTACACAATTAAATACTATCTAGGGACTTACCAGCACTGCCCCCACAAGTCCCCTCATCAGTAGGGGAGTTGGAGGATCTGGTAAAGACCTTTACAACGGCGCTCTCGAATGCCTTAGAGCAGTATTGTCCAGTGCCAAAACCACGCGGTAAACATAGGTCGCATTGGTGGTCCTACGACCTGGACTCGCTCCGAAAATCATGTAGGACACAATTTAATAAGGCCAAGAGCCTTGGCACGGAGACTCAATGGCTCGAATATAAAGTTAAACTCAGGGCCTACAAAAAAGCTCTGAGGCAGGCGAAGAGAGTATCGGGGAGAAATTTCTGCACTGGGGTCGAAAATGTCGACGATACAGTGAGACTTAGACGTGTGCTCTCAAAAACTCAAACAGCCACAAGCTATTTGCGCAAACCTGACGGATCCTGGACCAGCACGGAGAGGGCAACCCTAGAGCTGCTCTTGAATACGAACTTCCCAGGGAACTTGCATGAGGAACCCGTAGCACCTACAACAAACCTGGCTGTATACATACCCATCACGGAGGAAAAGGTTAGGTGGGCGGTTAAAAGCTTCGAAACGTTCAAGGCTGCCGGGCCAGATGGGATTATTCCCGAACAACTCATAAACACGCTGGAGACATCAGCCAGATGGCTGGTATTTCTCTATGCAGCCTGCCTTTCTCTTAGCTACATTCCGTGCTCCTGGAGAAGTGCCACGGTAGTGTTCACTCCTAAGGCGGGGAAGGCGTCTCATTACGAGCCCAAGGACTACAGGCCGATCAGTCTCTCATCCTTTGTGCTCAAGACCTTCGAGAAGATAATAAATGACTACCTCTCCACTACTATTGACAGCAACCTGATCTGTAGCTATCAGCATGCATACACCAAAGGGAAATCTACAGAAACTGCGCTTCACAGCCTAGTTTCTGTTATTGAAAAATCGCTGTATGAGAAGGAGTACTGTCTTGCGGCCTTTTTAGATATTGAAGGAGCCTTCAACAACATAAGCCCTGATGCTATAAACACCGCTTTAACAAGTCTGGGCATAAGCAGGTCTCTTATTGGACTTATTGATCAACTACTAAAGGGTAGACGAATAGTTTCATCACTGGGCTCGGTTGACTTATCACGCTATGTCACAAGGGGAACGCCTCAGGGTGGTGTTCTCTCCCCGCTTCTATGGAACCTCACTGTCAACTCGATGCTGCGAGACACAAGCTGGGGGGGCGGGAAGGTAGTGGCATATGCAGACGACTTAGCTATAGTATATAGGGGTAAATTCCCACAAACCCTAAGCGACTTGATGCAAGTAGCACTGCGAGAGGTTTCCTCATGGTGCTCGCGGTGCGGACTGAGCATCAACCCGGGAAAAGTAGAACTGGTTCTCTTTACCAACCGCTATAAGATACCACCGCTAATACTACCAAAACTGAATGACGTGCACCTGAACTTGGCTGACAAAGCCAAGTTCCTGGGCACAGTTCTCGATAGGAAACTAACCTGGAAGGAGAATTTTCTTCAGCGCCAGAAGAAAGCGTGTATTGCACTCTACACGTGCAAAAGAGCCATTGGAAAGAAATGGGGGCTCAACCCCAAAATATGCAAATGGATCTACACTGCAATCATTCGACCAATCATGCTCTATGGAGTTGTGGTATGGTGGCCTGCGCTGAGCAAGGCAACAAACCTTAATCTGCTAGGTAAAGTACACACATCTTGCATGATCTGTATAAGCGGTGCGTTAAGAATAACGCCCAATGAAGCACTCCAGGCCATTCTTGGCATTTTGCCACTCGATCTGGGAGGGCATCGGGTGGCAGCTGCATCGGCTCTGCGTCTAAGGGAAACGTTCGGCTGGGGCGCAAGCACTACTGGACACACCTGTATTTTGGGATCCTATAGCTTTCTGCCGCTGATCACAGATCGTTGTGCGACAACAACAGTCGGAGATAGCGGTTTTAAAATCAACATTCCCAGCATCTGAACCTTGAGCTCTCCTTCAGATTACCTGATCACTGCAGTGTCTTCCAGGCTGAAGTTTCAGCAATCATGGACGACGCGGCTTGGATAGGCCAACACACTATCGGACAGGACATTTTTATATTCAGCGACAGCAAGGCGGCCATCAAATCCCTTGGCTCTTATTCGTTCAACTCTGAACTGACGCTCAGCTGTCGTCGATCTCTACAAGAGATGGCCCAACAGAATCGCGTGAACCTCACATGGGTCCCGGGTAGAGGTATACGCCGTCAAATTTGTCGGCGGCGGCGGCGTAAGGCCCATTTTATAGCGGCGGCGGCGGCGCGCCGCCGGCGTGCGCCGGCGTGGTAGTATAAAAAAATTGCATGTTGAATTTAAAAACTCCATATATTTCAATTGTAGGGATTTTTATTGAACTGACAAAAAATTTTGGGTACATTTTTTATGTAATGTAAATGAACGTAACTTTAAATGTTTCACATTTTATAATATAATATAGAAGAATACTAAAAACATAACGCATAGCAGTCTTTTAATCAAATTCTTACACTGAAATAACTATGTTACATATTGAGTCTAGGACTAAAATTATGTACATTAACCGAAGGCTTTGTTATGATCACTACAATATGCATGTGTGATTTAAAATATATGTTTATAGTGTAATATTATATCAATTCAGTCTTTGTATACATTGTTAACATAAAAGTAAAGCTATTGTAATGCTTACATTGATAGAAATTTACTTATTTAGTTTAAAAAAAAAATTTGTACCATTTCACTTCTTGTACTTTTTTTGCTAGCTTGGATAGCAAGGGCATTGCAGCCGCCTTTTCCCTCCAAAACTCTAAAACATTCTGATTGGAGGACAGACTTAGCAGCAAATGACATTCTGCTTCTAAATTAGAGTTTTTCAAACTCGAAGAATACCGCTTGGAAAGTTTCAATATTTTAGAAGAAGGTGAAGTTTCTTCAGAATCGTTTACACTATTTCCGTTTTTTGATGAATCACCAACAAGTCTTTTATACATCTCTATCAAAAACTGTACTTCTGTCTTACATTTGCTTTTGCAGTATTCTGTAACACAATCTAATGTGTTAAAACGCGGATCCAGCAGCGTTGCGCATACTAAAATATCAGTTATTGGAAATCTATAGTCAAGTTTACTCTTCATATTTTTTTTTATTTGTTGCAATAAATGATCGTGACAAAAGCTGAAATTATTCTGATTTAAATCAGTGTCATCGTTTTCAGATAATATTGATAATATCTCAGTTCGAATGATTAACGCAAGAGAAATCGATGGGTATGAGTCCCCAGAAAGAATATTGACAGCATCTTTGAATTTTTGCAAAAAGTCTCTTAATTTATACAATAGTAGTACTTCCGTTTCGAGTAAAATTAAGTCAGTTTTATTACAGTTTAAAAGAAGTTTATTAATGGCAGCCCTTTGAGATCCAAGACTATCAAGTAATGATAAGACACTGTGCCATCTTGTAGATATCGAATTTTTAAGGGTGGTGTTTCTCTTATCCACGAAACTGCCATGCAAGTCATTGGTATTATTTATGTTTCTATATACTTCCAAGGACACATCATCAAGGGGACCGAACCCTTCGTCGTAGTCGACCCATGAAGCGTCTTATGAAGCCAGGAGTTCTTCCAAGTTATCAATTTTTGACAAAATCTCTTTTTGTATGGCATCGGCCTGTAACTTCAGAGTATGTGTTTTGAAACGTAGGGCTCGCGCGATTTTTTTACACTTTAAAATTAGACGATTTATTTCTGGAACGGAATCATACCCATCTACCGTAAGCAAATTGTGAAGCCCATGCCCAATACAGAAGTGGTTGTTAAGGCTGCCCAAATCGATGGCTTCCTTCATATTACTGCCTTGGTCAGTGACAACGAAATTCGAACCAAGCTTTACGTTAAAGTATTCAGTTACTTCCTCAATCCCCTGCAATATGTTGTTTCCTGTATGGGACTTTGAGACATATTTTGTTTCTAGTGTGAGACTCGACATAGCGAAGTTTGTTGAAAGGTAATGAAAAGTAAAAGTTATATAATTACGCCTACAGTAGTTATCCGTCCATAGATCGAAAGTTAAAGCAAAATGTTCCATCCCAGATATTTTTCCTTTAACGACTTTTAAAACGCTTTCATAAACATCATCTAATGCTGTTGTTGCAATTGTTTTATAATGTGGTATATCATTATCGTTTACTATTTTTTTAAAAAGTCTTTTATTCCATTGTGTGCAATTGTATGGAACGGTAATAAATCACGTGCCATCCATAAGGCTAAGTCCCTTCCCAACATCCATTTAGAATCAGTTGAACTTTTTTTTGGACATTTTTGAAAAAAATTTGTGCTCGTTTTTTAAATGACGTGTTAAATTCCCTGTTGAGACGTTCTTGCTGTGTGAAATACAGCTGCTAGATCCATCATCTTTTGCACTTTGGTATTTGTTTCTTTCAGGGGTCAACTGCTAATAAATTAGCTAAAATTATGGGGGAGGACTCTAAAGACGGGGTTTGGCCTCAGGATCACGAATCCGGAAGCGCTTTTTAGGGACGCCTAAATAAATTACAATCACATGAAAACTTACAACTTTGATCGCAAATATGTAACTCAAAATAATAAAAAAAGCGCTTCCGGATTCGTGATCCTGAGGCCAAATCCCGTCTTTTAAGCCCTCCCGCACAATTTTAGCTAATTTATTAACAGTTGACCCCTAAAGGAAACAAATACCTGCACTTTTAACACATTTAGGGCACGGCCATTAGTGCGTTGTAAATTAAAAAAAAAAATTGTAACTTTAGAAAATTATCACAAAAAAAAATGTTAAACGCGCCGGCGCGCGCCGCCGCCGTCGCCGCGCCGCTAAAAAGGCTATTCGGCGGCGGCGCGTCGAAAATGACTTTTGTCGGCGGCGGCGGCGGCGTTTGTCGGCGGCGTATATCTCTAGTCCCGGGGCATAGGGACATTGAGGGAAATTGTAGGGCAGACGAACTTGCGAGGCAGGGCACGACCAAGCAGGTTCTTCGGGATAAAGAGCGCTTAGGTATGCCGTTTGCCACTAGCAAGCTTATGCTGAAGGAGTACACACTCCGCCAAGCCAACGAAAGATGGCTGCAATCTCCAGGATGCCGGATATCCAAAGAAACCTGGCCAAAATGGGATCATAAAAGATCAACACAAATTTATGCCCTAAGGAGAAGAGAAATCTCCATATTAATAGGCGTATTAACTGGGCACTGCCTCATTGGTAGGCACGCAGAAAGACTAGGTGTGCCCTACCGACGATGCTGTAGGAGTTGTAAGGATGATGAGGAGGATTAAACGGTGGAGCACCTCATCTGCAACGGCTTTAAGTGGCGCGAGAATGCGCTTTTTGGGAGTTTCCTTTCTGGTTAGCCTACGCCAGGTCACGGAGCTGGACATAAAGGACCTGATGGCCTTCATCAAGTCATCTAAATGGTTCGAGGAGGAATAACGGTGTCGGTATAGGAACGTCAGTCGCGGGATTCTGCTATGTGGATAACTCCGTCAATACCGGGATTTTCCATATGGCAGGGTCCCGGAACTGACTTTCCTAATGTTGGTGGTATCACAACGGGCTTTTTAATACTGGCCTAGGTGTGCCTCTGCGGCAGCCACTTGAACCTAACCTAACTGTATTGTTTGCTGAGTAGTTCGACATTGACTGGTTTAAAAGTGATCAGAAGTGAACTAGTATGAATATACCACAAAATGTATAGTCAATTAACTACATTGCTTGCTGAGTAGTTTGGCATTGACTGGTGTAACGCTAATCAGCAATGAACTAGTATGCATACGCCACAAAATGTATAGTCATTGAACTAGAATTTTCGCTGAGTAGTTTGGCATTGACTGGTTTTAAAACTAATCAACAATGAACTGGTATGCATATGCCACAAAATGGTATTCAATGAACTAGTATGTTTGCTGAGTAGTTCGGAATTTGACTGCAGGGTATTCACAGTGCCATCACAGAATTACCCAGCTTTTGCTACCAGCATCTATGGCGAAATAACATCTCTTCACGCAGAGTTACACAGGCTGACGCTTTATTTATACTGTCGTCAAAGAACCAGTTCTCTAAACCCATCACCGGTCTACCACTAAAGTGTTGTCAAAGAACCAGCTCTCTCAACCCATCACCGGTCTACCACTAAAGTGTCATCAAAGAACGTGTTCTCAGAACGTTGATAGGGTATACCACTATAGTGTCGTCAAAGAACCTGTTCTTTCAACCCATCACAGTTTTGCCCCAAAAGTCTCTGTGCGGTGGCAATTGGTCACAGTTTGCCCCAAACGTATCTAT
The DNA here is from genome assembly GCA_964058755.1 of Campiglossa producta. Lineage (NCBI taxonomy): Eukaryota > Metazoa > Arthropoda > Insecta > Diptera > Tephritidae > Campiglossa > Campiglossa producta. The sequence continues at coordinate 98,664,465 of CAXKVI010000001.1, forward strand.
ACGGTGTCAGTTGGTCAACTCCATGTTAAAGTTGCAGATCTTTTTCATAGTGAAGGATAGGAACAGTGACAGATACCTTTGGTTTGTGATATATCACGTACTTTACTTTTGCCTGAAGGGTAGTGCTTATGCAAACTTAGAAATGGCCTACACATTGTCATGGTGGCAATTAACATTTCTACGAATCCAAAATTAGACGAGGTAGAGCATTTTATTCATCGCACTTTACTGGTGTTGAGTTACTGGTGTTGAGTTATTATTCATTATCTAAAAAATAACAATAAATTTTCAATTTTATACAGTTATTCCAAAATAAAAAATAAATCCTCCAGATGACCTAAAAGTATACCCATTTAGTATTTAGTATTTAGTATTTATTAAGCCAATTAAAATAAAAAATCTTATAGGCTAAGTAGAAATAGGTATATAGTTACTGTTGGTACATATATTAATAGAATAAAAAAGTAAGTTTACTTATAAAAAGAATTTAATGTACTTAAAAATCGATCTTTTGAGCAAGAAAAATCTATTTCCAAATAGTAATTCCATTAAACTCAATCAGGGAACTAGTAATTGGTGCATTGATTGCATAAAGAGCTTTAAAAAGACGAACATGGAAGAATTCAGAGCTCCTAAGGACTCTAGCAGGATGTTTATGACGATCCTCTCAAGGAGCACGGGGCAGTCCGTTGCACCACGAAAAACGTCGAAAATAAACGACAGAGATAAAATTATTCTTCTATTCTGTAGCGATTTTAAGTTGATCAGAAGGCATCTCGCTTTATAGGGCGGGATGGGCTCAGAAAAGCGTAACTTTTGCAAAGCAAAATACAGAAATACTTTCTGGATCCGTTCAATTCTAGCAATATGCTTTTGATAATACGGCGACCAAATGAAACAGGCGTACTCTAGTTTGGAGCACACAAACGCTGAATATAAGAGTTCTAGCGTATACGGGTCACAAAACTCCGTGCTATGACGCCTAACAAATGCAAGCATGCCATACGCTTTAGAGATACAAAGATTAATTTGACTTGCGTAACTAAATTTGGAATCAAAAATTACTCCCAGATCTTTAATTTCACTTACCCGTGACAGGCGCGAGTTAGGGCGTTTTGAAAAAGTAATATGAAAACACTTTTTTAGGTTTAGGGTCAACCTATTATTATAACACCATCAACTTAATTTATCCAAATCTAGCTGCATCAATTCAGAGTCATGCTGACTGTAAATAGGAGAGTAAATTTTTAGATCATCCGCATATAGAAGAAACCTTACTGCAGAGAAACAGGAACAAATGTCATTAATGAAAAGAATGAAGCTAACACTGTCCACAACAACCCTACAACGGCGATTTTGTAGGTAGGATTCAATCCAAGTTAGAAAAACTGAATGGAATCCGATACAAGAAAGCTTCTTAAGCAAAACGACATGGGAAACCCGGTCAAAAGCTTTGGAAAAATCCGTTTAAACTGTGTCAACCTGACATCCAGACTGAAAAGGTACGATGCGGTCATCAGAAAAAATTTCTAAGTTAGTCACAGTTGAGCGCCCGGAATAAATCCATGTTGCTCTTGGCATACAATATTCTTAACGAAAAAAATAGTTTTTCTTGAATGATGCATTCAAAAGACTTTGACGTGGCGGAGAGTTTTGAAATAGGTCTGTAATTGCTGATATCATTTTTATTGCCACTCTTGAAAATAGGTGTAATAAAAGTCAATTTCCACGCGTCAATGAAAATGCCAGAGGAAAGGGAAATATTAAACATTAATAAGAGGGGATAAGCAAGTGCTTTGCACTGCTTGAACAAAATAGCCGATAAACCATCAACATCGGTATTCGATGACTGTTTAAGACGGGAGATGCCGCTGACGACATCTTCGAGAGACAAAACGAGATTTCCAAAATCAATTGATGGTTGTATGTTGAAGAAAGTGTCAACGTTATTGCCAGAGTCGGACACGAAGTTGGCCATGAAATATTCAGCGAACAGGGGTATGAACAGCTTTGTCGCCAAGGAATAAAGAAGACGGAATATTTGACAAAGATTTTTTCGATTTTACAATATTCCAAAACGATTTTAGATTACTTTTTAGATATTCCTTAAAACTTGGAATGTAGTTTCTGTGGAGGAACTTATCTAAACACTTGAACTACTTTTCACACTCTTTATACTTTTCGAGGAACACCATATTATTACTATTTTTAAACTTACGAAAATAATTATTTTTCAAATTTCGAATTCTCATCAAGGCTGCGTTATGCCAGGGAACTTTATACTTTTTTTCGAAACCAAAGGTTCACAACCGTAGTTCTAAATAACTCGGAGGACATGGTAGTATCTAAGTTGTGAAACAAGTTATCCCAATTTATTTCAAGAAATAGATTGTTCAAGTCTAAAAAATCGTAACGCTTAAAATTAAAAGACCAATTAGCTGTATCACTACTTTGGCAAATTTATAAAATTCAAAAGTTATATCTAACGGAACGTGATGCATATCAGACTTTGCGATCGGTGAGTCGCAATTACGCAGTGCGAAATTAAGATTATCACTTAAGAATACTAAATCTAAAATGCGACCAAGTAGATTTGGGTAACAGTTAATTTGTCTTAAATCGATGCTTAAAAAGCTATCTATTACATTTATTTCATTCGGGCTAGTAACATCACAGGCTATTACTGAGGAATTGGAAGTATTCCGAGACCATTTTAAATTAGACAGATTGAAGTCGCCCAGCACGCAGAGATGATCGCCCAGCACGCAGAGATGATCGCCATATATTTTATTTAGAGCCAATGAGCATACGCTGTGTATAGATTCTGGCTACTATTGGGCGGAATATATGAAGCACAAAGAAAAATTGAGTCTAAGGAACCTCGGACATGGACACAAATTTGGGCAAGCAGCGCATTATTATTATCAAGTGCAACCTCAGAAGCTTGATGCTTGCAATGCACTGCGACAACTACTCCCCCACCTCTAGCACACCCAGTGAGGTCTGCATTCCTATCTTTGCGAAAGACGCTATATAGCATGGGGTCGAAGTATTCCGCGCTATGAAAGTTTTCATTCAACCATGTCTCCACCCGCAACAGCTCAGATTTTGTTCTAATGCCAGCCATGTTTTGCATGTAAATTTTTAGTCGGTTCGTTATTCCATCTGACCCAACCGATTGCCGATGGTCATCGGTTGGACCTGCTCGTTTTTTGAGCCAAACTTGAATGGCCGCACAGCTATATTTCCAGGCCATAGTTCAGGCACTAATAGCTTTGGAAGTGAGCTGGCTTCAACACCCAACTTAAAATTTACAAGCCGCAGAGATTTGGGATCCACGGCATTCTTTACCAGGGGAACACAAAAAAAAGAGTTTACATCAATCCCGGTGAATTGAGAAATGTGGGATTTCAATTTATCGGATGTGACCTAGGAAGAGAAGGGCGAGAGGTGTAACCACTTCATTTTCGAAATGGCACTCAATTCAGCATTAATGCCCGACCCAACAACTAAAGGCTGCGCTAGTAAGCGCACATTATGTTGTTCACCATTATTACGGGTGGGTCTAATATTATTATTTGCTATGCCAGCATTATTGTTGTTGCTTACAGCACTATCTGGCAATGAACTACCTGTTTCAGTATTAGCATTTTTAGGAGCGCCTTCTCTGTTGCTTTGATTTCTCTTATTTCTTCGTTCCTTTTTTTATTTTGCACTCTTTTCCATTCAATTTGGTCACAACTGCAGGAGAGTTGTCAACAATAACCGAAGTAGGCGAAGAAAATTGAGAGGTAGCGGCGGTAGGAATTGACGTCGCAGTTGAAATGTTAGCAGCAGCATCGTTGGGCAGCATCATTGACTATGGACGAGTAGCTGTACCAGCGGATATAATAGCAGCATTAGCATCGATGTCGGCAGAGCCATTTTCAGTTGCAGTGTTAGCGGCAGCAGCATAACTAGAAGACGATGATGGATTGGTAGCGGGTGCAGATCTGCCGTCCTATTTAAGAATGTGGGTATCTACATTCTAGCTCAAACCGAAATAATGAACAAAATGTGTTTTGATCTGGACTTTTCAACATATATTAATTTTGAAATTAAAAATTACCATTTTAGAAAGTCCACATCCAAATCTTTCTGTTTATGCAAAAAAAAAAAACATTAATTTCGATTTCTGTGTATGCAAAATGTAGATACTAATCTTTTTTCAATGCAAAATATTGTTAGAAAACTTTTCATTAGAAGATACTGCATAATTTGTATGTAATATAAAAGGAGCCCCAGCTACAAAAAGCTGAGACTCCTATTTAAAAATATATACAAATTATAAAGCAGATACGTCACATTTTTTTTTTAGGATTTGGAAAAACTATGTAGATACTTCAAAAGACAGAATTTAATTTAGCAATAACTTTTTATTTATTTGCAAATTACAAAATATTTTTGGAAGAATAAACTCGAATTTTCACGACGAGTACACCTATATAAATAACTTATTTTCGAGAGAAAAAATATGTAGATACCCACATTCTTAAATAGGACGGCAGAGATTCAATCTGATTGTATAGCCTCCCGGCCTCTTTAGCAGCGTCCGTTGACATGCATGAAGAAGCTGGCTGCATTGATGCAGAGAAATTATGTTTGTTTACACTGCACAATTTCTCAAATTGCGTGAGTAGATGAGACAAAATGGAATTATTATCGTTGAGCTTACACTGCACGTCACGAACCTCAGCTTGGAGGGAATCGGTTTTTTGTCGTAAGCACTCATTATCTTCGTGCAGAACATTCAAAGCAGAAAGAAGTTTAGAGTTTAATAATTTCAACTCAGCAAAGTTGTCATTCGCAGTTTGGGAATTAGGCATTTGCTCTTGAGTGGATTGTTGTTGTTGTGACGAAGAATTATTCGAAGTCATAGACTCATTTTGTTGATCTGCAGCACACAAACCACAGATATAAATATTGTCAGCATTATTTAGGTTATTTAGGTCGGCAGGCAAGCTACCAACAACACAACCCAAATGAAAAATTTCTCTGCAATTTTCACATTGCACTGAAGTTTGGGCGCGCTCAACTCTATTGCCACAGAAATAAGGCATAATTCAGAGTCAATGTCTCTAACACAATTTTAATTTATTATTCTAATTGTCGCGCGACATTAAATAAAAGCTCGAATTTAAGATAAACTTGGAGCGCAGCAAAAAACACGTCTGTTCACGACAACACTCACTCTCTGGTTTGAGTAACCAGTGCGTGTAGTTCTGAAGCTTCTAAGGGTAATATTGATTTTGGGAGTATTCGCGAGGTTTTTTGGGGTCTATTTGGGGGTAACTTCTGGGAAAACCGGAGGATCCTTCGAGGTCCTCCAGGGTTCTTTTGGGGGTGTTTCCGGGGTCTTTTTGGTACTTCCTCGGGGTCATTTGGGTTTCGTTGCGGGATCTTTTGGGGACTCCCAAGGAGTCCTCTGGGGTAATTTGAAGGTCGTTCGGGATCTTTTGGGATAGCTTTGGTGACTCCCTTGGGGTCATTCCGAGATCTTTTTGGGAACTCCCTCGGGATCATTTGGGGCTCATTCCGGGATAATTTTGGGGACTCCCTCGCGGTTCTCCCGGAGTCATTCCGGGATGGTTTTGAGGACTACCTTGGGGAATCCCTTGGGGTCATGCCGAGATCTTTTTGGGAACTCTCTCGGGGTCATTTGGGGGTCATTCCGGGATGGTTTTAGACACTCTTTCGGGGTCTTCCGGATTCATTTGGGGGTTCGTTGCAGGATCTTTTAGGGGACTCCCAAGGAGTCCTCTGGGGGTCATTTGAGGGTCGTTCCGGGATGTTTTTGCAGACTCCTTCGGGGTCTTTTGGAGCCCATTTCGGTATGGTTTTGGTAACTCCTTAGGTTTCCGCCCGGGGTCATTTGGGGGTCCTTCCGGGAATTTTTGGGGACTTCCTCGGGGTCGTTTAGGGGTCATGTTGGGATGGTTTTCGGTACCTAGGGGTCTTATGGAGGTCATTCCGGTATGGTCTTGGACACTCTTTCGGGGTCCTCCCGAGGTCATATGGCGGTCGTTCCGGCATCTTTTTAGGGACTCCCTCAGGGTCGTTTGGGGGTAATTTCGGTTTTCGGCAATCCCTCGGGGTCGTCCCGAGGTCTTTTGGGGACTCTCTTGGGGTCATTTGGGGGTCATTCCAGTATGGTTTTAGGGACTCCTTCGGGGTCCTCCCGGGTTAATTTGGGGGTGTTTCCAGGATCTTTTAGGGGACTCCGAAGAAGTCCTCTGGGGGTCATTCGAGGGTCGTTCAGCGATCTTTTTGGGGACTCTTTCGGGGTCTTTTGAAGCCCGTTTCGGTATGGTTGTGGTAACACCTTCGGGGTCCTGCCGGGAGAATTTGGTGGTCCTTCCGGGAATTTTTCTGGGACTCCCTCGGGGTCGTTTAAAAGTTTCATTTTGGGATGGTTTTCGGGACTCCCTCGGGGTTCTTCCGAGGTCTTTTAGGGGTTGTTCCGGGATCTTTTTGGGGACTCCCTCGGGGCCATTTGGAGGTCGTCTTGGATTTTTTTGGGAACTTCATTTGGGTCCTCCCTGGGTTATTTGGGGGCGGTCCGGGATCTTTTTGAGACTTCCTCGGGGTTAAATGGGGTTGTTTCGGGATATTTTAGGAGACTCCCTCTAGGTACTCCCGCGGTCATTTGGGGATCCGGCAGGACCCCGAGGGAGTCCCCAAAACCATCGCGAAATGAACTCTAAATGACCCCCAGAGAGGCCACAAAAAGATCTCGGAATGAAATTGAAATGACCTCGAGAGAGTCCTCAAAACCATCCCGGAATGTCCCCAAATGACCCCGAGAGAGTCCTCAAAACCATACCGGAATGAGTCCCAAATGACACCGGGGTATGCCCAAAAACATTCCGGAGTATCAAAAACCATCCGAAATGACCCCAGGAGGATACCGAGGGATCCCCGAAATAACCCCAAAAGAGTCAAATAATAACACAGTGCTACAAAAAAAAAAATTGATTACACTTTTAAAGCGACCTAGTAGAGATTGTTCATCTGGTCGAGTTATACACGAAACACCCTTCAAAAGATTTGGCCAAAAACACGTTTTTTCAGTTTCTTCGTAAAAAAAATTCATTAAAAAACCAATTTTCAACCGATTTCAAAATTCTCAACGGTTTGGGTAGAGAATTGTTGACACTTTCGAAATAGATATTGTGTTTTGTTCATTTGAAAGGGGTATGACATGTGTTTCACGCGAGAAGTTGAATTTTTTACAATTTTTTTCGGTTTTTCCTGTTTTGACGTCATTATTTTTTTTTTGCACTAATTGACAATGAATGATATTTTTTGGTTACATATCATCGAGAGGCAACTACTTCTTAATTATGTCAATTCTTTTTTTTTGGAAAGGAGTTAAAGTTTTCAAGATATGCAGCATAAACCAAAATCTAATATTTTGCTCTCAAGCGCCCTACAGGAGTACTGTACCAGCGGCACACCCCGTAAAACCACACCTGTGGGTTCCCCATACAATAATTTATAAAAATAACCATTTTTGGCACTTTTTATGAAAAAATCAGATTTTGGGGGTGTTACAATTCTTTTAAAGGCCGTTTCGTGTATAACTCGCTATAGGTCTAACAAATATTAACTTCTCATTTATTCAATAAAAGTAAACAATTTGCTTTCTTATCGGTCACCTCGCTTAAAAAGTGTAACTTGAATAAATATTAACGACAAAACTTGAATTAATACCAAAGAAAAGAAAATGTTGCATAAATATTATATTTGCATAAGTTGATAAAAAAATGCAATGCAATAGCTTTACCGCGGCAGTTCCCGAGTGCCAGACGTCCTTTTTTGTGAAAAAAGTGGCACAAATGCGGGTTTTGAGTCGAATTGAAAAAAAAAAGAATACCGTATTCTGTTAATGGACTTAAATTAAGAAAACCTTGCAGATTATTACAAAAAAACTTTCAGGATGTAACTTGTCCCGTTCCTGTGTTAGGGGGACTCCGACCGCCTCTTAAAAAATCTGTGAGTGAAGCAAACCAATTTTCTGAGTATGAGGGTTAATTTAAGTCCATTAACAGAATACTGTTCTCTCTTATTTTGACCAAGTCGACTCAAAACCCGCATTTTTACGACTTTGTTATACAAAAGAAAAACGAGTCACCTTAAGAAAAACATTGTTAAAAATCGACAATATGTCGTAGGTATTTAAAACTTGCACTTTGTCAGACTAAAATTGACTGCTCTATAAAACTGCATACTCGAAATGTTTCTTCTTCTTATTTTTAAATGTCTTTAACAACATGGGGCGTATGAGTAACAAAAAATGCCTTTTCAATTGCGTTTCACAAGAGTCAGATATTTTGAAAGTAAAACATGGAAGTGGTGGAGGTTTCAATCCTCTTTCAGAATATTATTCATTCATTCATTTATTGGCGCTTAACCGCCTAAGCGATTTTGGCCGTTTCGTATCAAAGCACGCCAGTCATTCCTTTTTAGCGATAACCGACGCCAATTGGAAACCCCAAGGGAGTTCAAGTCATCCTCCACCTGTTGTTTCCATCTCAGTCGAGGCCTCCCTCTTCCTCTGCTGCCGAATTCAGGCGACGATAGGAAAACCTTCTGTGCTGGAGCTTCTTTGTCCATTCGCATAACATGGCCCAGCCAGCGGAGTCTTTGGGCTTTAATTCGCTGGACTATGGTCAGATCTGCGTAGAGCTCGTACAGCTCATCGTTAAATTTCCTTCGATACTCGCCGTTGGCATCACGGGAAGGACCATAAATCTTCCGGAGAACTTTTCTCTCAAATACTCCAAGGGCCATCTCATCTTCTCTTGACATTGTCCATGAATCTGAGCCATACATCAGGACAGCTATGATGAGAGACTTATAGAGCGTGATCTTTGTTCTTCGAGAGAGGACTTTACTTCTCAATTGCCTACTCAGTCCAAAGTAGCACTTGTTGGCAAGAGTGATTCTCCGCTGGATTTCTAGACTGATATTATTTTCGGTGTTAATACTGGTTCCCAAATAGACGAAGTCTCTCACAGTTTCAAATTTGTAACTATCAACAGTGACATGGCTGCCAAGGCGCAGGTGCGCCGATTCTTTCTTTGATGACAGCAAATACTTCGTCTTGTCCTCGTTCACGGCAAGACCCACTTTTTTCGCTTCCTTATCCAGTCCAGAGAAGGCAGCGCTTACGGCGCGGTTGTTAAGGCCAATGATATCAATATCATCGGCATACGCCAGCAATTGCACGCTCTTGTAAAAGATTGTACCATTGCGGTTTAGCTCTGCTGCTCGAATTATCTTCTCCAGCATCAGATTGAAGAAATCGCACGAAAGGGTGTCGCCCTGTCTGAAGCCTCGTTTGGTTTCAAATGGCTCAGAGAGGTCCTTCCCGATTCTGACGGAGCTGTTGGTATTGCTCAAAGTCATTTGGCAAAGCCGTATAAGCTTTGCAGGGAAGTCAAATTCAGACATGGCGGCATACAGGCAACTCCTTTTTACGCTGTCAAAAGCGGCTTTAAAATCGACAAAGAGATGGTGAGTGTCGATTCTCTTATCATGGGACTTCTCCAGGATTTGGCGTGTCGTGAAAATCTGGTCGATGGTAGACTTACCAGGTCTAAAGCCACACTGATAAGGTCCAATCAGTTTGTCTACGATGGGCTTCAGCCTTTCACACAACACGCTAGAAAGAACCTTATATGCGATATTAAGAAGACTAATTCCGCGGTAGTTGGTGCGGTTAGCGGGATCGCCTTTCTTGTGGATTGGGCAAAGCACACTTAAATTCCAATCCGGAGGCATACATTCGTCTGACCATATTCTGCATAAGAGCTGATGCATGCTTTTTACCAGCTCTTCGCCTCCGTGTTTGAACAGCTCGGCGGGTAGTCCGTCTTTTCCAGGCGCTTTGTTGTTTTTGAGCCGGGATATAGCTATCCTAACTTCATCATAGTCAGGTGGTGGGACGACTTTTCCATCGTCAGGGATTGGGGTATCGGGTTCGACGTCTCCCTCGCAATTTAGCAGTGAGGAGAAGTGCTCCCTCCATAATTTAAGTACACTTTGTACGTCGGTTACCAGGTCGCCATTATTGTCCTTACAGGAGCTTGCCCCGGTCTTAAAACCTTCCGTCATCCGCCGGATCTTTTCATAGAATTTTCGGGCATCATTCCTGTCAGCCAGCATCTCAAGCTCCTCACACTCACGCCTTTCGGCCTCACTTTTCTTTTTTCTGAAAAGGCGTCTCTCTTCCTTCTTTGCCTCACGATATTGTTGCCATACACTGCGGGTTGCGCCGGTTCGCAACGTCTCCTTGTAGGCAGCGTCCTTTTTTTTCGAGGCAGTTTTGCATTCCTCATCGTACCAGTTGTTCTTACGGGCTCGCTGGAACCCTATAGTGGCCTCAGCGGCGGTACGCAATGAGTGAGAGATATGCTTCCATTGCTCGGTTACATCGTTAGGTCGAGGATTGCCCTCTGCTAGCAGGTGTGAGAGTCGAGTTGTGAAATTATCAGCTGTCTGTGTCATGCGCAGCTTCTCGACGTCAAACTTTCCTTCCGTTACTGTGCGCACTTTCTTCGTTGCACAGAGCCGTGTGCGTATCTTGGCTGCGACAAGATAATGGTCAGAGTCTATATTGGGACCACGCAGTGTACGCACGTCCAGAACGGTGGAGCTATGTCTGCCGTCAATCAAGACATGATCAATCTGGTTTCTAGTTCTTTGATCAGGGGGCAGCCATGTGGCTTGGGTAGCGGCGAAGTCAATCAACCTAGTGCCGTTGGAGGATGTTATATCGTGGAGACTGAATTTTCCAACTGTGGGACCAAAGACTCCTTCCTTGCCCACCTTGGCATTAAAGTCGCCGAGCACGATTTTGATATCATGCTGGGGGCAGCGATCATAAGTCTGTTCAAGTTTATCGTAGAAGGAGTCCTTCTCTGCGTCGTCCGTCTCCTCTGTCGGCGCATAGGCGCATATAAATGTTATGTTGAAAAACCTCGCCTTGATGCGGATCGCAGCGAGACGCTCGTTCACAGGAGTGAACGCTAATACTTGGCGGCGAAGTCTCTTTCCCACCACGAATCCTACACCACGCGCTTTGCCGCGTGTCTGGCCACTGTAGTATACGTCACAAGAACCGATGGTCGTCTTTCCTTGCCCCGTCCATCGCATTTCCTGCAGGGCGGTGATGTCGGCCTTTGCTCCTACGAGGACATCAACCAGTCGGGCAGCGGTACCGTCCCTTGAAAGGGTCCGGACATTCCCGGTACATGCCCTAATATCCAAATCATTATGCCTTATTCGTTTTGCCGGGTCGTCAACATTAAAGGGGGTTCTCATCCGAGGCTTTGCATTTGTTTTCATTGGAATTAAGTTTTTTACGTGGCGGGTCCCAAACCCAGCGCACAACCCGTTTCGGGGTTTTGGAAAATATTTACACATTTATATAGCAAGCCGCTTGCTTCAAGACAGACGCCCGCTTGCAGCCGCACCTCATGGTGAACAGACGCTACGCCAAAACCTCGGTGAGCCCTTAAACCAAGTATGTCAGAGTGGCCCCACCGGGGCTCCCTCTCTTTCTGCCGCGAGCCTAAGTAGCTCCCGTTGCCCAGAGTGCACGAACGAGGACGCAAGAGTCGGGATTGAGCAAGGTTACTTAGCAACCACACTCCATTACACTCCTTCAGAATATTAACCTTTTCCAATATGCGAAAAGAAATGAAGTTTTCCGAACAACTTCAAGAAAACGCGGTTATTTCGCGGTTTTCTCAAAAACGGCTGTGGCAATTTAATAGTTTTTGAGTGACACATGTTTATTTAGCTTATATTATCATAAAGTAAAGCAAAAAGATAGATTCTGAAAATTTTTGTTGGATTTTCAATCAAAATACGTTTTTGAAAGCTCAATTTAACTTTTCCTCGTATTTTAATTTAATAAAAATCGCCTTAAGGGACATATCTGAAAAATTAAAAAAAAACTGAAGTTGTCACTTTGGGCGACGTTGGTAACTTTCGCATAGGTCGTGCCAAAAAGGTGGGTATGCCATTCGCTTCTGCGGTTTATTCTACATAAGAGTGAATGGGAAAATTTTTGTTCTGGAAAAACCATACATTTTTAGGTTTACGGAACTAAATCCATCATAAAATATTTAAAAAAATCGCGGTTTTCGGAGTAGCGCTCTCAGTTTTTCAAAAGATAAACTTTTTTTCATATCTCCTCTACGTCATTCTATTTTCATAATCTGTGCTCTGAAAAACTGTCAACTGTGGCAACGCTGGAAAAATTTGTGGTGCAATCAGTTTAAGAAACCTAAGATTTATGCCGTCCTCGTCAACGGCATTGGACTTTATGGAATACAAAGTTCTTATAACTTCATCCTCTGTTACTGCGATAAACATGTTTGATAAAGTATACAAAATATTTCTATTTACCAGGAAATTACCATTATTTCCAAATCTACTCGACTGCAGAAAGAAGTCGTTCATGGAGTCAGGGTCTAAATCACATTTTGACTCGATTTTACTTCCTACACCCACTGAATTAACCCTTTCGGACATTCTATGCCATATGTCATAGTCGCATTTCAATGGCTGTTTTGTGACATTAAATTAAGGAATTGAAAGATTTTTTTAATTATGTATTTTTCTTTGAGGCTTTATCTCTAAGAATAAATAATAAAAATTTTGAGGGCTGGATCCAGTAAATTGCGTTAACGAGTTCGTTTTTTTTGCAAGAAAAAGTTATTTCATAATTTTAATAATTAAACAATAAAAATACTTTCGTTTTTTAACTTTTTGAATTCATTTTAATAAAAAATAAATGTCCTAAATAGGATTAAACAAAAATTTATACCATAGGACAGTTGAGTAAGGCTCTACGATTTTTTTCATTTCATACCATGCGATACGTCATAGATTTTACCCAACGGAAATAAAAAAATGTATTTGATAAAATAAAGTCTGCATAAATTTTTTTAATTTCTCTAACAAAAAGGTCGATCAGCTATTTCGGCGGAATTCCAGTCGGAAATAATTCGGGAGAGTCGATAAAGGTTGCATCGACTTCATCGAAATCCATCCCAAATTTTGATAAGTCCATTATATTTTCCTCCGTCGTTGTTATTGTGGCAGTACTTCGCCCTGTCTAGTCGGAAGATCAACTTATAAAAAGTTACTTAACAGACCTGGCAGGGTTGTACTGATGTTGACAGTGGTTTTCCGGATATGGATCCTGTACGTTCCGGTGAATAGCACCTTGTGGTACTAGCCCGACTGTCTTGGAAAGATTTCGTTGACCCCGTAGCCGGGGTCCAAGTGAATTTTAGGCACCTCTTACGACCGGCATTATATACTCTAAGCCCCTTACACGCAGGGGTAGCTTTTTCTCGGTCGGTAGCTCCGCCGTAGTAGTTGGGGTGGTCTATTATCGCATTCGTTTGATAAAAGCCGAAGTCGGCAGACGTTTCTTGCGTAGCTTATGACGTGATTTTAAATGAATGTAATAAGGCTTCGAGACCGGGGAATCCCGATCTCGAAACACAGGCCTCCCGTACCATATTTTTTGAGATCCGCGGGCTTTCGGGATCCCGTAAAATCCTAAAATACCGGGATTTAGGTTAGGTTAGGTTCAAGTGGCTGCCGCAGAGGCACACTTAGGCCAGTTTTGAAAGGCTCGTTGTGATACCACCAACACAATGAAAGTCAGTCCCGGGACCCAGCCATATGGAAAATCCCTGAGTTGTTGGGATTTTCCACATAGCAGAAACCCGGGACTGACACTCCTAAACCGACACCGTTACTCCTCCTCGAACCACTTAGATGACTTTATGAAGCCCATCAAGTCCTTTATGTCCAGTTCCGCGATCTGGCTTAGGCTATCCGGGAACGGAACTCCCAAAAAGCGCGTTCTCGCGCCGCTTAAAGCCGGACAGTTGCAGATGAGGTGCTCCACTGTTTCCTCCTCCTCATCATCTTTGCAACTCCTGCAGCATCGTCGGTAGGGCACACCTAGCCTTTCTGCATGCCTACCAATGAGGCAGTGACCGGTTAATACCCCTATCAATATGCAGATTTCCCTCCTAGTTAGGGCATAAATGCGTCTAGTCCTTTTAAGATCCCATTTTGGCCAGGTTTGTTTCGATATGCGACACCCTGGGGATTGCAGCCATCTTTCGTTGGCTTGACGGAGTGTGTGCTCCTTCAGCATTAGTTTGCATGTGGCAAACGGCATACCTAAGCGCTCTTTATCCTGAAGAACCTGCTTGGTCGTGCCCTGCCTTGCAAGCTCGTCTGCCTTACAGTTTCCCTCAATGTCCCTATGTCCCGGGACCCATATGAGGTTTACGCGGTTCTGTTGGGCCATCTCCTGAAGAGATCGACGACAGCTGAGCGTCAGTTCAGAGTTGAACGTGTATGAGCCAAGGGATTTGATGGCCGCTTGGCTATCGCTGAAAATAGCGATATCTTCTCCGATAACACGTTTGCTTAACCAGGCCGCGGCGTCCAGGATTGCCGAGACTTCCGCCTGGAAGACGCTACAATGATCAGGTAGTCTGAAGGAGAGCTCAAGGTCCAAATCCCTTGAATAAACTCCTCCTCCAACTCTGCCGTCCAACTTCGAGCCGTCGGTGTATATGGAAGTGCCACCATTTGTTTCGGGACACCAATCCGTCCTCTCCCAGTCTTCTCTGCTGGGAATGCTTATTTTGAAACAGCTATCCCCGACTGTAGTAGTCGCACAACGATCTGTGGTTAGAGGGAGAAAGCTGTAAGATTCCAGAATACTGGAGTGTCCAATAGTACCCGCAGCCCAACTGGAGGTTTCTCTTAGGCGCAGAGCTGATGCCGCCGCTGACCGAAACCCTTCCAGATCAAGTGGCAAAATGCCCAGAATGACCTGGAGGGCTTCGTTGGGCGTTGTCCTTAGCGCACCGCTTATACAGATCATATTGGATCTATGGACTTTCCGCAACAGATTCAGGTATGTTGCCTTGCTCAGCGCAGGCCACCATACGACGACTCCATAAAGCATGATTGGGCGAATGATGGCCGTGTAGATCCAACTGCATACTCTAGGGCTGAGCCCCCATTTTTTGCCAATGGCTCTTTTGCATGTGTAAAGAGCGATGCAAGCTTTCTTCTGGCGCTGAAGAACATTCTCCTTCCAATTCAATTTCCTGTCCAGAACTATGCCTAGAAACTTGGCCTTATCCGACAAGCCCAGGCGCGTGCCATCTAGTTCTGGTAGGATTAGTGGCGGTATTTTGTACCGGTTGGTGAAGAGGACAAGTTCCACCTTCCCTGGGTTGATACTAAGTCTACTAAGTGCTACTTGCATCAGGTCACACAGAGTTTGTGGGAACTTGCCTCGGAATGCAATAGCTAAATCGTCTGCGTATGCCACTATCTTCCCGCCCCCCAGCTTGTGTCACGTAGCAACGAGTTGACTGTGAGGTTCCATAAAAGCGGGGAAAGAACACCACCCTGGGGTGTTCCCCTTGTCACATAACGTGATAACTCAACCGTACCAAGTGAAGAAGCTATTTTCCTTCCCCTTAAAAGTTGGTCAATTAAATCAGTTAGAGGTCTATCTACGCCCAGATTAGTTAGAGCGGAGTTGATAGCCTCCGGGCTTATATTGTTGAAAGCCCCCTCAATGTCTAGGAGGGCCACGAGACAGTAGTCCTTTTCACACAGCGATTTCTCAATGACAGACACTAGGCTGTGCAGAGCGGTTTCTGTTGATTTACCCTTGGTGTATGCATGCTGATAGCTAGAGATAAGGTTGCTATCAATAGTCGTTAAGAGGTAGTCGCTTAGTATCCTCTCAAAGGTTTTTAGTACAAAGGACGAGAGACTGATCGGTCTGTAGTCTTTTGGCTCGTAGTGGGATGCCTTTCCAGCCTTAGGGATAAACACTACCGTGGCGCTTCTCCAGGAGCCCGGAATGTGGTTGAGAGCCAGGCAGGCTGTGAAGAGAAATACCAGCCATTTAGCTGATGTCTCCAACGTGTTTATAAGTTGCGGGGGGATAATCCCGTCCGGCCCGGCAGCCTTATACGGGTATATTTACTGCCAGGTTTGTTGCAGGTGCTAGTGGTGCATCATGCAGATTCCCCGGAAAATGTGTATTCAAGAGCAGCTCAAGGGCTTCCTCTTCCGTGCTGGTCCAGGATCCGTCAGGTTTTCGCAAATAGCTGATGGTTGTTTGACTTTTCGAGAGGACTCGTCTAAGTCTCGCTGTGTCGTCGACCTTTTCGACCCCAGTGCAGAAATTTCTCCACGAGGTTCTCTTCGCCTGTCACAGAGCTTTTTTGTAGGCCCTTAGTTTAGCTTTATATTCGTGCCAATGAGGCTCAGAGCCGAAGCTCTTGGCCTTGTTAAATTGTTTCCGGCATGATATTCGGAGCGAGTCCAAATCGTAGGACCACCAATGTGGTCTGTGTTTACCGCGTGGTTTTGGCACTGGACAAGCCTGTCCTAGAGCATTTGAGAGCGCCGATGTAAATGTAGTAACAATATCCTCCAGCTCCTTTACTGATGAGGGGGCTTGTGAGGGCAGTACTGGTAGGTCTCTGTCTAATATTTCATTGTGTAACTGCCAATCAGTGTTACGTGGATTGCGCTTCATGATTGGTTGTTCTACAATAAAGTCTAAAACCATTTCTATGTAAAGGTGGTCGGAGAAAGAATGTTCTTCCAGAACTCCCCATTTTCTGACCCACTCATAAGCGCCTTCACTAAAGATAGTGAGGTCTATGACCTCCCTGCGGGTCTTAGTGATAAAAGTAGGCTCCATTACCCACGTTGCAAATCACCAGGTTGGTTGTTAAGAGGTAATCAAACAGAGACTCGCCCCTGGCATTGATGTCGGAGAATTTTGACACCAGGTCTTTCACCTCCGTTTGTGGTGGGGGTTCTTCGGCGTCGTAGGGCATATAGACCGACGCCACCGTCAGGCGGGTGCTGTCGACCGTTAGACTGATAGCGGTAATATCACCATTGGTGTAGTTAGGTAGTAGAAAGGAGTTCAACTCAGACTTGAATAAAATACACGTTCTGACTTTGCTCTCCTCGCTGGCTCGAATGAGCTTGAAGCCCTTAGTCCCCAATCCGAAGATTCTCGAGCTATTGACCCAGGGTTCTTGGTTGAGGACCACATCCACGTCGCCTTGAGAAAGACCACTACTTAAAGCAGCCGAAGCTACTTTAGATTTGTGCAGATTAATCTGAAGCACCACCAACATGAGAGCGCACAGACTTCCCTGCCGTCCCCATATCGTCGAGGTTTGCCCCATCCCGGAGGTTGCCTATCAACGACGAGTTGTTGCGATTAACTGCCCGATATGGCGTTGCAGGAGTCTTGGTGTCTGTAGCGTTAGATGTTAATCGCTCAGCGTTGGCTGTTACCACCGTGACGTCGAGGGCTTCCTCGCCCTGTAGGCTGTCGTCCATCTCCGAGTTGTTCACAGCACTATCGCCAAGGGACGTGGCGGATAACATGCTTTCCGCATCGGAATCCTCCGCTTCCTCTTCTGGTAATTCGTTTTCCGGTTCCCCCGGAGCAGCCGAGAAGGCAGCGCGCTGAGCATCACCACGATATACGTGGATAACGATCTGGCCTACGCTGTAGTGTACTAGGCCATTGCACCTTTTGAGGGGCTCGATTGACTCTTTATTCATGGTGAACACCACCTGTCTGTCGGGCCCTACCGCATCCCCGACCAGATTGACACTCCAGTCATGCGTTGGCAGGGACGGATTCATTAGCCGTAGCATCCCGAGAATTCTCTCGGGTTCGTCAGGGATGGCCGGAATCCACGCCCTTGCCCTTGGACGATCTGGAACGTCCTTCCAGTCGACGACCTCTATCTTTGCGCCCTTGTAGACTTCACCCAGATTAGCAGCTGCTGCCTTGTACAGTGCTACGGTTTTTGCATCCTCGCATGCGAGTAATTTAACCTGACCCTGGTGCCAACCCGCATCCGTTACTCGCGCCGAACTACCCGGAAACTCTGGAGCAACATTGAGAAGAATGTTGCCGAGTTCATTTCGCACGTAACGCCACCGGTCCTTAGGGATGGCCAGACGGTCATTGCCTCGTCAAGGACGCCTATAAGGATCCTGTCCTTGGTTACCTCAGCAAAGCTTAGTTTGCCCGCTCCAGGGGTATTCTGGTGCCGCTTGGGAGGGGGATTTAACTCCAGGTCCGATCTCTGGCGCTTGAAAGGGTTAACTTTTAACCTCTTTGGCATGTAAGAATTTTGGAAATCCGGTATCACAGCTTTCGCTTGCTCTACTGGAATTAGGCGACAGCGATTCCTGCGGTACCCCTTCATACCTCTTCAGGATCTTTGCAGCCAATCTTTTCTCGTGGTATGTGAAGCGGCGGGGAGATGTCTCCTGGGAGTGCGGACCCGTAGTTGCCATCGCGGTCGCTCTCCTTGCCGAAATCTCAGTTGCAGCTTCCTTCTCCTTCGAAACTCCGAGGCCAGGTCATGAGACCGCTGCCACAGACGTAAAGATACTGGTTTTCATATCAGCGGTTGATGGGAGTTTAGCATCCGCCGTTGTCCGCTTAGTTGCGTTGGCAACCGCACTGGTGCTAGCTCCCATCAAGTCAATCTTAGTCGATAGAGGGTTGGTTGACCGACTCGTAGTTGCCATCGCTGTCGATCCCCCCCTTGATTGTGGAACGGAGGTTGTCCTCCGGCGTTGTTGTTGCTTTCTCGCCTGTTCCTCCATAGCTCTCCTTTGCTGAGGAGTGAAATTTGGCGTTGTTTGTTTTTTAGGTTTATCGTTTTTATTTGGGTTATTTGAGTTCATCTTGTTCGTACGACCCATCGCCGGACAAGGCCAGCTTAGGGTCAAGGGAAGAGTAGGGGAAAATGTGTCGTCCGCCGCGGCAGAGCCCCGTACCGCGGTAAGGCCATGCTTACTCTCTGAGGCGACCCGGTATCAGAGAGGCTCCGTTCAAATACAGCCACGATTTGCCTCCCGGCTGCAAACGTCCAATGGGCACAGTTTCGCATAACACCCTGGATTGGGAGGGGGAAGATCTTTGTCGTCGCGCCAGAGAGGCTAGGCTGCTCTCGTGATGAAGTGCCGTACGGAGCTATGATCACAAGGGCAGCGTAGCCCTGTGGCTATCGACTTAAGCCCTCGTACCGCGGCAAGGTATCCACCCTTCCCGGGATTTAAATTAATATAATCCCACGAAACTGCTGGATCACGTCTAAAAAGGAGGGGAGAGGTACCAACTTCTTCTTGAGAGAGGTATCAACTTCTTCTTGACCTGACTTCAATTTCAATAATCAGCAATCGAAAGTAAATGTTTTTGTTTCTGAGGAAAGGCTTTGGCAAAAATCTAATAGTTTTACCTGGTCCGATTCCAGAATTGGAGTGTGATCCATTGTATTAAGTACAGAGCACCTTTCTGGGTTGAAATATCTCTTGACAGAAAATATCACGACCAACATGCGCGCTAGAATGTTGTCCAAAATGTTGTCCACGTCGGCCACACACGTGCGAGCGGCTCGCCGAACATCATTGTGAAGTTGTGCTTGAAGAGTAAACATGTCTAGTAAAAGCGCGCATGATGCTGTTGCTGTTGGGCAGCGTTCATTTTTCTGCGATGTTTACTGGTCAAAAGTCAACACAAAATGAGATTTTGTTGTTGCTTTCCATGCATTGTTCGGCAACCACGCACAGGCTCGCCGATCGGCAAAAATCAAAATTTTTTGATTTTCGGCGAGCGCCGCGCCAATGGCTCGCTAACCACGCCACACACGAGAAATTTTAAGTTGAGCCTCAGCATGCGCGCGTGCATGTTGGTCGTGTATGCCCAACTTTATCGACGAAAATCACGACACTACCGCTCTGACAGTATATACTCCAAGGAGTAACAACATTGGAGTACATTGCAAAGTACCCTGACAGTAGGTACTCCATGGAGTAGCAGAAACGAAGCGACGGTTGGAGTAGATGGTCCGGTCCTAGGACATCGCAATGTTAATTGGAGCACAATTTTTATATGAGAAAGGATTACATTCGGAGTACCTGATGCTCCAATTGGAGTACTCCTCGGTTAGGATACACACAAGCAACGATTTCAACCCTTCTGAGCTCGGAATGTATATCAGTCACAACGTTTGTACGAGTACAAATAAATACACAGTGATTCGGGGAATCATAGCGAATCATAGTGAGCTGCTTGGAAACTACTATATAGATATACAAAAGAAAAAGCGAAAGTTTGCCAATAAGATAAATTAATCATGTACCTGGAATGTCCGGACCCTTTCAAGGGATGGTAACGCTGCCCGACTGGTTGATGTCCTCAAGAACGCAAAGGCTGATATCACCGCCCTGCAGGAAATGCGATGGATGGGACAAGGAAAGACTCCCATCGGACCTTGTGACGTATACTACAGTGGCCAGACCCGCGGCAAAGCGCGTGGTGTAGGATTCGTGGTGGCAAAGAGACTTCGCCGCCAAGTACTAGCGTTAACTTCTGTGGACGAGCGTCTCGCTGCGATCCGCATCAAGGCGAGGTTTTTCAACATAACATTTATCTGCGCCTATGCGCCGACTTAGGAGACGCAGAGAAGGACTCCTTCTACGATAAACTTGAACAAACTTATGATCGCTGCCCCTAACATGATATCAAAGTCGTGCTCGGCGACTTTAATGCCAAGGTGGGCAAGGAAGGAGTCTTTGGTCCTACAGTTGGAAAATTCAGTCTCCACGATATAACATCCCCCAACGGCACTAGGTTGATTGACTTCGCCGCTGCTCGCAATATGGTCATCAGTAGTACCAGGTTCCAGCATAAACGAATACACCAAGCCACCTGGTTGTCCCCTGATCAAAGAACAAGAAACCAGATTGATCATGTCATGATTGACGGCAGACAAAGCTCCACCGTTCTGGACGTGCGTACACTGCGTGGTCCCAATATTGACTCTGACCATTATCTTGTCGCAGCCAAGATACGCACACGCCTCTGTGCAACGAAGAAAGTGCGCACAGTAACGGAAGGAAAGTTTGACGTCGAGAAGCTGCGCATGACACAGACAGCTGATCATTTCACAACTCGACTCTCACACCTGCTAGCAGAGGGCAATCCGGCGGATGACGGAAGGTTTTAAGACCGGGGCAAGCTCCTGTAAGGACAATAATGGCGACCTGGTAACCGACGTACAAAGTGTACTTGAATTATGGAGGGAGCACTTCTCCTCACTGCTAAATTGCGAGGGAGACGTCGAACTCGATACCACAATCCCTGAGGATGGAAAAGTCGTCCCACCACCTGACTATGATGAAGTGAGGATAGCTATTTCCCGGCTCAAAAACAACAAAGCGCCTGGAAAAGACGGACTACCCGCCGAGCTGTTCAAACACGGAGGCGAAGAGCTGGTAAAACACGGAGGCGTAGAGCTGGTAAAAAGCATGCATCAGCTCTTATGCAGAATATGGTCAGACGAATGCATGCCTCCGCATTGGAATTTAAGAGTGCTTTGCCCAATCCACAAGAAAGGCGATCCCGCTAACCGCACCAACTACCGCGGAATCAGCCTTCTTAATATCGCATATAAGGTTCTTTCTAGCGTGTTGTGTGAAAGGCTCAAGCCCATCGTAGACAAACTGATTGCACCTTATCAGTGTGGCTTTAGACCTGGTAAGTCTACCATCGACCAGATTTTCACGATACGCCAAATCCTGGAGAAGAGCCATGATAAAAGAATCGACACACACCATCTCTTTGTCGATTTCAAAGCCGCTTTTGACAGCGCAAAAAGGAGTTGCCTGTATGCCGCCATGTCTGAATTTGACTTCCCTGCAAAGCTTATACGGCTTTGCCAAATGACGTTGAGCAATACCACCAGCTCCGTCAGAATCGGGAAGGACCTCTCTGAGCCATTTGAAACCAAACGAGGCTTCAGACAGGGCGACTCCCTTTTGTGCGATTTCTTCAATCTGATGCTGGAGAAGATAATTCGAGCAGCAGAGCTATACCGCAATGGTACAATCTTTTACAAGAGCGTGCAATTGCTGTCGTATGCCGATGATATTGATATCATTGGCCTTAACAACCGCGCCGTAAGAGCTGCCTTCTCTGGACTGGATAAGGAAGCGAAAAAAGTGGGTCTTGCCGTGAACGAGGATAATCGGCGCACCTGCGCCTTGGCAGCCATGTCACTGTTGATAGTTACAAATTTGAAACTGTGAGGGACTTCGTCTATTTGGGAACCAGTATCAACACAGAAAATAATATCAGTCTAGAAATCCAGCGGAGAATCACTCTTGCCAACAAGTGCTACTTTGGACTGAATAGGCAATTGAGAAGTAAAGTCCTCTCTCGAAGAACAAAGATCACGCTCTATAAGTCTCTCATCATACCTGTCCTGATGTATGGCTCAGATTCATGGAAAATGTCAAGAGAAGATGAGATGGCCCTTTGGAGTATTTGAGAGAAAAGTTCTCCGGAAGATTTATGATGCCAACGGCGAGTATCGAAGGAAATTTAACGATGAGCTGTACGAGGTCTACGCAGATCTGACCATAGTCCAGCGAATTAAAGCCCAAAGACTCCGCTGGCTGGGCCATGTTATGCGAATGGACAAAGAAGCTCCAGCACAGAAGGTTTTCCTTTCGTCGCCTGAATTCGGCAGCAGAGGAAGGGGGAGGCCTCGACTGAGATGGAAACAACAGATGGAGGATGACTTGAACTCCCTTGGGGTTTCCAATTGGCGTTAGTTATCGCTAAAAAGGAATGACTGGCGTGCTTTGATATGCAACGGCCAAAATCGCTTAGGCGGTTAAGCGCCAATAAATGATGATGATGAATTGCTCTTTCGAAAACTTTTCTCAAATTTTGAAAGGTTCTTCAAACAAATTGTTGTCAAGTTTGTGAAAATTTGAGAAAAAGCAATAGGGTTTTTTTATTAATTTATCCCAATGTAAGATTTCACTTATTTTTTATATCTATCTATATATAAATGAATATGAATGCCCATTTCCCTTGGTGATCACATCACGCCTGAACGGATGGACCGTTTTCAGTATTTTTTATACCCAGCGTACTACTACTAGTACAAGGGTATATTAATTTTGTTCACATAACGGTAGTTTGTAACGGCACAAAATAATCGAGATAGATATAGAGTTCCATATATGAAAGTTCTTAGTTTGAAAAGAGGATTTCTTTCAGGCATGTCCGTCCGGCTGTCCGTCCGTCCGTCCGTCCGTCTGTGTACACGATAACTTGAGTAAAAATTCAGATATTTGCATGAAATATTATATACAGGTTACTCTTTGGCCAAGGTAGGTTGCTATTTAAAATGGGCGAAATCGGATGATAACCACGCCCCCTTTTTCGATATCGAAAATTTCGAAAATCACACAAATTGACATATCTCGGTAACTGAAATGGCTAAAATGATGTAATTTCGTAGGTCAATCCAACCGGCCATCCTCTTATGATTTTGCCAAAAAAATTTTATATTGGGCGTGGCACCGCCCACTTTCAAGGGTGGAATTTTTGAAAATTTTACGCGTCGTAACTTTTAAAATTATTAAGATAGAACTATGAAATTTGGCACAAGGCATACAAGTATCGTTAGGAATATATGTGATAAAATTGGATAAAATCTCCCCCCAACCATGCCCACTTTCGATATCGAAAAATTCGAAAAACACACAAATTGACATATCTCGGTAACTGAAATGGCTAAAATTATATAATTTCATAGGTGGTCATCCTCTTATGATTTCTCCATAAATTTTTATAGTGGGCGTGGAACCGCCCACTTTTAAGGGTGGATTTTTTGAAAATTTGACGGTTCGTAACTTTTAAACTGATTAAGATAGAACGATGAAATTTGGCACAATGCATACTAGTATCATTGGGAGTATACCTGACGAAATTGGATAAAATCGCCCTCCAACCATGCCCACTTTCGATATCGAAAACTTCGAAAATCACCTAAATTGACATAATTCGGTAACGGAAATGGCTAAAATGATATAATTTCACATGTGAATCGCCCTGGTCATCCTCTTATGATTTCTCCATAAATTTTTATAGTGGGCGTGGCACCTCCCACTTTTAAGGGTGCATTTTTTGAAAATTTGACTGGTCGTAACTTTTAAACCGATTAAGATAGAACGATGAAATTTGGCACAACGCATACTAGTATCGTTGGGAGTATATCTGATGAAATTGGATAAAATCGCCCTCCACCTTGCCCACTTTGGATATCGAAAATTTCGAAAATCACACAAATTGACATACAAAATTATGTAATTTCATAAGTGAGTCCCCCTGGTTATTTTCTTATGATTTTTCCAAAAAATTTTTATAGTGGGCGTGGCACCGCTCACTTTTTTTAAGGGTGGAATTTTTGAAAACTTTACTGGTCGTAACTTTTAAACTGATTAAGATAGAACGATGAAATTTGTCACAAAGCATACTAGTATCGTTGGGAGTATGTCTAATGTATATCTAATGAAATTGGATGAAATCGCCCCCCAACCATGCCCACTTTCGATATCGAGAATTTCGAAAATCACACAAATTGACATATCTCGGCAACTGGGATGGCTAAAATGATGTAATTTCATAGGTGATTCCCCCTGGTCATCCTCTTATGATTTTTCCATAAATCTTGTATAGTGGTCGTGGCACCGCCCACTTTTAAGGGTGGAGTTTTTGAAAATTTGACTGGTCGTAACTTTTAAACTGATTTGGGTAGAATGATGAAATTTGGCACAAGGTAAATTTCGAAAGTCACCTAAATTGACATATTTCGGTAAGGTAAATAGCTAAGAAAGTAGAAATTTTAGGTAATTCAGCCTATATCCTTGTTATCCCACTCTGAAAATTACCGCTGGGTATTTAATGTTCGGTTCACCCGAACTTAGACTTCCTTACTTGTTAAACCTTTCATGAACATGAAATGATATTATAACTTTGGTCCGATGTTTGTAAGTATGAGAAGAAGAAGAGATAGACCCACTAATAAGTATACCGTTATGATCAGGACGATGAGTTGATTCGATTCAGCCATGTCCGTCTGTCCGTCCGTCCGTCCGTTCGTCCGTCTGTTTGTACGCAAACTAGTCCCTCAATTTTAGAGATATCTCGATGAAATTTGGTAGGGAGGCGTTATTTTATATGAGAATAATCATTCGTCGGAACCAGAAAGATCGGACCAAAACTACTCATAGCTCCCATACAATCGATTGTTCCGATAAATGGATTTCGGGCTATAACTTCTGTAATTTAGGAGCTAGTAACGTGAAATTTTGTAGGTATTGATGTTTTCATAAGATGGGATAAATATTTCATATAGCTCCCATACAATCGATTGTTTTGATAAACGGATTTTGGGCCATAACTTCTGTAATTAAAGAGCTAGTAACGTGAAATTTTGTTTGTATTGATGCTTTCATATGCGAAATATCGATGTTGAAAATCATTGAGATGGGATAAATATTTCATATAGCTCCTATACAATCGATTGTTCCGATAAACGGATTTCGTGTTATAACTCCTGTAATTATAAAGCTAGGAACGTGAAATTTTGTAAGTATTGCTATTTTTATATGTGAAAAATCGTTGTTGAAAATAATTGAGATCAGATAAATATTTAACATAGCTCTCCATACAATCGATTGTTCCGATAAACGGATTTTGGGCTATAACTCCTATAATTATATATGTAGGGTCGTGAAATTTCGTAACTAATGCTCTGTTAGAAAGTGGAATGTCGATGTTAAAAATCAATGAGATTGGACGAACAAAACACATCGCCCCCATATAATCGATAGTTCCGACAATTTCGGTATGAGCTAAAGTTAAATTCACACAGGCTGTACTGGGATCAAACAGTGAAAATCGTGACGCTTATTCATGAAAGGTAAATAGCCTTCGGCCCAGCCGAAGACAGATTTCCTTACTTGTTTTTTTATTGTATTTGTCTTTGCCCGGAGAAGGTTTTTATAAAAGAAAAAGATAAAAAAAATTTGTGGAATCCTGAGATTTTGACCAAAATGTGGACCAGGGGTGACCCAGAATGTGTTTCTACGATCATCATCATCATTTATTGGCGCTTAACCACCTAAGCGATTTTGGCCGTCGCCTATCAAAGCACGCCAGTCATTCCTTTTTAGCGATAACTGACGCCAATTGGAAACCCCAAGGGAGTTCAAGTCATCCTCCACCTGTTGTTTCCATCTCAGTCGAGGCCTCCCCCTTCCTCTGCTGCCGAATTCGGGTGACGATTGGAAAACCTTCTGGGCTGGAGCTTCTTTGTCCATTCGCATGACGTGACCCAGCCAGCCGAGCCTTTGGGCTTTAATTCGCTGGACTATGGTCAGATCTGCGTAAAGCTCGTACAGCTCATCGTTAAATCTCCTTCGATACTCGCCGTCGGCATCACGGGAAGGACCATAAATCTTCCGGAGAACTTTTCTCTCAAATACTCCAAGGGCCATCTCATCTTCTCTTGACATTGTCCATGAATCTGAGCCATACATCAGGACAGGTATGATGAGAGACTTATAGAGCGTGATCTTTGTTCTTCGAGAGAGGACTTTACTTCTCAATTGCCTACTCAGTCCAAAGTAGCACTTGTTCGCAAGAGTGATTCTCCGTTGGATTTCTAGACTGATATTATTTTCGGTGTTAATGCTGGTTCCCAAATAGACGAAGTCCCTCACAGTTTCAAATTTGTAACTATCAACAGTGACGTGGCTGCCAAGGCGCAGGTGCGCCGATTCTTTCTTTGATGACAGCAAATACTTCGTCTTGTCCTCGTTGACCGCAAGACCCACTTTTTTCGCTTCTTTATCCAGTCCAGAGAAGGCAGCTCTTACGGCGCGGTTGTTAAGGCCAATGATATCAATATCATCGGCATACGCCAGCAATTGCACGCTCTTGTAATAGATTGTACCATTGCGGTTTAGCTCTGCTGCTCGAATTATCTTCTCCAGCAGCAGGTTGAAGAAATCGCACGAAAGGGAGTCGCCCTGTCTGAAGCCTCGTTTGGTTTCAAATGGCTCAGAGAGGTCCTTCCCGACTCTGACGGAGCTGTTAGTATTGCTCAACGTCATTTGGCAAAGCCGTATAAGCTTTGCAGGGAAGTCAAATTCAGACATGGCGGCATACAGGCAACTCCTCTTTGCGCTGTCAAAAGCGGCTTTGAAATCGACAAAGAGATGGTGTGTGTCGATTCTTTTATCATGGGTCTTCTCCAGGATTTGGCGTATCGTGAAAATCTGGTCGATGGTAGACTTACCAGGTCTAAAGCCACACTGATAAGGTCCAATCAGCTTGTCTACGATGGGCTTCAGTCTTTCACATAATACGCTAGAAAGAACCTTATATGCGATATTAAGAAGGCTGATTCCGCGGTAGTTGGTGCGGTTAGCGGCATAAGTGTATCAAATAAAAGGTGTTGATGAGAGTTTTCACAAGGAGCAGTTTTCAGGTTCATCTGTGAACCCGTTTCCAAATTAAGTGGACCAAGGCTGACCCAAGGAAATGTTCATATAATATAGCTATCAAATCAAAAGTGCTGATGAGTGAGTCCGTAAGAGTGGATTTTAGATTCATCTGAACCCAAGAGAAAAATTATTATACTAACGCTTTGTTCATAGAGGTGTTTGACTTAACTATATATAAAAATGAATCCCTATTTCGCTTTGTGATGGCATAACGCCTGAACAGATAATTTATATATATAAAAATTAATGCCCATTTCCATTGGTGTCGACATCACGGCTGAACGGATGGACCGATTTCACAATATTTTTTTATAGTATTTGTTTTTGCCAGGAGAAGGTTCTTATGAAAGCGAAAGTTAAACAATTTTGTTGAATTCTAAAATATTGACCAAAAATTGGACCAGGGTTGACTCAGAATGTTTTTATACGATATGGGTAACAAATGAATGGTGTTGATAAGAGTTTTCCCAAGGAGGGGTTTTCAGGTTCATCTGCTTCCAAGATATGGACCAAGACTGACCCATGTTCATATAATATAGCTATCAAATTAAAGGTGTTGATGGAAGTTTTCACAAGGAGCGGTTTTTCAGGTTCTTCTGTTTGCAAAATATTGACGGTTAAGTGGACTAAGGCTGACCCATGTTCATATAATACAGCTATCAAATTTAAGGTGTTGGTGGGGGTTGTCACAAGGAGTGGTCTTTAGGTTCATCTGTCAACCCTTTTTCTGATGATGCGCTATAGTCTAAGAGCTAGTAAATTTCTGACGACGCATATTTTAGGAAAGCTCAAAATTTGTTCACTAAGTCAGTTTTACCTACCATTCATGAAAATGGCTGCCGAACCTGGTAATTAGTTACCAAATGTGTTAACTTTGTGCGCCGTTGGTAACTTGGTAACTTTAATTTGCGTTTGTAAACTTTGTTTGAGACATAGTTTTGGATAAAAAAAATTGATTATCAGACATTGATTAAACAGACACATGTGCTTGAATGTTCATTCACATTACTAATAGCGCGCAGCTTATTTCTAAAAGGGTGTTAACATTGATCGATTTTCATTCAATTTCTTGTTGATTTTGAAAATTGACTCATGCAAACGGGTCTTGCAAAATTTCATGCAACAAAGTTGGCTGCCAGCCGAATTTTGTTCCAATTATCATTCAACTTTTGTACAACCCTGCGTTTGTTTACGAACTGACATTCGTAAATTTTTTGACAGACTTTTATGAAAGAATGTTGTAAATAAAATATGTAAATAAGATCTGTGAGGGCTCCTGCGCGTAATCCGCCGAGTCAATTTTTGCCTTGTTGAACATGGCTGTTGACCCAGGGCAAAACCTTTGTGGTAAATCCCAGGAGCGTATAAGTTATCATAACGGACACGCTAATGTCCCAACCTGTGCCACCCTTTCCAAGTTATCGCAAGTTTCTTCCCACAGATGTCATTAACCAAATGTCACAGTTGTCTTCCTAGCCTTCGCCCAGGTCAATCACATTCAGCCAGATTACGACAGCACGCCACCTCATGCAACTAGCTGGATCAGCAGAAATGCGATCACACGGCACGATCGCATATCGTTGTTGCTACACTTCTCTGTGTTAGCAAAACAATAGCTATTGCTATCGACTTTGGTCGTTGCGCTATGACAACATCACAAGCGCCACAATTCTCTTCACCATGTTTAGCAGCATCAGCAAAAGCAGCTATTACAACATCGTTAGCGCAAAGATCGTGTCAACGTCGCTAACCGCCGGCGGAGCAGTAGCAGCGTTATCCGACGTCGTAGGTTAGGTGGGCAGTTAGGGTAATTATTAAGTTCAGTTTTGAATGTAACTCAACAAAGAATACTAGTAATAAAACAAAATTGGCACCCAATGTGGGGGACGCGGCACTAAAGAATTAACCTTAAGTTTAATTTTTCTTTTCGAAACAATAATTTTGATTAACGGCAACCAACGGCCTGCATAGGAGTGGTCGTAACAATACAAGTCAAATGAAGAGTCTCAGCAATCAACAATCAACAAGCAACAATCCAAATCAAGAATTAGGAAGTTAAGTTAGAGTGTTTAACCGTTGTGTGTTCACAGAAAAAAACTTACACTAGTGTACACCCGTGGTACCCGGGTACCTCGGTACATATCGACTTGAATTATACAACATATATAGTGTATAAGCGGTGCGTTATGAACAACGACCAATGAAGCACTCCAGGCCATTCTTGGCATTGTGCCACTTGATCTGGAATGGCACCGGGTAGCAGCAGCATCGGCTCTCCGTCTAAGGGAAACGTCCGGCTGGGGCGCAAGCACTACTGGACACGCCAGTATTTTGGGATTCTATAGCTTTCTTCCGCTGAGCACAGATCGTTGTGCGACCACAACAGTCGGAGATAGCGGTTTTAAAATCAACATTCCCAGCAGGGAAGAATAGGATCGGAATCCCGCCACTCATGGCGGCACTTCCATTTATACTGATAGCTCGAAGTTAGACGGCAGAGTTGGAGGAGGGGTTTATTCAAAGGATCTGAACCTTGAGCTCTCCTCCAGACTACCTGATCACTGCAGTGTCTTCCAGGCTGAAGTTTCAGCAATCATGGACGCCGCGGCTTGGATAGGCCAACACACTATCAGCAGGACATTTTTATATTCAGAGACAGCCAGGCGGCCGTCAAATCCCTTGGCTCTTACTCGTTCAACTCTGAACTGCCGCTCAGCTGTCGTCGATCTCTACAAGAGATGGCCCAACAGAATCGCGTGAACCTCACATGGGTCCCGGGGCATAGGGAAATTGTAGGGCAGACGCAATTGCGAGGCAGGGCACGACCAAGCAGGTTCTTCGGGATAAAGAGCGCTTAGGTATGCCGTTTGCCACATGCAAGCTTATGCTGAAGGAGTACATATTCCACCAAGCCAACGAAAGATGGCTGCAATCTCCAGGATGCCGGATATCCAAAGAAACCTGGCCGAAATGGGATTATAAAAGATCAAGGCAAATTTATGCCCTAAGGAGAAGAGAAATCTCTATATTAATAGGCGTATTAACTGCGCTCTGCCTCATTGGTAGGCATGCAGAAAGACTAGGTGTGCTCTACCGACGATGTTGTAGGAGTTGTAAGCATGATGAGGAGGAGGAAACGGTGGAGCACCTCATCTGCAACTGCCCGGCTTTAAGTGGCGCGAGAATGCGCTTTTTGGAAGATCCCTTCCTGGTTAGCCTACGCAGGTCACGGAGCTGGACATAAAGGACCTGATGGCCTTCATCAAGTCATCTAAATGGTTCGAGGAGGAGTAACGGTGTCGGTATAGGAACGTCAGTCCCGGGATTCTGCTATGTGGAGAATTCTGATAATATCGGGATTTTCCATATGGCAGGGTCCCGGAACTCACTTTCCTAGTGTTGGTGGTATCACAACGGGCCTTTTAATACTGGCCTAGGTGTGCCTCTGCGGCAGCCACTTGAACCTAACCTAACCTAACCCGGGTAAAAACTGGGAACCCGATTTAATCGTTAGTATTCGATTATTGACAGCTAGTCGCCTAGCTGATATCGAATATCTGCTATTCGATTTTCAAACAGCACAAAAGTTGGACTATTCGACTAGTCGAGTAATCGATTAGAATCAAGAGCCCTACTTATTTCCCCAACTAAAAAAGCCGTTAGACTAGAAAGCAATGTTCTGAATGCAACCGCCCGATTTGCAATGCCCATACTGTAACCGTTTCAAATTGTAACAATTGTGCCAATTAACAATCAAAATGTATTTAAAACTTAATAAAAAAATAAACACATAATATTTACTAAATATTCTTACTTAAAATAAGCATTCTTTAATTACTTTTCACAAAAACAACCCACATTTTACTTTAAGTTGTCATAATATATATAGAGGTACCCGGGTACCACGGGTGTACACTTAGCGGTGAAAAATCAAAAGTGTAGAAAAAAGCTAGGAAGTAAAAAATAATAATTTCTTTTTCTTGTTGTTTTCTACCCAAAAACCCCAGCTTAAGGCATATTATGAATATAAAGTTTGTCTTCCAGTGTTTTATATCTGAAAAACGTAAAATAAAACCATTTGGTTACCCGGGTACCACGGGTGTACACATAGAGGTTAAGGAAAGTAATAAGGATTACAAAAACTGTTGAAAATTAATAAAGAGAAAGAAAAGTTAAAATTTTTAAGTTCAAAGAGAAAAAATTTTTTTTTTATAAAGAAAAAAGTTGAAATCTTTTAAGTTCAAAGAGAAAACATTTTTTTTATAAAAGAGATAAATAAGAAATATATGGCGAAGA
Source organism: Campiglossa producta (assembly GCA_964058755.1). Taxonomy (NCBI): domain Eukaryota; kingdom Metazoa; phylum Arthropoda; class Insecta; order Diptera; family Tephritidae; genus Campiglossa; species Campiglossa producta. The sequence continues at coordinate 98,696,298 of CAXKVI010000001.1, forward strand.
ATTAAATGTCAAAGGAAAACAACACGTAATACTACAGGGCCAATGAAAGGGTAAGTGAAGTGCTAAAGCGATTGTTGGTTCTTAGTCTAGTAGAGCAAAAGAAATTTTATTTTATTGTTTTTCCGGCGCATGTGTGAAGAGGTGCTTAACAATGTGTTTAATCGGTTGAGATTAGAAGGAGCTAGGGAAGAGGAAAAGGTCATCGACACACAACAAGTAAGTGAGCTCGTCAGAGCTGAGCTGGACAGGGCACTAACCGCGCAAAAATTGGAATTTGAAAGGAGGATAACTCTTATCCAAAATCAGGTGGCCCTGACAAAACCCAAAATAGAAAAGTTCTCTAAGGTTACAATAAACCCGTTAGTGACGTGTGATATCACACTGGACGCCATAAAGACTCTTCCAGAGTTTTTTGGCCATCCAGGGACATACGTATCTTGGCGTGAAGCTGCGCATAACGCGTACGAGCTATTTAAAAGATAGTGAACGACACTACCAAGCGGTAACAATCCTTAGGAATAAAGTGCGAGGTGCTGCAGATGCAGTCCTTTCGTCCTTTAGCACTATCCTAAACATCAACGCTATAATATCCCGTCTCGACTTCACTTCCGCGGACAAACGTCCGATATATCTAATTGAGCAAGAATTGTCCACTTTGAGACAGGGTTCGATGTCCTGTCTGGAGTTTTACGACGAGGTTGAGAAAAAGCTAAGGTTTTTAGCTAACAAAACAATTATGTCCTACGAATGCGGCGTAGCGGACACCATCAACGAAAAATATAGGGCTGACGCACTAAGGGTCTTTATATCAGGCTTGAGAAAGCCTTTATGCGATATCCTGTTTGCGTCACGGCCGGCAGATTTGCCCTCCGCCTTGGCCTTGGCGCAGGAGGTGGACGCCAATAATGAATGTTATGTTTTCGCGACTAATTTCGCGAATCGGTCTTAGGAAAGCTCGAACGTTAGGAAACCCAACGGGCCACAGAATGCTAATAATCAAAAATCATTTAGCCAAGAGCCCGCCATGGGTCAAAAGAATCCGCACTATTCAATAGGTCACAAGCGTATTTATAGAAGCGGCCAGCAAATTCAGGCCGTTATACCGGACCTAAGATGCAACGTGTTAATCACCTGGGAGATGTATTAGATACAAAATATGAAAAGGAAGCCGAACAGGCAGCAGACAGTATCGAGAATGACAAGATTAATTTTTTAGGGCAAAGTCCCTCCTGCCTTGGAGTCTAAGGTCAATAGGGGGGAAAGACGTCAAACTCCTTGTCGACACAGGGGCGTCAAGAAGCTACATCAAGCCCTTACCTGGACTAGTGGGAATAAAACCAGTGAGAACACCATTTTCGTTTAAATCTATTCACGGCGTTACCCCCAATAAACACAAGTGCAAAGTAAATATTTTTGGAGTGGTAGCGGATTTTTTTCTACTGCCGAATCTTACATCATTCGACGGCGTACTAGGTCTGGACTTGTTAAACAGGGTGCACGCGTCCCTCGATTTTAAACAAATACAATAGAGCATGACTTCGGAAGGAAACAATTCTATTCATCACGAGCCAAGATATAAATCACCTACAAGCGAAAGTTAAATCGGTTCCAAAAAGTGTGGTAGAGGCCTTCGTAGAAGTTATTAGTAACGTGAATGGAGTATTCGCAGACCCCAACGAGGCCCTTCCGTATAATACAAATGTAGTGGCAACTATACGCACTATAAATGAGGACCCAGTATACTCCAGGTTGTAACCATACCCACTGGGCGTTTCAGACTTTGTGAACAAACAAATTCAGGATCTTCTCTCCAACGGCATTATCCGGCCGTCTAGATCACCATATAACAATCCTATATGGGTAGTTAAGAACGGCCAAGAAAAAACGCGATTGGTCATAGACTTTCGTAAATTAAACGAAAAGACCATCAGCGACAAATACCCTATTCCTGACATTACAGGGATATTGTCGAATCTTGGTGGAGGCAGGTTTTTCACCACTCTCGACCTGAAATCTGGGTTCCACCAAATTAACTTAGCGGAACAGGATAGAGAGAAAACCGCATTCTCTGTTATAATAGGTAAATATGAATTTAATAGATTAGCCTTTGGCCTTAAAAACGCCCCTGGTATATTCCAGAGGGCAATAGACGACGTTCTAAGAGAGCACATTGGAAAAATATACTTCGTCTACGTGGATGATGTTATAATATTTTCAAAGAACGAGCAGCAACACTTGAAGGACGTCGAGTCCGTTTTGAGGAGTCTGTTCGAAGCCAACATGAGAGTATCCGCGGAAAAATCGAAGTTTTTTCAAACTGAAGTTGAGTACCTAGGGATCATGGTCTCACGAGGGGGAACTAAAACGTGCCCAGAAAAGGTTGACACAATTCGGAAGTTTCCGGAGCCGGCTACTCTGAGAGAGCTAAGGTCATTTTGAGGGTTGGCAGGATATTATCGATGCTTTATAAAGGACTTTTCAAAGATAGCCAAACCGCTATCAAACATTCTGAGGGGAGAGTTCGGCCGAGTTACTGCAGCCCAGTAAAAAAAAATCAAGATAGATTTGACTGAGGACCAGAAAAAGGCATTCGATACTAGGGATTCCAATCCCGGGATCCCGTTGTTTTTCAAGTCCCGAAAATCCCGGGATTACTAGACCTAAATCCCGGGTTCACCCAGTAAAAATCAGGGCTGAAATTATCGTTAAATTTACCAAAAAACAAAAAAAACTTTTGATTTCGTTTCGTTTATCAATAAAATTAACGTTATTTGTTCAACGAAAAAATTTAACGTTATTTTTGAAAACAATAAAAAATTATCAGAACAAATTTCTTTTCGTTATTTATCAAAAATAAATAAAAAAAACAGTTGAATATTTGAATGAATTCAATATTATTTCGGGACGCAAAGGAGAGGGCGAAATATTGCGATAATGCTTTGCTGCTGATATAAGCATAAGGCACGTTCCCGCAGCGGTCGCAATGCAATTCCTCATCAAAAGAACTCCGGTGGAGTTCGGATCGTGCTATTTCAAAAATTCGTTTGAATTCGGGAATCTACTAACTTTTTGGCAACCTAGAGACATGAAACTTAGCACATACATAGTTTAGGACACGATGGCAATACATTTTGCAGAAATCAAAATTACGATAGGACTTCATGAACAATGACCCATTTATCGTCGAAGAAACTGCAAAACCACGTAAAGAATATCTTTTATGATCCTTGGTTTTGCAGAGTCACCGACGATGTGAAGCGAAATCCTCTTATAACCCATTTCCATTTCATGTAACGAATAATTAACGAACATGGAGCAGAGTTTCCGTAATGGCTTGTTACTCCTTCCTTTTTCAACTAGGTATCTAACCACTGGTAAAACTGACGTACTCAATGATGATGCAAAAAAAGACAGTTAAAATTTCTATGGAACTTTTAACTTAAACAAACATTTACCGGGTTTAAAACGCAAGTGGCGTAATTCCACCTTTTATTGAACTGATATATTAAAGTTTTTGAGTTTCAACTCATAGGGGGTACCCTAGATTTCATAAAATAGTTCTGCTATTTATTCTGTTGCTACGGGAGCTAGGAGTTGCCCCCTTAAAACACGTTTTCCCTCAAATAGTGTCATTGCTAACTAAAAGAAACCCAAAACTGGACTAACGCCACTTGTGCTTCAAGAGGCTCATATGATATCAATTATACCAAATACTCCACGACCCTATAAATTGACTCGTAGAGCGCTGTAGCGGTTTAGTGCTCGGCCTACTACACCAAGTCGTGTCATATCAATGCCCGGCAAAAACCAACAACAAAAATTATGTAGAAAAGAAATTTTCTAAACGGGGTCGCCCCTCGACATTAAAATCGAGAATTTTGTAGATTTTTTACGCAAACGGGGTACAGCTCTGAGTGCCGACTTCCAAGTCCGTTTAGTACTTAGTAACTACCAAAAACATTTTTTGTATTCCTTAAATTATTATTTTCCGACCCAGCCTAGTGTACATATCTAAGCAAAATGAATTGACGTTAACGAAAAAAAAATTTTTTGTTATTTTTTGATATTTTTTGATTTGATAATCAACGAAAACAAATTTTTTCTGATAATTATTGGAACGAAATATTTTTTTGATAATTTTTTTTGATAAATAACAAAACGAAATTATTTCGTTTATATCGTTGTGCAGCCCTGGTAAAAATAACTATTGAAGCTTTGTGTGAACACAATATGGACTTATTCAAGTGCGATGTTGCCATGAATTTTATGTTAGAAGAAATTTAAAATTACGAAGTCTGCTCTAAGCAAGAACTTGCATTAAAAAACTCGTTAAAAGAATAAAGCAACGGAGAGCAATTCTCTCCGATGTTTACGCCTTTTTAAATAATCCGAGTAATATATGTGATTTAAAGTATGCATTTTCTAAAGAAATTAGCTTATCAGTCATTAGGGGGGAGCTCGAGAGCATCCTTCGTAATACAGAAAACATGCTTCATAGCGAAAACCATACTAATATCACCGACGACAAGCCCGTTAGTCTTAAAGAAAAGTTGCATCAAGATTTGGCTAGTAGAAATTGATATTTTTTGTAAAGGGGGCAACAAAGGCTATTACCTTCAGAAAGCATTTGACTTTTTGCCAACAGTTCAACCCACAAGTGTTGAAGCAGAACGATGTTTTTCGAATGCAGGCTACATATGCAACAATTTCAGGTCCAGGTTAAGAGATGACACTATTAATGCAATAATTTCTTTAAGATCACACTTCAAACTTCAGAAAAAGTAATTTTTACCTTTTTATTTTTATCTACAATGAAATTTTTATTATTACTATGCATACTTGAATTGTCGGAGACCAAATGGAAAAATTTAATTAAACAAAATAACATAACTATGTACGTAGTTTTCGCCACTATCGCTTACGAACTTTTATTTTATTATATTTTTATTTTATTTTATTCTATTTTGTTTTATTTTATTTTATTTTATTTTATTTTATTTTATTATATTTTATTTTTTTAATTTTATTTTGTTTTATTTTATTTTATTTTATTTTTTCAATTTTATTTTGTTTTATTTTATTTTATTTTATTTTATTCTATTTTATTTTATTTTATTGTATTTTTTTAATTTTATTATGTTTTATTTTATTTTATTTTATTTTATTTTATTTTATTTAATTTTTTTAATTTTTTTTTGTTTTATTTTATTTTATTTTCTTTTATTCTATTTTATTTTATTTTATTTTATTTTTTTAATTTTATTTTGTTTTATTTTAATTTATTTTATTTTTTTATTTTATTTTATTTTATTTTATTTTATTTTATTTTATTTTATTTTATTTTATTTTATTTTATTTTATTTTATTTTATTTTATTTTATTTTATTTTATTTTATTTTATTTTATTTTATTTTATGTTATTTTATTTTATTTTATTTTATTTTATTTTATTTTATTTTATTTTATTTTATTTTATTTTATTTTATTTTATTTTATTTTATTTTATTTTATTTTATTTTATTTTATTTTATTTTATTTTATTTTATTTTATTTTATTTTATTTTATTTTATTTTATTTTATTTTATTTTATTTTATTTTATTTTATTTTATTTTATTTTATTTTATTTTATTTTATTTTATTTTAATTTATTTTATTTTATTTTATTTTATTTTATTTTGTTTTATTTTATTTTATTTTATTTTATTTTATTTTATTTTATTTTATTTTATTTTATTTTATTTTATATTATTTTATTTTTTTTTATTTTATTCTATTTTAGTTTGATTTATTTTATTTTATTTTTATATGGGGTGCCATTTTTAGCAAACAAAAAAATTCGGGACAATCCCGGGATCCCGGGATTGAACATTCAAATCCCGAAAATCCCGAGAGGCTAGAAATCCCGGAAATTGGATTCCCTATTCGATACCTTTAAAGAAATATTAGCATCCGAGGACGTTACGCTTACGTAACCGGATTTCATAAAACCGTTCGACCTTACAACAGATGCCTCCTCACACGCCATAGGGGCCGTTCTATCCCAAGAAGGCAAACCTATTACCATGATCTCCCGCACTTTGTCCGTTACTGAAGAAAATTACGCAACAAACGAGAGAGAACTATTGGCTATTGTCTGGGTATTGAATACGCTTAGACTATCTTTATGGTGTGCCAAAGTTAAATGTGTTTACGGATCATCAACCGTTAACCTTTGCGGTGTCAGATAGGAATCCGAACGCTAAAATTAAAAGGTGGAAAGCATTTATCTATGAATGCAACGCAAGGCTAAAGGTAAAGAAAATGTTGTCGCGGATGCGTTGTCCAGACAACATATGAATAATTTGGACACCATGAGTGTTGAGACGATTCACAGCGAAGAGTCATCAACCAACACCATCGAAAGAACTATTAACCGGTCAATTGCTTCCGTAACCAAATATTGGTAGAGGAAGGTATAGAACCACAAAGAAGAACATTTATAATCTTTGGAAAGAAAACAAGGAACTTAATTATATATAAAACCAAAGAAGACCTAATGAGGCTTCTACAGGAGGCTGTAAAGGTGGATGTGGTGAATGCATTGCAATGCGACCTACATACACTGGCGCAATTCCAACATGATTTAATCGAACTTTTTCCGATCGTTAAGTTCAGGCACACAGAGAAACGCGTCACCGATATAACAGACCCTAATGAACAAGAAGAAATTATCGCCACGGAGCATAATAGGGCTCACCGAGCAGCTCAGGAGAATGTCAAGCAAATAATAGAGGATTATTTTTTTCCCAAAATGGAAAAGAAAACTAAACAGTTCGTGTCGAACTGCCGCGTGTGCTCTCTGGCAAAGTACGATCGCCACCCAAAAAAACAAGTTATTGCTCGTACACCAATACCAACATATTGTGGGGAAATACTCCACATCGACATCTTCTTCACCGGAGCAAAATATTTTTTGACGTGCATCGACAAATTTTCCAAATTTGCGATAGTACTCTCACTTCGGTCCAGAACGATTGTGGATGTTAAGCCACAACTCTTACAGTTGTTGAACATGTTCTCTGGTACTAAAACCATATATTGTGACAATGAAAAGTCACTAAACTCACATAGCGTCAAAGCTACACTAAAAACCATTTCGACATCAACATCGCGAACGCCCCACCCCTTCATAGTACGTCAAATGGCCAGGTGGAGCGCTTTCATAGCACACTGATGGAAATAGCGCGATGCCTCAAACTGGATAATACTGGACGATATCGAGGAAGTAGTTCTTTTAGCTACCGTGCAATACAATCGGTCTATCCATTCAGTGACCGGAATGAAACCAATCACAATTTTCCGGTCGACAGAGGACGTAACTCATATACCATCTCGTCTAAAAGAAGCTCAAGACAAAGAGCTTGATGCTCATAATAAGCGTAGGCGGGATAGGGAGTTCGACACAGGCGAGAAGGTTCTCGTCAAGAATAACAAAAGATTAGGAAACAAGCTTACACCCCTCTATACAGAAGCAGAAATTGGAAAAGACTTGGGCACTACGGTGCTTATAAGAGGGAGGAGGGTCCATAAGGACAACCTCCGCTGAAACTTTATAGCCACTAATACAAATTCATCTGTTTCAGGATCATCTTGGCATTGGTTGTAGCGATATCGGCATCGCCTTCGACAGCACGCATAATTGACTATACCACCGCAAAATATATCCCGGTAACTGCTGGAGACGTCGTGATTTGGAAAAACTTTAGACATATCAAACACCTCACGAATTTAACCTTGTACGAATGGCTAAGAGATGAGACATTTAACGCGACAGAGCATTTCCCGCAAACACATATGAGGAAGCTGTTGATCGCAGACATAAATCAAATCGACAGACTTTTACAGATAGTAAACACACACAAAAGATGGACAAGGAGCTTGAACGCTCTCGGAACAGTACTGAAATACATTACGGGCACTCCGGATCACGACGACTTTGAAATATTAACTAACACAGCGGAGAAATTAATCGAATCACAGGAAACGAAGTTCACCATCAATACAGAAGTCCAAAGGGAAATCAATGACCTCACCGTTACGGTAAATAAAATTTTGAAATCATCTAAACAAAGGGAAATAGACACGGACCACCTTTACGATATATTTTTGGCTAGAAACAGGCCTATGATAACCGAACTAGATAATATAATCACCTCTATCACTTTTGCTAAAATTGGAATTTTGAGTCCTACTATATTAGACAGTAGGGAAATAGAATCAATATTACAAAAAGAGCACGTTACGGTGGCCGATATTGCATCCTTAGCTAAGACTAAGATCGTTCAATATAATAAAGAAATTTAATTTTTGATAAAATATCCTATACCTAAGTTTAGATGTAAGAAAACTATAGTTTTACCAGTAGCCCACGAGTTGCCAATTACAGTAAACGACACCTTTTTGGTGGTCTTCGATAAAAACGTAAAAATCAGTGGCACCTTGTTTTACAATGAAAATTCCACCAAACCGCTAAAACCCGAGGCAGCGTGGTCTCCTGCTATAAACCTTACCGATCACCTAGACAATTTGAGTGCGCCCTACCTGCACCATATAAACCATCAAAACCTGGTGCACATTAAACATCTGCAACACGGCAACGAGCGTAGTCACATAACGAGTTTCACCGGTTTCGGAGCACTGCTAACCATGGGACTGCTTGCATACGCATACCAACGCGTACGAAGAAACAAAAAGAAGGTCTCTATAACCAAATCCTTCAAAGTGGCAATCGAGAGCCTTGTGAAGAGGCCCGCGGACGTCCCTCACTTAGAGGGGGAAGAGTTATCATAACGGACAGGCTAATGTCCCAACCTGTGCCGCCCTTTACAAGTTATCGCAAGTTTCTTCCCACAGATGTCATTAACCAAATGTCAATCACATTCAGCCAGATTACGACAGCACGCCACCTCATGCAACTAGCTGGATCAGCAGAAATGCGATCACACGGCACGATCAATAGCTATTGCTATTGACTGTGGTCATTGCGCTATGACAACATCACAAGCGCCACAATTCTCTTCACCATGTTTAGCTGCATCAGCAAAAGCAGCTATTACAACATCGTTAGCGCAAAGATCGTGTCAACGTCGCTAACCGCCAGCGGAGCAGTAGCAGCGTTATCCGACGTCGTAGGTTAGGTGGGCAGTTAGGGTAATTATTAAGTTCAGTTTTGAATGTAACTCAACAAAGAAAACTAGTAATAAAACAAAATTTATACAACTAAAAAAAAAAGTGGCTTTAAATGATTTATGAAAAAGGTGTGTTACGGAGCCCCAAAATACTCCCTCAGATACTGCTTCATATAATCAGAAAGGACTCCGTACTAACTTTTCTCTTCAATTAAATCCGTAGAAGCTCCATTAGGACTCCCCCAAGGTAGTTTTGATGGCGTCCGTTTTCGCTCCTTTTTGGGAGCGCTACGTACTTCGTTGGCTTTGATTGGTAAAGCATTGCGTAGACAGGGTGCTCGATAATTTGATATCCGCTGGACCAGGTCTATATTTCTGCTCTTCTAAAGGGAAATTAATTAAACGGGGGCAGTTTCAATAGGGGTAGACCAAAGAGAGATTGGTGTTAAAAGACCTTGCTCTCAGGAGAAGGTGAATAAGTGGGTCATGTCGTGAGAAGGAGACCCGCATGCCAAATCGGACCTGAGCAAGATTGTTTCTGCTCTCTATGGAGATTGGGTTCGTCTGCTGTAACTGGTGGTGCTTCTTGCTGCAGGATGGCATTCATCGGACGGGAGCTGACGAAGGTGTTCGCTGTTTAGGTGTGGATGTTGTTGAGGGCCTGTCTGTGGACACGCGGCATTCAATAAAAACAACATTTTTATTTAATTTTTTTTTTTCAATGTCATAAACAACCGTCAAATAGGCTTCCAAAAAAAATTGATTAATGTCAAATTCCAAATTTGAACAATATAAACAGCCCTTAATGAACACATTTTGCGAAGATAAATACAAAATTTCGTCGACCTTATCGAGATTTGGTTGCTTATTTCGATAAATATAGAATTTGTCAAAATTTGACCTAATGAAAAACATACTTAAGAACTGAACTCGTTTTTGTTTTTTATGTGAAAAAATTTGTATTTATAGCATATTGAACTATGTAAGTCACATTTCATAATTATTACTTACATATGTATATTTTTGTATGTTACTTTTTTTGTTAAAACTGTGCTAAGAACCGCTTGGTAGCTTAGGTTAGGTTCAAGTGGCTGCCGCAGAGGCACACTTAGGCCAGTTTTGTAAGGCCCGTTGTGATACCATCAATACAAGGAAAGTCAGTCCCGGGACCCAGCCATATGGAAAATCCCTGATTTGTTGGGATTTTCCACATTACAGAATCCCGGGACTCCTCCTCGAACCACCTAGATGACTTTATGAAGGTCATCAAGTCCTTTATGTCCAGTTCCGCGATCTCGCTTAGGCTATCCAGGAAGGGAACTCCCAAAAAGCGCGTTCTCGCGCCGCTTAAAGCCGGGCAGTTGCAGATGAGGTGCTTCACCGTTTCCTCTTCCTCATCATCTTTGCAGCTCCTACAGCATCGTCGGTAGGGTTTGTTTGTATGTTTGTTTGCATGTTCGGCATCCTGGGGATTGTTGGCTTGATGGAGTGTGTAGTCCTTCAGCATTAGCTTGCATTTGGCAAAAGGCATACGTAAGCGCTCTGTATCCCGAAGAACCTGCTTGGTCGTACCCTGCCTGGCAAGTTCGTCTGCCTTACAGTTTCCCTCAATGTCCCTGTGTCCCGGGACCCATGTGAGGTTCACGCGGTTCTGTTGGGCCATCTCTTGAAGAGATCGACGACAGCTGAGCGTCAGTTCAGAGTTGAACGAATAAGAGCCAAGAGCTTTGATGGCCGCCTGGCTGTCCCTGAAAATAACGATGTCCTCGCCGATAGCGCGTTTACTTTTCCATATCGCGGCATCCAAGATTCCTGAGACTTCAGCCTGGAGCACGCTGCAGTGATCAGGTAGTCTGAAGGAGAGCTCAAGTTCCAGATCCCTTGAATAAACCCCTCCTCCAACTCTGCCGTCTAGCTTCAAGCCGTCAGTGTAAACAGAAATGCCGCCATTAGTAGCGGAGCAGCGATCCATCCTCTCCCATTCTTCCCTGCTGGGAATGTATGTTTTGAAACAGCTGTCTCCGACTGTTTAAATGCGGCGGCGAGGAGCTGGTAAGGTGCATGCACCAGCTCTTGTGCAGAATATGGTCGGATGTATGCATGCCTGAAGATTGGAACCTAAGTGTTCTCTGTCCAATCCATAAGAAGGGTGATCCCGCAAACTGCGCCAACTATCGTGGAATCAGCCTTTTGAGTATCGCATATAAGTTCCTATCAAGCGTATTGTGCGAAAGACTGAAGCCTGATGTAGACCGACTGATTGGACCTTATCAGTGTGGCTTCAGACCTGGTAAATCTACCATCGAGCAGATTTTTACAATACGCCAAATCTTGGAAAAAACCCGTGAGAAAAGGATCGACACATACCATCTCTTTGTTGATTTTAAAGCCGCCTTCGACAGCACGAAAAGGAGTTGCCTATACGCCGCTATGTCTGGTTTTGGTTTCCCAGCAAAACTTATACGGCTATGCAAAATGACGCTAAACAACACCACCAGCTCGGTTAGAATTGGGAAGGACCTCTCCGAGCCGTTCGAAACTAAACGAGATTTCAGGCAGGGCGACCCCCTATCGGGCGATTTCTTTAATTTAATGCTGGAGAAAATAATACTAGCTGCAGAACTTAACCGCGCCGGAACAATATTTTACAAGAGCGTACAACTGTTGGCGTATGCCGACGACATCGACATCATTGGCCTCAACAACCGCGCCGTAACTTCTGCGTAGTCCAAATTAGAAAAGGAAGCGGAAAAAATGGGTTTGGTGGTGAACGAAGGTAAAGCGAAGTACCTGCTGGCATGAAGCAAAGAGTGAGCGCATTCACGCCTTGGCAACCGCGCCACTGTTGGCAGCCATAATTTCGATATAGTAAGGGACTTTGTATACCTGGGAAGCAGCATTACTACCGACAACAATGTAAGCCTGGAAATCCATAGAAGGATAACTCTTGCAAACAAATGCTACTTTGGGCTGAGTAGGCAATTTAGAAGTAAAGTCCTCTCTCGACGAACAAAAACAACACTCTATAAGTCACTTATCGTACCCGTCCTGCTATATGGTGCAGGAGCATGGACACTGGCAGCATCTGATGAGGCGGCTCTGGGAGTATTCGAGAGAAAAATTCTTCGAAAGATTTATGGACCCCTAAAAGTTGGCGACGGCGAGTACCGAAGAAGATATAATGAAGAGCTGTATGAGCTTTACGCAGACGTGGACATAGTTCAGCGAATTAAAACCCAGGACGCTCCGGCCCGGAAGGTATTTTTATCGGCACCCGCCGGTGGAAGTAGAGCAAGAGAGAGACCACCACTTCGATGGCAGGACCAAGTAGAGGCAGACCTGCGAGCACGCGGTGTCTCTAATTGGCGCCAGTTGGCTCAACCAAGAACCGACTGGCGTAACATGTTGGATGGCCAAAATCGCCTAGCCGGTTAAAGGCTATTTTAAGTAAGTAAGTAAGTAAGTCTCCGACTGTTGTGGCCGCACATCGATCTGTGCTCAGAGGGAGAAAACTGTAAGAACCGATAATACTGGAGTGTCCAGTTGTGCTTACGCCCCAGCCAGACGTTTCCCTTAGGCGCAGAGACGCAAGAATTTGGCTTTATCAGCTAAGTTCAGGCTCACGCCATTAAGTTCTGGTAGGTCCAGCGGTGGTATTTTGTACCGGTTGGTGTAGAGAACGAGTTCCACTTTTCTCGGGTTGATACTAAGTCCGCAACGAGAGGATCATGACGAGACTTCCCGCAGTGCTACTTGCACAAGTCTCACAGAGCTTGTGAGAATTTGCCCCTGTATGCAATGGCTAAATCGTCTGCATATGCCACTATTTTCCCTTCTATTGTTAAAAGCCCCTTCAATGTCAAGGAAGGCCACGAGACAGTAATCCTTTTCACCCAACGATTTTTCAATGATAGAGACTAGGCTGTGAAGCGCAGTTTCTGTTGATTTACCCTTGGTGTAAGCACGCTGATAGCTGCAGATAAGGTTGCTATCAATATTAGTGGAGAGGAAGTCGCTGATTATCCTCTCGAAAGTTTTGAGTGCAAAGGACGAGAGGCTGATGGGTCTGTAGTACTTTGGCTCCTAGTGGGAGGCCTTCCCAGCTTTAGGAATAAACACTACCGTGGCGTGTCTCCAGGAGCAAGGAATGTAGTTGAGAGCCAGGCAGACTGTATAGAGAAATACTAGCCATTTGCCTGATGTCTCCAGCGTGTTAATGAGTTGTGCGGGGATAATCCCGTCCTGTCCGGCAGCCTTAAACGGTGCAAAGCTCTTAACTGCCGGCCTTACCCTTTCCTCCATGATGGCTATATTTACTGCCAGGCTTGTTGCTGGTGCTGACGTTGTATTATGCAAGTTACCTGGAAAATGTGTGTTCAAGAGCAGCTCAAGGGTTTCCCCTTCCGTGCTGGTCCAGGATCCGTCAGGCTTCTGCAAATAGCTAATGGCTGAGTTTTCGAGAGAACTCGTCTAAGTCTCGCTGTGTCGTCAACCTTTTCGACCCCAGTGCAGAAATTCCTCCACGAAGTTCTCTTTGCCTCTCTCAGGGCTTTTTTGTAGGCCCTTAGTTTAACTTTGTATCCGAGCCATTGAGGCTCCGTGTCGAGGTGTTTAGCCTTATTAAATTGCTTCCTGCAGGTTTTACGGCGCGAGTCCAGGTCGTAGGTTCACCAATGTGGCATATGTTTACTGCGTGGGTTTGGCACTGGACAAGCTCGTTCCAGGGCATTTGAGAGCGTCGTGGTGTATGTGGTTACCAGGTCCTCCAGCTCCTCAACCGAAGAGGGAGCTTGTGGGGGTAGTACTGGTAGGACTCTGGCCAGTGTTGCCGCTGAAAAATTTCAAAAAGGGTCCCCAAAAAGGGTCCCAACAGAAAAAAAGGGTCCCCCCTTTTTTTGATGAAAATACATTTGGATAAGCTGTTTTTTAATTTATTTCATTAATTCACTTGCAATAAATAATACTGTACAGCTAAGGAACATTTTTTTATAAAACTTAAACTTTTTTTTTGGTTTAATGTCTATATTCTACATACAGTTGAATCAGCCGTATTTTTTTAATTTTCTAAAGCTTTGGATATTAATTCATTTTAACATTACAAATTTATGTTATTAATTATATAATTTAATATAATATATTGTATAACATATTATTTTCACATAAACGGAAAGCATCTAGTTTAATTTATTCGACCTTTTTTGACAGATGTAATATATTTGGCAATCAACTTTTCTTCCGGTACCCAGGAACTTAAATCTTTACCTTCAACTAAATTCAGTGCTGAAAACATGGAATTGCATGTATCAACTTTCAAACGGTTTGTTACCTTGTTCTTAACTAGTAGAAGTTTTGAGAATAATCGTTCTGCCGATGCACTGCTATGTGGCAGCGTTAATACATTTGCAACAAAAAAATACAAATTCTCAAATAAATTCTTATTTAAATTGTTTTTAATATTACCTACATTCTTCCAAAACTCTTCAATTTCGATGTTTTCAAAAAAACGTTTGTACGTAATATCATTTGCCTTCGATTCTAAAAGCTTATACTCCTAAATAACTGCTTCGGGATTTTCTGTTAAATGAGAATACTCACAGATTAAATCAAAAATAGGTAAATCTTCATTTGATTTGATAACTAATGGATCCAAATAACTTAAAACTTTAAGTCTTTTGTCCTAAATGTCTACCCTCTGCAGTATTTCAGTACACAGTTTTTGATAATATTTTAAAATATTCCTCTTAACGCATTTAATTTGACTGTCTGAAAAGTTTTGCTTTAGCATTACATTCTCAGCTTTAAGCCCTATGTATATATCATTTAAACTTTTAATGCATTCAACATTTTCGTATTCAATTTTATCAACATCGTTAGTCATATACTCCTTTTTTATAAAGTTTGTAAAAATTTTGCACAAGAACTCTTTCGCCGTCGAAACTAAAAATACAATTTTGGAAGATACGCTTTGAAAATTTAAGTTCATATCATTCATCAGATTAAGGATGTATGTTAAAAAATTTAAATATGTCAAATTCACGGAGGTTAGGCCATCTAGTATTGATGATATTTTTGTGAGATCACTTTCTGCTCGCTTCTCAACCTTTTCTAAAATAAAAAAGTGCCGTAAGACAGACCACTGCTCTACGATCCGGTTTGCCACCGATTCAAATGATAGCCACCTCGTGTTACAAAGTCGTAGTAAACTATGCTCTGGCAAATCGAAAATGCTTTGCAGTTGCTTAAAATTACGTTGTCTGTTGGCGCTTTTGAAATAATTATATATATTCTTGCACAATTCTTCTATATCTTTTGTTACATGGACTAGCGCTGCATTGTTCATTAAGGCAACCGTATGACACACACATCCAATATGGAATATATTTGGTATGTTGTTTTTTAAAAGTGTTACTACACCACTTTTTCTTCCAATCATTGTAGCTGCGTTGTCAGATGCAAATCCAATACAATTAGAAAGTGGAATATCGTTTTCTTTCAATGATGCAATTATGGCGTTGTATAACGTGATACTCTGACTATTTTCCGGTTCAACAAGGCGAAAGAAACGTTCTGTGGACTTACCCAAATCCATATCGAATTGTCTTACTATCAAAACTAAACATTTGGTGGTTGATATGTCCGTAGTTTCGTCCACTATAAGGCTAAAACGAGTTTGTCTCATTTGTTGAACCAGAATTTGATGACTTTCTTGGCCCATAAATTCTGCAACAGCCCTAGATTTTGTTTTACCACAAGTCACCTGCAAAAATCTATATTATAGGCCATTTATTTTTGGCAAGTCTTATTAAAAACTCACTTTCCTTGCAATTGCGGAATCTGTGTATATAGAAGCATTAAATTTTGCTATTCGGCACATTGAGTTGAAAGAGTGATTCTGTACAAGCATTCTCATGACAAGTTTTATTTCAACGATAGCTACAGCGTTTGACATTTTACTTTCTTTAGCTAAACATGTTTCAATTTTTTGGGATTTACATATATCGGTGATTTTTTTTATGTGCTTTGTAGTTTTTTCGTGGCGTAACAAGTGACTTTTTTGGTTCACAAGCATCTGATTGCACAAAACACAGAGTGGTCGCCTTGTGTCTTCATCCATCTTAATCCACTTAAACTCGAACTCCCATTCTATGGCGAATTTTCGACATTTTGTTTTTTTTTCGAAGAAGTGCATGGTTTCACATCTGAATCGGATAAATATTCCGCACTGCTTTCTGAGTTTATATCGCCGTCCTCGTCCGAATTAGAATCCGAACGTTTTCTTTTTATAATATACCTGCAAAATAATTATTAGTGAAAAGATAACAATTTAGTTTAGTTAAATAACTACTTACTTGTCCATGCAAAATGTAAAATCCAAAATCTAATAAATTTCTTTCCACTATCGCCGCTTTTTACATTTACAAATGTATGTATACATATGTCGGAGTTGTCAAATGATACAGCGTTGCCAGCAGTTAGACTTCTGATAGGCATGACATTTGGAAATCGGCAAGGGTTGTCGAAGTAAAAGTAAAATAGGTACAAAGAGATTTTTTTGGTTTTTAACAAACAACGAAAAATATGTATTTCATTACACTTTGAAAGTAAAAAAGGGTCCCGAATTTTAAAAAAGGGTCAAATATCGTACTTTTTTGAAAAAGTAGGGTCCCGGGTCCCGGCTTAAAAAAAGGGTCAAATTGACCCTTTAGGGGTCCTAACGGCAACACTGACTCTGGCTAAAATTTCATTGTGTAGCTGACAGTTGGTATTGCATGGATTGCGTTTCATAATAGGTTGCTCTACACGAAAGTCCAACACTATTTCTATATATCGGTGGTCGGAGAATGACTGTTCTTCAAGAACACGCCATTTTCTGATCCACGCATAAGCGCCTTCACTAAAAATAGTGAGATCTATGACCTCCCTGCGGTTTTAGTGATGAAAGTCGCTACCCACGTTGCAAACTAACAGGTTGGTTGTTAATAGGTAGTCAAACAGAGACTCGCCCCTTTCATTGATATCGGAGCTTCCCCATTGGACGTGATGAGCATTAGTGTCCACTCCTATAATAAGATGACCCGTACACAAATTTGACACCAGATCCCTCACCTCCCTTTGTGGTGGAGGTTCTTCGGCGTCGAAGGGCTTGTGGATCGACGCCATCGTCAGGCTGGTGCTGCCTGCTGTTAAACTGGCAGAGGTAATGTCACCAGCGCGCTGTGCATCGCCACGGTATACGTGGATGACAATCTGGCCTACACTAAAGTGCACTATCCCATTACAGCTTTTAAAGGACTCGCGTTCCTCCTTATTCATGGTGAAGACCACTTGTCTATCAGGCCCTACCGCATCCCCGACCAGAGTGACACTCCAGTCCTGCGTCGGGAGGGACGGATTCATTAGCCGTAGCATCCCAAGAATTCTCTCGGGTTCGTCAGGGATGGCCGGAATCCACGTCCTTGCCCTTGGACGAGCCGGATAGTCCTTGCAGTCGACGACCTCGATTTTTGCACCTTCGTAGACTTCACCCAGTCTTGCAGCTGCTGCCTTGTACAGTGCAGCAGTTCTTGCGTAATCGAACGCGACAAGTTTGACCTGTCCCTGGTACCAGCCCGCGTCCGTGACCGCCGCCGAACCACGTGGAGACGTGTATTTCAGACGTGGCCAAACGGTCGTTGCCTCGGTCAAGAATGCCTATAAGGATCCTGTCCTTGGTTACATCAGCAAAGCTTGGTTTGCCCACTCCGGGTGTGTTTTGATGCCGCTTGTGATGGGGTTTTATTTTCACTTCCGATCTCTGGTGTTAGAAAGGGTTTACGTTTACCCTCTTTGGCACATAACTGCTTTGGAAATCCGGTATCAGAGATTGTGCTAACTCCACACACTTCCTAGAGTGAACGTAGTTGTTGGTTGTTTACAGTTTTGTTTTATGTTTTTCATCTTGTTCTTACGACCCATCGCCTGACAAGGCCAGCTTTGGGTCAAGAAGAGCGTGAGGGGAAAGTGTGTCGTCCGCCGCGGCAGAGCCACATACCCGTAAGGCCATAGTTACTCTCCGCGGCGGCCCGTTATCAGAGAGGCTCCGTTCGATTACAGCCACAATTTGCCTTCCGGCAGCAAACGTCCAATAGGCACGTGGTCGTGATGTAGTACCGTCCGGCGCTATGATCACAACGGCAGCGTAGCCCTGTGGCTATCGTCGTAAGCCCTCGTACCGCGGCAAGGTGTCCACACTTCGCGAGCGAATTAAATATTGGAAATGTGTATTTTCTAAGCAGAAAATATATTTTTCATACATTTTAAGATTGGCCAGACAAATATCCCCAATTGTCTCATTTAGAGCAAAGCTGTAATTAGACGCTGACAAATTTTAGTAGTTGCTGGAGTCATGGTAGACACCTCGATTGTCAGAACTCTGATTTTTTAGTTTTCCTTCCTTTAAAACAAAAATAAATAAAAAAAACAATTTTTAATTTTTTGCCTTCGCCGAGAATCGAAGTCCTGCAAGTAGTATACATTTATACCCATTCTGGTATAAAAAGTGTATAATTAGTCTCTTCATAGGACAAGCTTGGACAAATGCGAGTAACTCCCCTTTTTTGTATGAAAACACCTTTTCTACTTTGATAATTTGATGTGCTAAGCTTTTTCGATTTTTTTTTATGAATTTTTTTCACGTATGAAATTTTTAGAGGAATAAAATATTGGAAAAGTATATTTTCTAAGCAGAAAATGTATTTTTCAAGCTAAAAAGTGAAGTTAGTTATATGGAATTAAAAATTTTGATCGCAACGCCAGAATTGTAATTTTCAAAAATTGCTTTAAAAAATCTGTTTAAAAGAAAAAACATTTAAATATGCTGCACCACCCTAATTTTTGGATTCTTTGCATGCTGTTACTGAAATCAAATGTTTAAATCCCCATACATCATATATATATATGAGTCATGGAATAAATACTACAGCTAAAACCGTTAATGACACTAATGACATTTTTAAGCAATTCTCATACTCATTTATTTTTTGCCACGACGTGTCTGTTTGGTTTTTTGAATCAAATAAATTACAAATCAAAATAATTTCTTTTAATTTTTCTTCAATTTGCGATTAGAACTATTGCTAGAATTGTTAAAAATAAGGACTGTAAAAGCGGTTCACATGTGTCTCTCTAGCAGGCTAATCTACCATCTCATTTCCTGCTATTTTATAGTGTCCAAGCGTCCACCTAAACATGCAGTGTAAATTGGAAACAATTTTTAGATTTTTTTCAAATTTTTCTTATTTTAAATTTTTTGAATATTTTTTTTCTATTTGACTTACATACTGACACATTTTATATTGCTTAAAAACGTCAAAATAAAATCAAAAGAGAGAACGGTTTTACCTATAGTACTTATACCATGTATATGAGTGAAGCAAGGAGAAAAAACGATACCACTCCCACCCCTTTCTGCGCTCATTACTCTCACATGAACGTACATAAATATACAGTGATCCAGGCAGCTGGCACTTTCTTCATTTTTGTACCAAAAAAAAAAAACAAAATGTACCAAATCATATAAATATCATTGCATCCTCGCCATCTTCACGCCATCATCATTCACATAATCATATAATTCACAGTACCTGGGTGACCGAGCTTGCTCGGTGCTATCAATTTAGCGCTAAATTTACTTACCCAAAATGATCCCAAAATGACCCTAAAATAATCCAAAAATAATCCTAAAATTATCCCAAAAAGACCCTTAAATGTTCCCAAAATGATCCGAAATTGAACCCAAAACGACCCAAAAATGATCCGAAAATGAACCTAAAATTATTCCAAATTGGTCCAAAAATAATTCCCAAATTACCCCAAAAATACCCTTAAATGCACACTAAACGAATCAAAAAATACACCAAAATGATCCCAAATATATCCTAAAATAATCCCAAAACCACCCCAAAAAGACCCTCAAATGATCCCAAAGTAACCCAAAAATTATCCCAAAATGATACAAAAATTATCCAAAAATGGCTCCAAAATGAACCGAAAATTACCCAAAATTGTACCAAATTAATCCGAAATTGAACCAAAATGATCTCAAGCAAGCCCCAAAGTTATCCCAAAGTGATGTTCTCAAAATAATCCTAAAATATCCAAATATGATCCCAAAATACAAAATACAATTACAATACGGTGAAATGGTAACCCTGGGTGGCAACCCTACTTGAAAATATTTTATCTGGTATGTCGGCGACAATACCTTTACTTTGATACCCAAAACTACCCAAAAATGATCCCAAAATGACCCTAAAATGATCCCAAATTGGTCCAAAAATAATTCACAAATTACCCCAAAAACACCCTTAAATGTACCCTAAACGATTCGAAAATTATCCAAAAATGATCCCAAAATAATCCTTGAATAGTTCCTCAGATGTTCCCAAAATAACCCAAAAATTATCCCAAATGATGACGTGGTAACCCCCAAATTGATAGTCTTAGAATCAATCATACTATCTACATACCAAATTTCACCCAAATAGGTCAAGCGGTTCTCGAGATAGTACCGGATATAGAAATATATTGTGGTAAGGTGGCAACCCTACTTGAAAATATTTTAGTTGGTATCTCGCCGAAAATACCTTTCATATGATACCCATATTGGCATAAGCGGTTCTAGAGATAGTACCGGATATAGAAATATATTGTGGTAAGGTGGCAACCCTAGGTGGCAACCCTACTTGAAAATATTTTAGTTGGTATCTCGCCTAAAATACCTTTCATATGATACCCATATTGGCATATCTTGCTCCATAATTAAAAAAAAAAGGGATAGGTGGCAACCCTGTAAACCGCCCCAAGTGGCAACACTAAAGTGGGTAGTCTTAAAATCGATCATACTATCACCATGCCAAATTTCAGCCAATTCGGTCAAGCGATTCTCGAGATAGTATACAAATATATTGTGGTAAGGTGGCAACCCTAGGTGGCAACTCTACTTGAAAATATTTTAGTTGGTATTTCGCCGAAAATACCTTTCATATAATACCCATATTGGCATATCTTGCTCCATAATTAAAAAAAGGGATAGGTGGCAACCCTGTAAACCGCCCCAAGTGGCAACCCTAAAGTGGGTAGTCTTAGAATCCATCATACTATCTTTGTGCCAAATTTCATCCCAATCGGTCAAGCGGTTCTCGAGATAGTCCGAACATACAAATATACAAATATACAAATATACAAGATTAACTCGTTTAAAGATATTAGATAGATAATCCAAGTTTTTTTGAAGAGCACTTCTGGATTTCTATATTAAGTTTTTTGTCCATTAAAAAGTTTATATTTTTAACGAAATGGTTTTTTTAAAGTAAAATTCCACAAGGTTTCGATAAAAAAGTTCCATTATATATCGAAATATTATAAGCCCATACCGCGTTTTTGTGCATATAAATCTGTTGTAGATATATCCTAATGTGTAGTGGATAAAGCCCACCTAGCGAAACTATTTTGTACGCATTGTACGCGTTGTACTACTTTGCTGCACCACCCTAATGTGAAGATTGTTTGTATGGTATCACTCAATCCAAATTTGCATTTGTCACGGGGAGCCACTGACTTGGTTTTGTTGTGTACGGGGGATATGTATATTAAGAGAGAGTTCAAGAAAATTTAAGTTGGTCGAATTTCGACCACGGGAGATCCTAGTTCAAATTGTTTGCCAATCAGAAGCGTAACCGCTGTTTTGTCTGCAAGTTTCTTCTGATTCCTGTTCGACGAAAAATTAGCAGAAATGAGATTTTGACAGCTTTTTACAAAACTATCTTCTGCTGGGTTTTTCAAGAAACATACCTAGTATAAACTTTCCAAAAAAGGTTTTAAAAAAACCAAATAGGTGGCAACCCCATAACACAACGCAAGTGGCAACACCCATGTGGAAAAAATTAGAATGAAGCATACTAAAGCTACATTTACACTGCACCAAATGCCTCACTTTTGGCCAAGTTTTTTCGAGACCGTTCATCCGCAGAAACGCATTTGGTGCAGTGTAAATGTATTATAACATTGTAATAAAATTTCAGCCAAAGCATCTTGTTTGTCGAATGAATAACTTACGATAACAATATTTTGTGGTCTTTTCTTGATAAGAAGTGTGATAAATTGCATTAAATTGGTATTTTGCTCTGGGACTAATGAGAAATTGATAATCCGTTATCATAATGGCCCCACAAACCCCATTCTCCGAAAATCTAGTTACTTTCAAACCAAAACGCAATAACTTCAGTAGATTTCAAACCAAAACGCAATAAATATAAATTTTCAAACCATAACAAAATAAATCCAAACAACTTTCTGACTTAACATTAAATCTAGTTATCCGATAAATGCAATTTTTTGGGCATATGTTTCTTTTTATATATGTAACTGTTATAATGTCATAAATGTTTTTTTTTTAATATCTATCCTTTTCACGGTAGTCATATTATCTCATTTATCTACGAACTTTTTATATGTAACTTATTGCGTTTTGGTTTGAAGCTCCTCATATTCATTTAGGTATATTGAACCTTATCACGAAAATTAAAAACGGCGATGAGGCACGATTTCCCATTTACACAAAAAAATCATATTTGGTCATTATAATCCATTTGATTTCCTGTATGCCGTTCGAAAAAAAGAAAATTTACTTTTTTTTGCCCACTCTAATGTACATATTTTCCTGCTGACATAACGTGCGTTTGCGAGGCGTATCAAATTTTTAGTTTTTGGTGTACCTCTTATAATTACTTTCTCCGCAAAAATTTAAAACAGTATTAAAATAAGGTTAAGTAATAAATATAAATAACTCACTTCAAGTAAGAAAATTTTAGTAAAAAAGTTTTATTTATCATTTTCTATTTTTTAAAACATTTTGCATAAAACTTATATATATGAACATTATTGTGACCGCAAGTTATATTAAGCATAATATTACCAATATCTAGGAGAAGGCTTTATTTTTGTAAATTTCAAAATTTGAATGCGCGCCTCAAATAACGTTGTAAAAAACGTTGTGTCTAACGGCAGTTTTTCATAATTCTAAAAAAAAAATAGAGAGCTATTTTGGGTGTTTTTTTTGCACTCCAAGCCCAGAGGGAGAGCTATTTTTATCTAGTGACATAATGGCGACATCAAACTGTTGGTGCTTCTAACAAACATTTCATATTTTGTCGCATTCATTTCTAAATTTAACTAAATTGTAAAGGCTTGGTTTCCTCGAAAGCGGTGACACTATATAGCGCTCGTTACATAGCGGTGAAGTACGTTGTCAAAAATACTGCCATGTAAAAGTGAGTGTAAAGTAAGGAGACCGTGAAATTCGCCGTAATGTAATATATAGCAATCATTCAAGCATAGCGGCCGTCATGACGGTGACAATTTTCGTCGCCGTTTTTTCCTACCGTCTTTGGCATAACCAAGGCGAATAAATTTACAGGTGACTTTTTCCCACCATATGACTTCTTCTTCTTCCTTGAAAATCCAATCGTAGCTGTCAACTTTCTTATGTTGTTGCTTTGTCTGACATTTTTAGGCACAAGGAGTGTGTGCGTGCGTGTAGATCTGAATTCGCTCGAACACACCTGTAATGAATTCGCCTTGGGCATAACAGTGAAAATTCGACCAAATACTTCAAAATTTTTTACAAAGACAATTTCTAATGTTTTGAATCAACCGTTTTTAGAATTTTTGTCCGTCTGTCTGTCTATCTTTCTGTCCGACTGTCTGTCTTTCTGTCTGTATGTCTGTGGACGTATCACTCGAAACTGCTGAATAGATTTAAATGAAACTTTCACTGTTGTATTAGGTCGACAACTCTGAAACCAGTATATTGGTCGATAACTCTGAAACCGGCCGAGTTATCGAAATAAAGGATAGCTTAAACTTCAAGTGAAACGTCTTCTAATACAACAATGAAAGTTTCATTTAATTCTATTAAGATGTTTTCGAGGGATACGTCCACAAATATACAGACAGAAAGACAGACAGTCGGACAGAAAGATAGACAGACAGACGGACAAAAATTCTAAAAACGGTTGATTTGGACTCTGTTTACTAAGTAATGATTGACACCATGAATTTTTTCAATATCTGTCTCAGACAGACATCGACCTGTTACAATTTAGTTAAATTTAGAAATGTTTAAATTTACAAATAAAATTGCCAAAAATACAGTTTTTCCTAGAACTTGTTAATATTATGCTTAAAGCGTTTGTTATTATGCACACAAATTTTAGAAAAAATTCCTTATTTTTACAGCTTCGCATAAAAAAACATTTTCAAATCAAATTTTTTTCAATAATCATAAAAATTCGACTTTAACCAGCTATTGCTCAGCGATGGTTTGGTCCACCCCTATATATTTCACGTCGTTGGAAGCGTATTTTAATTTCCTTTCGAACAAGGTATTGCATGCGTCCATCGCTTTTGTATCATTGCCGAAAAAAAATTTTGAATGAAGTGAGAGCTGAAAAAACACAAAATTACCGATATCTCGAAAACCTGCCCATAGATATGTGAAAATTTCGCTATTATTTTTTAATTTGGTTTTTTTTTAGATTAAATATTAATGTTACAAAACAAAATTATTCATCAGATATGCCACTAGAATTTGTGTGAATAAAGTTTTTCTATAAAAGAAATTAAGAACAACACAAGCGAGCCATAATGTAAGTGTCCCTAATATCGTGGTACTAAGGATTTTTCTCACTTTCTACCTCTCTTGCGTTAAAACAAATGAACGAAAAATGAGTTGTTGCTCAGTTTGTTCGTTAATAACAAAAAATAGAATAATTTAAAAAAAAAAATTATTCGATCAGTCAAATAGTCCATGAAAAATTTACTACTGTACAATAACATGACCATAACATCAAAGCTTTCATATTCTAGCCAAGGACCCGTGGCGGCGCAAAAACATCGTAACGATGATGCAGCTTAAAAAGCCCTAGTCACACAACGCAAGCGACAGATGTCGCTGCTGTGTGATCTAAAGGCAAAGAGATATGTATTCATACATATACAACAAAAAAATAACATCAAAAAACATACACGTATTAACGAACATAGTAGCAATTATCCTACGAAATCAAACAAGCAGTGTTGGTGTAACTAGTATGACACGCTGCGGTTAGAAATTCCTAATTTCTCCTCGGTTCAATGACCACTATAAAGGGAAAAATGAAAAATTTCTAACAACAAATACAAAGCCGTACGTCTAGTTCCTTAGCAAGAACGAAATTGCAACCACGGTAGCTGGTATTGTTTGTTTGTGAGTTGTTGCTCAGTTTGTTCGTTAATAACAAAAAATATAATAATTTAAAAAAATAAATTATTCGATCGGTCAAATAGTCCATGAAAAATTTACTACTGTACAATAACATGACCATAACATCAAAGAAAAATAGAAAAGTAAATTTTCCCATTTTTCCACTTTCCACTTACTTTCAAACAAACCTAACAAATGTTTTATTTTATATAAATAAAAAGATATGAGTACCTCAAATGTACCTAATATTAAAAGAGAGTTCAAGAAAATTTAAGTTGGTCGAATTTCGACCACGGGCGATCCTAGTTCAAATTGTTTGCCAATCAGAAGCGTAACCGCTGTTTTGTCTGCAAGTTTCTACTGATTCCTGTTCGACGAAAAATTAGCAGAAATGAGATTTTGACAGCTTTTTACAAGACTCTCTTCTGCTGGGTTTTTCAAGAAACATACCTAGTATAAACTTTCCAAAAAAGGTTTTTAAAAAAACCAAATAGGTGGCAACCCCATAACACTGCACCAAATGCCTCACTTTTGGCCAAGTTTTTTCGAGACCGTTCATCCGCAGATACGCATTTGGTGCAGTGTAAATGTATTATAACATTGTAATAAAATTTCATCCAAAGCATCTTGTTTGTCGAATGAATAACTTACAATAACAATATTTTGTGGTCTTTTCTTGATAAGAAGTGTGATAAATTGCTTTAAATTGGTATTTTGCTCTGGAACTAATGAGAAATTTATAAACCGTTATCATAATGGCCCCACAAACTCCATTCTCTGAGAATCTAGTTACTTTCAAACCAAAACGCAATAACTTCAGTAGATTTCAAACCAAAACGCAATAAATATAAATTTTCAAACCATAACAAAATAAATCCAAACAACTTTCTGACTTAACATTAAATCTAGTTATCCGATAAATGCAATTTTTTGGGCATATGTTTCTTTTTATATATGTAACTGTTATAATGTCATAAATGTTTTTTTTTAAATATCTATCCTTTTCACGGTAGTCATATTATCTCATTTATCTACGAACTTTAACTTATTGCGTTTTGGTTTGAAGCTCCTCATATATTCATTTAGGTATATTGAACCTTTTCACGAAAATTAAAAACGGCGATGAGGCACGATTTCCCATTTACACAAAAAAATCATATTTGGTCATTATAATCCATTTGTTTTCCTGTATGCCGTTCGAAAAAAAGAAAATTGACTTTTTTTTGCCCACTCTAATGTACATATTTTCCTGCTGTCATAACGTCCGTTTGCGAGGCGTATCAAATTTTTATTTTTTGGTCTACCTCTTATAATTACTTTCTCCGCAAAAATTTAAAACAGTATTAAAATAAGGTTAAGTAATAAAAATAAATAATTCACTTCAAGTAAGAAAATTTT
The DNA here is from genome assembly GCA_964058755.1 of Campiglossa producta. NCBI lineage: Eukaryota > Metazoa > Arthropoda > Insecta > Diptera > Tephritidae > Campiglossa > Campiglossa producta. The sequence goes on from CAXKVI010000001.1 coordinate 98,723,147, forward strand.
ATTAAAAAAAGTTTTATTTATCATTTTCTATTTTTTAAAACATTTTGCATAAAACTTATATATATGAACATTAGTGTGACCGCAAGTTATATGGAATTTTTTTTTTCGTATTTTCACTTGGCAAACCTTTTAGATATATTCCAAATTAGAAAAAAAACAAGTAAGGAAAGCTGTCTTCGGCTGTGCCGAAGGCTATATACCTTTCATGAATAAGCGTCACGATTTTCACTGTTCGATCCCCAGTACAGCCTGTTTCAATTTAACTATATTTACTATACACATTACACATCTTTGTTATAATTTAAAAAAAACTTACAAAATAATAGGATCCGAGTTATCGGAACAATCGATTGTATGGAGGCTATATCTTATACGTGTTCAATTGTACTGACTTACACTATACACATTACATATGTAGAAAGTACTAAAGGTGAAATATTTTACGTTCCTAACTTTTTAAATGCGGAAGTATTGGCCAAAAAACCTTATATCGGAACAACCGGTTGTATGGGGCTAAATATATGTTATATTTACCCGATCTTCTTGATTTTCCTCTACACACTACATAAATTGAAAGTACTCAAGTTGCAAAATTGTATGTTCCTAACTTTTTAATTGCAGAAGTTTTGGCCAAAAAAACCTTATATCTGAACAATCGGTTGTATGGGGGCTATATGTTACATTTGCCCGATCTTGTTGATTTTCACTATATACACTACATAAATAGAAAGTACTCGAGTTGCAAAATTTTACTTTCCTAACTTTTTAATTGCAGAAGTTTTGGCCAAAAAACCTTATATCTGAACAATCGGTTGTATGGGGGCTATATGTTACATTTGCCCGATCTTGTTGATTTTCACTATATACACTACATAAATAGAAAGTACTCGAGCTGCAAAATTTTACTTTCATAACTTTTTAATTGCAGAAGTTTTGGCCAAAAAACCTTATATCTGAACAATCGGTTGTATGGGGGCTATATGTTACATTTGCCCGATCTGATTGATTTTCACTATATACACCACATAAATAGAAAGTACTCGAGTTGCAAAATTTTACATTCCTAACTTTTTAATTGCAGAAGTTTTGGCCAAAAAACCTTATATCTGAACAATCGGTTGTATGGGGGCTATATGTTACATTTGCCCGATCTTGTTGATTTTCACTATATACACTACATAAATAGAAAGTACTCGAGTTGCAAAATTTTACGTTCCTAACTTTTTAATTGCAGAAGTTTTGGCCAAAAAACCTTATATCTGAACAATCGGTTGTATGGGGGCTATATGTTACATTTGCCCGATCTGGTTGATTTTCTCTATATACACTACATAAATAGAAAGTACTCGAGTTGCAAAATTTTACGTTTCTAACTTTTTAATTGCAGAAGTTTTGGCCAAAAAACCTTATATCTGAACAATCGGTTGTATGGGGGCTATATGTTATACTGGTCCGATCTTGTCAGTTCCGACAAATGATTCCTATATTACAAAATGGTGGCCACATACAAAATTTCAGCCAGATATCTCAAAAATTGAGGGACTAGTTTGCGTTCAAACATACAGACGGACAGACGGACAGACGGACATGGCTAAATCAACTCATCTCGTCATCCTGATCATTTCGGTATACTTATTGATGGGTCTATCTCTTCTTCTTCTCATATTTACAAACATCGGACCAAAGTTATAATACCATTTCATGTTCATGAAAGGTATAATTATACATACAAAATTTTAAATCGTTTTCATAATGATTGGTTGTGCCTTGAACCCACAAAGTTTGCTTAAAATGCTATTTTTCTCACTAGGGCTCGCCTAAATTGTTCTTTCTTTTATTGAAAAACTTTATTACGATTTTTGAAAAAAAATTTTATTTTAAAAATGTTTTTTATGCGAATTTGTAAAAATCAGCAAGTTTTTCTAGAATTAGTGTGCATAATATCAAAAACTTTAAGCATAATATTACCAAGATCTAGGAGAAAGCTTTATTTTTGTAAATTTCAAAATATGAATGCGCGCCTCAAATAACGTTGTAAAAAACGTTGTGTCTAACGGCAGTTTTTCATAATTCTAAAAAAAAAAACATAGAGCTATTTTGGGTGTTTTTTTGCACTCCAAGCCCAGAGGGAGAGCTATTTTTATCTGGTGACATAATGGCGACATCAAACTGTTGGTGCTTCTAACAAACATTTCATATTTTGTCGTTTAAAACGTTATTTGAGGCGCGCATTCATTTCTAAATTTAACTAAATTGTAAAGGCTTGGTTTCCTCGAAAGCGGTGACACTATATAGCGCTCGTTACATAGCGGTGAAGTACGTTGTCAAAAATACTGCCATGTAAAAGTGAGTGTAAAGTAAGGAGACGGTGAAATTCACCGTAATGTAATATATAGCAATCATTCGAGCATAGCGGCTGTCATGACGGTGACAATTTTCGTCGCCGTTTTTTCCTACCGTCTTTGTCATAGCAGTGGAAATCGATCAAATACTTCAAAATTTTTTACAAAGACAATTTCTAATGTTTTGAATCAACCGTTTTTAGAATTTTTGTCCGTCTGTCTGTCTATCTTTCTGTCCGACTGTCTGTATTTCTGTCTGTATGTCTGTCGACGTATCAGTCGAAACTGCTGAATAGATTTAAATGAAACTTTCACTGTTGTATTAGGTCGACAACTCTGAAACCAGTATATTGGTCGATAACTCTGAAACCGGCCGAGTTATCGAAATAAAGGATAGCTTAAACTTCAATTTTGTGTAAATGTGGCATGGTTTGTATATTTCACCCATAAAACCACTGAAACTACTTACGCACATATGTAAAATTTCTTTCCCTTAAGTAAATTCCATGCAATATGCTATGGTGCTAAAAAATCACTTTAGAAAAAAAAAATTGAAAAATTCTTTTTAATTGTTCATTACGATGGCTTAAATAGTAGGAAAAACACAAAAACAGATTTTTAAGGCCAAAAACAAAAAAGAAGTTTCGAAAGGGTAAGTAAAACTTTACTTCAGAGGCGGCCACACAAATACTAAAACATTTTGGTGGATATATTTCGAAATGATTTTTTAGAGGGAAAACTTTTAACGGGAACTGACTTCATAAGAAAATTTGAGTGAAACAACGACGAACAACCGAAAGCACAACTTCGTGCCTGCACATCGTTATCGTTGTTGTTTGAGTATAAACTCAAAGTGCACAATGTGCAGCTTTTGGCCGCCGCTGCTCTACTTTCATGAAAAAAAAAAAGTTATATTTGATTTTAAACACAAATTCCTAAAGATACTGTTGGGTCACCGATTAAGAACCACTGCATGCCAGTTCGCTCACACAATTTAAAACTCTATTTTTTAAGTTATAATTGTAGGCCACGACTATCGCGGTCACTGACTTGAATTACCGATATTTGCTGCCAGTTATGCCAGTACATGTTATTAGTGTAGCCTAACGCTAGTAACTCAACTATTGTTCAATTTCTTAATCTCTTTGTCATCTCATTTGCATTGCCTAAAATCATGTACATATACACATACTTATTCCATGTTGGAAGGTGCAATTATGTATGCAGCAACAACTGTATTGTTTTGTATAAGAGAATCTGTGCGGGCTAACTATTGTAACTTATGTATTTAGTAAAGTGAATTTGTGAAATAAAAATTAGTCTAACTGCTGACCACCGTGTGTTCATTTCGTTACGGATCATAGACATTACATTGGTTTGTAAAACGGATCATAGACATTCACATTGGTTAGAAAAACGCTTCTAACCCTACATTTTGGCGCCCAACGTGGCTTACGAATTTCGTAAGTAACTTCAAGTGGTCAGCGTTAGACCGCTCATCGCCATCGTTGGACGTGCCATCGCCGTCGCTACGAATCAACATTTTGCTTCAAGCCTTTGCCCTCGTCATCATTATTGCCGTCGCTACAACACAGCTCATATCGGACATCTACGTCAACATTTTGCTACAAGCCTTTGCCCTCGTCATCATTATTGCCGTCGCTACAACACAGCTCATATCGGACATCTACCTACGTCATTATCGCAAATCCACGTCATTATCGCTACAGCTGTTGTTGCATTGCAATAAAAACCGCATACCTCTGCTGCCGTCGCTTCAACCCTCACTCATCACGGACATTGCTACTTGCCAGTCTACGTCACAATCGCTACCACGAGGTTGAATCGGCGCTTCTGTTGTTTGCTTGCAGTTAAGGCCGCATATCTCCACGCACGTATGTATGTATGCATGTATGCACCTTGATTTACCACGCTTGCTTAAAGCTTACCATTGCCACTGCCGAAACCATTTAATTTTTTCCTTATAGTTACAGCCGACTCTGATTCAATTATTAACTTTACAAAATTTAATAGCCGTCAAAATGTCTTGGGATGAACTAAAGCAGCAACGCGCAAATACAAAGAAAAATATTACGCGCATCAAGAACATTGTTGAGACTAGTTTGCGCACCGGCAAACTTCTCTCAGCTGCCGAATACAAATGTCGCTTAGGTATTCTTGAATACTATTTCAAACAGGTACTTTCCATCCAAACTGATATAGAAAAATTGGACACCGAAGATGGAGGGCGCGCCGACCTTGAGGACTTATACGTCACCACAAAATTAGCAATCCAAGCACAGCTGGTAGAAGATCACAACATTTCTCTTTCGGAAACTAATTGCGTTGTGTAGCACAGCACAAAATTGCCAAAATTAAAACTTCCAACGTTTAGTGGTAAATATTCAGAGTACCAGAATTTCATCGTTTCCTTCAAGCAGGTACATAATTGATAAGGAATATAGCCTTTCGAATATTGAAAAATTTAACCACTTGAGGAATTTACTCCAAGGTCAGGCTTTAGAAACCGCCGATGCTTTCCAGGTAACTAACGAAAATTACCCCAAAGCTTTAGAGCGGTTAAAGGAAAGGTACGATAATAGAACTTTAATTTTTTTGGAAAACATCTCTGCTTTATTTGAATTGTCATCTTTTTCGAAACCAAATCCTTCACAGTTGAGAAGCCTTATCGATAAGGCGTCTGCCATTTACGGGTCACTCCTCTCTCTAGGTAACGATAAAGATATTTCTCAGGCTATGCTTATTTACTTGGTATTGCAAAAATCGGACGAGCAAACGAACAAAAAGTGGAAAGAATCTTTGGACTTCAAGACGCTGCCGAAATGGGATGATTGTGTGAAGGTGTTGGAAAGACATTGCCAATACTTGGAATCGATGCAAACTTCATTTGCCGGATCATCGGTCTCTCCAGGTAGTAATAAACCCACCACAAGTAAGGTAAAAAACCAAACAAGCGGATATTCGTTCACCTGCTCAAAGACACCGTGTGCCCTTTGCTCAAATACGCGTCACAAAATCCACAATTGCGATCGTTTCAAAGCATTCAATGCTACTCAACGTTTTGAACAAGTGAAGAGTATTGGACTCTGCATCAATTGCTTAGCTAAAGGACATCAAGTATCACAATGCCGCTCGTCCAGCAGATGCAAGGTTTGCTCAAAGCAGCACCATAGCTTACTCCATCGGGTGTATACTACGAGTATATCACCACAGGAAGCAGCGGTGCACACACACATGCACAATTCGCTATCTGATCAAGTCATCCTCGCAACAGCCAAGATTCTAGTTCGTGATTCGCTTGGAAATTATAGACTCGGCAAGGCCTTGTTGGACTCGTGCTCTCAGGTGAACTTCATTACTGAAGAATTTGCTCAAAGCTTGCCGCTACTAAATTTAAGGAAAATATTGAAATCCAAGGCATCGGGAAGTCCTCAACAAATTTTAAATACAAAACCTCCACTAATATCAAATCGCAGCAAAGTGAATTCGAGCTTCCGCTAGCACTTTGCATAACCCCTCAGATTGCGTATCAACCAGACCCTCAAATAGATATTTCTTCTTGGAATATTCCAAGTAATATTGTTCTCGCAGACGACGAATTTCATGTACCAAGAAAAATTGATTTGTTGTTGGGAACGGAAACGTTCTTTAGCCTCTTGTCAGTCGGCCAAATCAAGCTTGGAACCAATTTACCAATTTTGCAAAAGACTTTACTAGGATGGGTTGTATCGGGTCGTTACCAATCAAACAATAATTCACATCAACGTTCATGCCTATTTTCAGCCAATGACTCTGTGGATTTCAAGATGGAAAAATTATGGAGGATTGAAGAAGTTGCAGTTAATCCCGAGCCTTGGACGCGCGAACAAATAACTTGCGAGCAATTATACAGAACTACTGTTGCAAGAAATCAAACTGGCAGAATAGTCGTAAAAATTCCCTTCAAGGATGATCCCTCCTGCTTAGGCGACTCTTACACAACGGCACTAAGACGCTTCAACTCTCTAGAACGTCGCTTAAAAAAATCATCGAATTTGAAAGAGCAATATGTAGATTTTATGGCCGAATACGAGCGACTGGGACATATGAGCATCGTGGAGAATCCAAATTTGAACGAACCACACTATTTCATCTCACATCATTCTGTTTTGAAGCCCACCAGCACAACAACAAAACTTCGTGTCGTTTTTGACGCTTCCTGTCGGACCACATCACAGAAATCTCTTAACGACATTCAGTTGGTTGGTCCTACTATTCAAAGTGAGTTAATTCTTCTTCTTCTTCTTTTTCGTCTATACAGATTCGTGCTTACTGCCGATATAGTAAAGATATACAGCCAAGTACTTGTTGATCACAGTGATAGACGTTTTCAATACATTATGTGGAGGAGTTCACCGGCGGAAGAAATTCGTACCTATCAACTCAACACGGTAACTTACGGAATGGCTTCGGCACCGTATCTGGCTATACAAAGTCTACTATATTTGGTTGAGCAACATCAAGATCAGTTTCCACTTGGATCTAATATCGTTAAATCATCATTTTACTTCGATGATTTGTTGTGCGGCTCAGATAGTTTAGCTGAACTTCTACAAATAAAGGAAGAGTGTATAGATTTGTTAGCGTTGGGTGGATTCGAATTATCAAAATGGCATTCGAACCATCATCAAATTAGACAAGATAACAGTGCCAAAAATCTTAACTTGGACGAATCGGTTACCAACGCCTTAGGCATGCGATGGGACCAAACACAGGATATATTTTTGTTTTCGTTTGAACCAAAGAAAGGACCACCAAGTCGAATAACGAAGCGAACCATCCTTTCAATTGCATCATCTTTGTTCGATCCGCTTGGATTGTTGGCTCTTATTGTGATTTTATCTAAAATTTTGTTGCAGGAAATTTGGATGCTTAAGCTGTGGGATGAATCCGTGCCTCAGAATATTCATTCTGCTTGGAAAGATTTTCTCACAAACATATCTAACTTATCATCGTTGAAAGTCCCGAGGTATTGCCTCTCGACAGACACCCAGTCTCTTCAGTTGCATGGCTTTTGTGATGCTTCGATAAGAGCATATGGATGTGCAATATACACCCGCACAGTTAACAAGTTCGGAGATGTTTTCGTTCAATTATTCACCGCAAAGTCCAGAGTAGCCCCAATTAAGAAACAGTCGTTGCCAAAACTATAACTTTGCGGCGCTCTCCTGTTAGCTCATCTTTTTTCAAAAATCAAATAAATTTTTTCTACTAAATCTTTTGACGTTTTTTTATGGACAGACTCTCAAGTGGTCTTGCATTGGTTAAGGATGCACTCAGTAACGCTTTCGGCATTCGTTGGAAACCGGGTTTCGGAAATACAAGATTTAACATCAGGAGCCCATTGGAAGCACGTTCCATTTCATAGAAATCCTGCAGACATAGTTTCCAGAGGGTGCACTGTGGAAGAGCTCGGCAGCTCGATTTGGTATACTGGACCTGAATTTTTGTACAAAACCATGGAGGCTTGGCCAAAAAACAAAGACAAGTGCGTCGATATGAAAATTATAGAAAGCGAAAAAAGAAAATCGGCGTTTGGCACAATTATAAACAGCAATTATATCCTTCAAGTCGTTGATATATTAGCAGCATTAGATTAATCAGTTGGATGTTTAGATTTGTGAATACACTTCTACACCATGGTGACTATAATGATTCAATATCTCCAGCAGAGAGAAAGCACCCATTACTATTACCCAGCAAATGCGAATTTACAATCAAATACGTGCGACACCTGCACTATAAGCATTACCATGCAGGAACAAAAGCGCTTGTAGCGCTGATAAGGCTTAAATTTTGGTTGATCAACGCGCGCGACGTGGCAAGGCAAGTGGTCAGGTCATGCATACATTGTGTACGGTACAAGCCGAAACTGATGCAACAAGTCATGGGACATCTTCCAGTTGAGCGATTAACTCCGTCACGTCCTTTCGCCAGTTAGCGACGCTGTACACACGTACATACATATATACCACACAAGTTAGCGACGCTGTATACACATACTATAGCATGCCTGCTAAATGTTTTCAGTTTAAGTATCTTTAAGGGATAACATACCCTTTGTCCTTCAAGTGAACAAACAAAGAAACATATTCTTTGTTCGTTTCATAACTAACACTAGCCATAAGATAACAATAGACTAGACACATTAACAAATTCCAAATAACTACATAATTAACAGGCAGACAAATACAAACACCGTTTAAGGTCACTAATAGAAATAGTATAAATAGCTCTAAGATAAATGTACAGAACTCAGTCTTTAGATAATCAATAAAGCACGCGTTTCAGCGACAGCAAACGAGATTCTTTTGTACTCATAACTGGGGGCTCAACCGTTTTAAAGCCACTTCTATAATTAAATGCGAAAATTATAGAAAAAGCAAATTCCACGGGAAATAAGATTTCCAACACTAGCATTTGGAAAAAGTGTTTAAAAAATTAATGTAAAGAGAAAACTGAATTCACGGGAATAAAGACTTCCAGCACTAGATTTTTGAAAAAGTGCTTAAAATTCGGCAACAAAATTCCTGAAAAAATCGGAATAATATTAAACTGGTTTCACAAAAAAAAGCGACAAAACTCCTTCGATTTAACACGTTTGTCATCGGACACAGAAATGAACGCACAGGAGATCGCCACTATGAGAGCACAACTCGATTCTGTACTCATCCAACAACAACAGATGGTGAGTTCCATCGCAACTCTGCAAACACCCAACGTCACAACCACCAACCAATATCCGGACTGTGTTCCAAATATCACTGATGCATCACAGATTAACCTAGAAATATTCAAGGCACTTCCAGTGTTCACAGGCGACATAAACCACTATAGGTCATGGAGGAAACGTGCCTGGACTCACATGGAGAATATAAAAAATTACGCTACAACACCCGCATATTACACGGCACTCTCGATTGTGCATTCGAGAATTCAAGGAGAGGCGGCCGATATATTAGTTAATCACGATACAAAGTTTAATTTTTACTCCATGATTAACCGTCTCGATTGCACATATGCGGACCAGAGACCTCTGTATGTGCTGCTCGAAGCAATGAAAAGAATAACACAGGGGAAAAGGACATTGACGGAGTTCCATAGCGAAGTTAGTAAATCGCTTAATCTTGCTCTGACCAAAATTGAAATGAATAGCCCAGGGGATCCGTCAACAATGAAAGAGTACGCAAACCAAGAGGCTGTACGGACATTCATTCACGGTCTGAACAGCAAATATACCAAGGGCACCCTCTATACCCACAATCCAAAGGACCTGGAAACAGCTTACGCCATCGCAAGCACGATTTATCACGACAATGTGAACCTAAAATTCGATGGCCCACAATACAAACAGTATACTACATCGCAGTACCAAAACTCAAGTGAAAGATATCGCAACGAACCACAAAGGTACAAACCTAACGTGCAGGTGCAATACAATCAAACCGCACCTAGCCAACAATACGAACCAATGGATGTAGATTCATCACAGCAATACATGAGATCCGCAAATTACAACAGGTATCATTCCGCACCACAACAAAAAAGTTATGACCGCCAAATACAAGGACTACCTCCAAACAACCCATTTCGCGGGGATCCACAGAAAAGGGAAAGAAATCCTTCATCCAGAAATGTGCCACAGAAAGTACAACGTGTCAACCAAACACGCGACGAAGAATTAACATCGCTTGCGGCAGAATATGAAAATGAGGAATACGAAACAGGCAGCGTTTTTTTAGGCGTATGAACGATTTACCGTGTCTGCAACGCCACTGCAGGGATACAGGTAAACTTATCAACATTCTTATTGATACCGGAGCAACGAACAATTATATTAGCACAAGATGCAATATAGGTAAGCCAATTAAAATTAAGCCAGTAAAAGTGAAAACCCTCCATGGTTACTCAATAACCAAATCAAAAAAAATTATTACATTATTAGAGCATAATCTCACATTTTTTGAAACGGATGCATTAGAAGAATTTGATATGCTTCTGGGTGAACAGGGACTTAGGAAAATTAAAGCAGAGATCAATCTTTTCGAGTACAAGCTCAGTTATAAATATAGGGCCAAGAAAGAAAGTGAATCTGCGCAAAAAATAAATTATACGGTAAATAGTGAAAAGCATAAAGCAGAAATCGAAGAAATTATGCAAAAAAATGAAAGTACAAATGAAGTGCTCCCCTATACTACAGCGATACAAGCTACCATTAGGACGAAATCCGAAGATCCTATTTGGACCAAGCAATATCCGTACCCTATGTCAGATAACGACTTTATTAATAAAGAAATTAATCAACTCTTAGAAAATAACATAATTCAGCCCAGTAAAAGTCCATACAACTCACCCATTTGGACAGTCGCTAAAAAAGGTACCGATGAAGAAGGGAAACCCAAGCGCAGAATGGTTGTAGACTTTCAGAAGCTAAACGCTCAAACTATCACAGATAGATACCCAATACCTGATGTGGCTATGACCATACAGAATTTAGGTAATGCAAAGGTATTTACAACTTTAGATTTAGAGTCTGGCTTCCATCAGATCCTTATTAAAGAATCCGACAGGGAAAAAACCGCCTTTAGTGTAAATGGAGCTAAATACGAATTCCTACGTATGCCGTTCGGCTTGAAAAATGCTCCATCAATTTTTCAAAGATGCGTAGATGATATTTTGAGACCCTATATCGGCAAGTTCGCATACGTTTATATAGACGACGTTCTCATCTACTCTTCCTCTCACGAAGAACATATCGAACACATCCGCATAATCATAAACGCACTTCACCAGGCCAACATGAAGATCTCCAACGAGAAATCTCACTTCTTCCAGGACTCAGTAGAATATTTAGGGCATATAATTAAATATAACAGGATCACAGTTGATCCTTCAAAAATACAAACCATTAAAGATTTCCCTATTCCCACAACGCTTAAGGAACTCAGATCCTTCCTAGGCCTTGCGAGTTATTATCGAAAATTTATACAGAACTTCGCAGCCATAGTCAAGCCACTTACCACGTTCCTCAGAGGAGAGAACGGCGGCATATCCAAGAATCAAAGTGCAAAAATAAAAATCAGCTTAGACGAACGTGCACTAGAAGCATTGAACAGAATAAAAGAAGAACTACAAGCCCAGGTTGAACTCTTCCAACCAAATTTTACCAAACCCTTCGAATTAACCACAGATGCTAGCAATTACGCTATAGGAGCCGTATTATCTCAAAACCAAAAACCCATATCATTTATTTCACGAACACTCAGCGAAACAGAACAAAATTACCCCACGAATGAGAAAGAGTTACTAGCAATTGTATGGTCACTACAGAAACTGCGGAATTACTTATATGGTATAGCAGATTTAACCATTTATACTGACCACCAATCCTTAATCTTCTCCATATCAGAAAAAAACCCCAATACAAAACTAAAAAGATGGAAAAATTTCATTGAAGAATACGGTGCAAAGCTTGTTTACAAACCGGGACATCAGAATGTTGTCGCTGATGCACTTTCTCGCCAGCAAATAAATAACACAACGAATTCTGATGACTCCCAACATTCGGCTCAAAGCTCCCCAACGCAAAAACTCAAACGAGTAAAGCAGCCATTAAACTTCTTTAGGAATCAAATTATTATAAAAAAATCAGATGAAAACCTCGTCGAAACATCCTCACAAAATATATTTTCTAATTGCAGACATACGCTTTTTTTCAACACCAAACCCGAATTGCTAGACAGACTAAAAAATATAATTCGGCCAAAGGTCACTAACGCACTTCATATAGACGAACAAATACTATTTTACGTCGAAAACGACATTATCAACAAATTTCCGACTGTATCAATTGTTTTAGCACAAAAAATTACGGACGATGTCACCGATAACGAGCAACAACAGCAAATCATACAAAACACACACAGACGTGCTCATAGAAACTACAAAAATAATGCTCAGGAAATTTCGCTTAGATACTACTGGCCAAACATACGTGACGCTTGTAAGAAAGAAGTACAAGACTGTGAAATATGTCTTTCCAACAAATACGAACGCCGGCCAAATAAACAACCAATAGGTTCAGCACCAATACCGAAACAGGTAGGCGAATATATACACTTAGACTTATTTTTTATGAGCAATAATATGTACATTAGTTCAACTGACAAATACTCAAAATTCTGCCATTTGAGACAAATACCCTCAAAAAAGGACACATACAAATACATTGACGAGATACTATCGCAAATATACCCAAACGCAAAGTATGTAATGACTGATAACGAGTCTACATTTACTGGCATATGTGCACAACAAATATACAAGCGACTACAAATAACGCATACAAAAACTCCAGCCTACCATTCGACAACAAACGGTCAAGTTGAACGGACGCATAGCACGATTATTGAACTCGCGAAAGTTTTAGCACATCAACACAGTTCGGCACCTGATGAACAGATATTCGAAGCAGTCCGACAATACAACAAGACAATCCATTCCGTAACAAACGAGAAACCCGAGGACGTGTTCTTCAATCAAAGGGGGTATCCTAACATCAAGGAACGTCTCCAACAAAACCAAGAAAGAGTTTTGCGATCCCATAACCGCAATCGCAAACAACTAACCTACAAAGAGGGAGACGTTATATACTCCAAGACGCACAGAAGGAATAAAAACGTAAAAAAATACGCAAAACACATAGTTAAGGAAGATAACGGGAAAACGATAACGACCACTAAAAGAGTAATTATACATAAGGATAATATCAGGGTAAAAGCATGCACGGAATAGTATTTATTTCACTTTTCTCTATCGTACTTTGCGATAGCATAATTGATTTAACCAATAGGAAATATGTACTTGTAGAAACAGATCCTGTTTATATATATCAGGACACAGCTTTCTTGTATCACATATCAAACCTTTCAAAAATAATCGCGCCGTACGAAAGTATAATGAAATCATCATACAATCTAGAAAACCAACCTGAAACTCAAATATTAGTGAACAAAATAGAATCTCTGAAAAGTCAACTCATTCCAAATATTTATAGACCCAAAAGATCACTTAATTTTCTTGGCTCCATGTTAAAATTCATCACTGGCACACCAGACCACGATGATTTGGTAGAAATCAAAGCTTCACTTAATATGCTAATAGAAAATAATAATAAGCAAAGAACAATTAATTCACAGTTCGAAAGAATACTCGAAACCCTTGATCCCAAGGCAATTACCGAAAACATTGTTATATCGGAAATTTATAATGAACTCCAATCAATAACTAATACTATAAATTTTGCTAAAACTAATAATTTTTACTCTGGCACACTAAACTTAAAAGATGTATATGATTTAATAAAGCATGAAAAGTTGGATCTTCCATTAATTAATATATTAGAATATGCAGACATTCATATCTGTTACCTGCAAGAAGCAATTATAACAATATACAAATATCCTATCCTCGAAACTAAATGTAGCCTATTTAATGTATACCCTCTAGCACATAAGCATGGTAAAATTAATTTAGACCCTAAGATCGCAAAATGTAACAATTATCAAAGAATATCTAAATGCAAAAATTATATGAGTAACTTTATTTGTAAGTTAGAACCCTCTGATAATTGTACGATGAAAATATTAGAAGATAAGTCAGCCCAATGCGAAACAATCCATGAAAATAATGCTCCACTCCGCATCCTAGAGAATGGATATATTTTGACAGATTACCTGCATACTTGGAACAACATACCTATATCAGGCCCTAAACTGATACATTTTAATGAATCCACAAACATCGATAATATCACGTACTACAATCATCAAAAACAACTCAGAGAAATCATACACAATAAACACAACGAAAAATTCGAAGTACTCCGTATCCTTTCCTCAAATTCAATCTACAAATTCAGTAATATCCAAAAACTCTCAACATTTTTGATACCTATTGAAGAAAACCCAGTACAGTTCACGTTCTTGATCATAATGGGATTTCTTACCTTAGTAGTCATCGTTTATGGTATTGTAAATCTCTGCCGATACCACGAAAATAGAAAAGTGCTTAACAGACAAAGGCAAATTGATGAGTTGTACGAAATCGAAATGAAGCGTCTTCAACAGCAACAGCAGCAGCGTAGCGAGGACGCTCCGTTTTAAGAGGGAGGAGAGTTAGCGACGCTGTACACACGTACATACATATATACCACACAAGTTAGCGACGCTGTATACACATACTATAGCATGCCTGCTAAATGTTTTCAGTTTAAGTATCTTTAAGGGATAACATACCCTTTGTCCTTCAAGTGAACAAACAAAGAAACATATTCTTTGTTCGTTTCATAACTAACACTAGCCATAAGATAACAATAGACTAGACACATTAACAAATTCCAAATAACTACATAATTAACAGGCAGACAAATACAAACACCGTTTAAGGTCACTAATAGAAATAGTATAAATAGCTCTAAGATAAATGTACAGAACTCAGTCTTTAGATAATCAATAAAGCACGCGTTTCAGCGACAGCAAACGAGATTCTTTTGTACTCATAACTCGCCCGATGCGGTATTGATTTTTGTGGACCAGTTGATGTATATCTACGTATTAGAGGCAAGATACCATACAAAGCATATATCGCAATTTTCGTTTGCTTTGCTACCAAGGCAGTATATATAGAAGTCGTCTCGAACCTTTCTACTGATGCATTTTTGGCATCCTTGAAACGAATGATGGGAAGAAGAGGTTTGCCATCTGACATATTCTGTGACAATGCTACAAATTTTGTTGGCGCTTGTAATAAACTGTTGGATTTAAAATCATTTTTGAATTTTGATACTTAGAGAAAATTGACAAAGGTTTACACAGCGATGGATACCATGACGACGTTTCGGACTTTCCAGGGTCCACATCAGATGGATTTTCGGACACAGAACTACTGTGTCTGCACCGAAGCGGTTAAAGCAATTGCTTATAACAAATCAGCTACGATGCCCTGTAGTATTTCTAAGTCAACTTTCTTATAAGCGTGCCAATTTCATACCTTTAGACATAAGACCGCGACATATTTTCCATATGATACACGGAATATGAGTATATTATTAGACGTGCATATTTATGCAGAAGCACACTGAGGTTTTTAATTTGCATTCCTTCATACCACTTTTTTGTGTATTATTGGTTTGCTCTACCTATGGTGTGTACTTATGTATCAATTATGAATGTTTCTTATTGGAGTTTAGCTCGAAAAATTGTTTATACCTGTTGTACTTTTTACTAATACTAGAGTATTCTAATTTTTGATGTTACGAAATTTTTATGAATTTTGATACTTAGAGAAAATTGACAAAGATTTACACAGCGACGGATACCATGACGACGTTTCGGACTTTCCAGGGTCCACATCAGATGGATTTTCGGACACAGAACTACTGTGTCTGCACCGAAGCGGTTAAAGCAATTGCTTATAACAAATCAGCTACGATGTCCTCTAGTATTTCTAAGTCAACTTTCTTATAAGCGTGCCAATTTCATACCTTTAGACATAAGACCGCGACATATTTTCCATATGATACACGGAATATGAGTATATTATTAGGCGTGCATATTTATGCAGAAGTACACTGAGGTTTTTAATTTGCATTCCTTTATACCACTTTTTTCTTTATTATTGGTTTGATCTACCTATGGTGTGTACTTATGTATCAATTATGAATGTTTCTTATTGGAGCTTAGCTCGAAAAATTGTTAATACCTGCTGTACTTTTTACTAGTACTAGGGTATTCTAATTTTTGATGTTACGAAATTTTTATGAATTTTGATACTTAGAGAAAATTGACAAAGATTTACACAGCGATGGATACCATGACGACGTTTCGGACTTTCCAGGGTCCACATCAGATGGATTTTCGGACACCGAACTACTGTGTCTGCACCGAAGCGGTTAAAGCAATTGCTTATAACAAATCAGCTACGATGCCCTGTAGTATTTCTAAGTCAACTTTCTTATAAGCGTGCCAATTTCATTCCTTTAGACATAAGACCGCGACATATTTTCCATATGATACACGGAATATGAGTATATTATTAGGCGTGCATATTTATGCAGAAGCACACTGAGGTTTTTAATTTGCATTCCTTCATACCACTTTTTTGTGTATTTTCGTAACATCAAAAATTAGAATACCCTAGTACTAGTAAAGAGTACAGCAGGTATAAACAATTTTTCGAGCTAAGCTCCAATAAGAAACATTCATAATTGATACATAAGTACACACCATAGGTAGAGCAAACCAATAATACACAAAAAAGTGGTATGAAGGAATGCAAATTAAAAACCTCAGTGTGCTTCTGCATAAATATGCACGTCTAATAATATACTCATATTCCGTGTATCATATGGAAAATATGTCGCGGTCTTATGTCTAAAGGTATGAAATTGGCACGCTTATAAGAAAGTTGACTTAGAAATACTACAGGGCATCGTAGCTGATTTGTTATAAGCAATTGCTTTAACCGCTTCGGTGCAGACACAGTAGTTCTGTGTCCGAAAATCCATCTGATGTGGACCCTGGAAAGTCCGAAACGTCGTCATGGTATCCATCGCTGTGTAAATCTTTGTCAATTTTCTCTAAGTATCAAAATTCATAAAAATTTCGTAACATCAAAAATTAGAATACCCTAGTACTAGTAAAAAGTACAGCAGGTATAAACAATTTTTCGAGCTAAGCTCCAATAAGAAACATTCATAATTGATACATAAGTACACACCATAGGTAGAGCAAACCAATAATACACAAAAAAGTGGTATGAAGGAATGCAAATTAAAAACCTCAGTGTGCTTCTGCATAAATATGCACGCCTAATAATATACTCATATTCCGTGTATCATATGGAAAATATGTCGCGGTCTTATGTCTAAAGGTATGAAATTGGCACGCTTATAGAAAGTTGACTTAGGGCCGCTTGCATAAAAGCTGATAACGACTAACCGGAGTTTAATTGACGTATTTTGTATGGTTAGCTGTCAAGTTAATCACCGATTAGGCTTAATCGGCTTTTATGCAAGTGGCCCTTAGAAATACTACAGGGCATCGTAGCTGATTTGTTATAAGCAATTGCTTTAACCGCTTCGGTGCAGACACAGAAGTTCTCGGTCCGAAAATCCATCTGATGTGGACCCTGGAAAGTCCGAAACGTCGTCATGGTATCCATCGCTGTGTAAATCCATAAAAATTTCGTAACATCAAAAATTAGAATACCCTAGTACTAGTAAAAAGTACAGCAGGTATAAACAATTTTTCGAGCTAAGCTCCAATAAGAAACATTCATAAAATCATTTTTATTCAAAAAAGAAACTCAGGACTCAATTATTAATTATTGTGCTAATGAGTTTATCAATTTTAATTTTATTCCACCCAGAGCACCTCATTTTGGCGGGATTTGGGAAGCGGCCGTGAGATCTAAACTAAACTACATACTGTTGAAGCGAATAGACGTGTTTTCTTGTGCTACTTTAGCTTTTATAATTTCTACTTAGTTTGCTAAATTAATTCGCCTTTTTTTATAAAATGGATAACTGCTTTAAATGCAATAATCAATGTTTACTGAATGACTCTATAATTTGTGGCATTTGTTCTAACAAAGTTCATGTGAATTGTTCTAATTTTATGGATAATGCAATTAATTTGCTCAAAAACAACAAAAACATTATGTATAAATGTGACAAATGTGTTGCTTTATTTTCGCGCGCCAAAATATAAAAAGCTCTCAAAAGTGTTGATACACTACAAAATTTCTTTAAAGTTCTCACAGCAAGTGAGAGGGAATCTGAGCTTACGGTCGATTCCAACAATGCAATGCGTACGCGCTCAAAAACTAAGGCTGGTGCATCTAAGGCAATACAAAATCAATCATCTCCTCTGCCATCGCCCGCTGCTCAGCTTGTGCATTCTGCTGACGGCGCTGAGAGATGTTCACTATCTACTCTATGTGTGGGTGCTAATGACAATATTAATTGTATGACTGCAAACAATGAACCTGTGCATTCTGCTGAGATCGCTGAGACAAATACACTACCCACTCTACCTGAGGGTGTTAATAGCAATTCTGCTTGTGTTACTACAAATAATGATGCTGTTAACTCTAATGGCGTTATCTCTCAAACGTTTGCTGATGCCGCTGCCTCTGCTGCTGAACGTTTTTCATCGAATGCTGTCGGTATACAGGGACAGAGAGAAACTGCGTTTAAAACAATTGTTGATAAGTCATATAATGTTGTCAGTGGTACTAATGCTAATTCTGATTTGGATGTTTTCGTGCGATACAGATGGCTTCACTTATCTTCTTTTAGGCCGTCTGTTAAAGAGGATAACATTATTCATTATATTTCTCAACATACCAACATCGATCCATCAAGAATTGCTTGCTTTGCATTAAACAAAAGGGATGCTGATATTAACTCTCTTGTATCTCTAGAATCAGTGACTAAAGAAACGGAAACCTTTGTCCAGGAGATGAGTAAAGAAGCATACGTTCTCCTAGCCCACAATTTCATTGCTAAAGAACAAACGAATGTTTTCAGTTTGAAATTATTGCGATGTTGCTTCAGCAAAAATTTATTTCAAGTGAAAAATTTTGCTATACAATTTTCTATATTTCTGATACAAACAAAAGCTTGCTGCTGTAATATTTATACATAAGTGTAAAGTATAAAGTAACTAAGTTCATAAATTGCTTGGGTGGTGAGGAAATGGGTATAAAATAAAAGTGTTAATACATTTTTAAAATGTTTTCAAATAGAAAACAATTACAAAAAGTATTCTTAATGCTGGCGAAGCATTATGGAGGGCTGTGTAACGCTGCGACGATCCTACAACCCGTTGCCCGTATCCTACAACCCAAAACTAAAAAATTAATTTCTCGAGAAAATCAAAAAACACCTTCCCAATTTTTTCAAAATTTTTAGAGGATAATATAAGCTATAAAATATATATTTTTTTATAAAAATCGGTGCTCGCTTTCTATTAAAAAAACAACAACAAAAAATATTTTTTTTAACAAATTAGTCAAAAATTTTTTTTTTTTTATTTTAAAAATTGTTCAAGTAAACTTCAATATTTCCCCTACAATTTGTGCATACAACTTTTTTTTCTACGATTAATAGATAAGGAGATAAAAATTTTTGAAAAAAAAGTAGCTAAAAAATTAAATTTGCAATATCTTGCAAAATAATTGAAATTTTGCAAAACTTTTGGGTGTACTTCAAAAGCATCCTAACCACAACAAATTGACCAAGTATGAACAAAATCTGAGATTCAAAAGTTCTTCCAGCCATGGAACGCCTCTTGAGTTTCTTTCAAATTACGTGTCTTATCTACTGACTATAATAAGGTTTTTGATGCTTCTCTGTGGCCAACAAATGTCTCTGTTAGACCTTTTAGGTTTTTTCCAAAGCGGGACCAAAATACGCAGGAAACTTAGATTCAATTGAAACCATACAAGTTAGTCATAATAAGCGAATTCGTAATATGCATCTTAATCAAAACCTCAAAATTTATTATCAAAATATGTCTGGTATGAGAACGAAAGCTAATTCTATTTTTGCTGCTACATCTCAATGTGATTATGACGTCATCGTGTTGATAGAGACATGGCTTAATGCTGATTTCTGCAGTGAAGAGTTCTTTAATAGAAGCTTTTATTCTGTTTTTCGAAGAGACAGAGATGGTGTGGCAACGAATACTACGCGTGGTGGGGGTGTTTTGATAGCAGTAAAGTCTATTCTATGTGCTGCTGCAGTAACTTTAAGTAATACTGATTCCTGTATTGAGCAATTATGTGTGTCAATTTCGAGTGGTGATGATTTGCTTTTCATTTGTGTTTCTTATATTCCTCCTAATAGCTCTGATAGTTTGTATTTTGATCATATTGATAATATTTTAAATTTAAATCTCCCGAATGATAATGCGCAACTTTGTGTTTTGGGTGATTTTAATTTTAATAAAATTGCTTGGTCTACTATTGCTGATGAAGATATGCTTATTCCAAGTAATGTGAATAGTTGTAGTGAAATATGCGTAATTGATGGGTTATTTGGTATACAATTAATGCAAATTAATGGCTTTCTGAATGAGTTGAGCAGGATTTTGGATCTTATTTTCATTAGTCCTGATTTAAAATTTCAATTGTGTAAATCCGTGGTTCCTTTATCTGTAACTGATAAACACCACATAAATATCCAAATCTTACCCCCTGACTTGATGCTTAAATTCGATTACTCGCGGTGTAATTTTGATCTTGTTAATGATCTAATATTAATTGAGAATTGGCCAACCTTATTTGCAGATCGGTCTCTAACTGATTGTTTTGACATTTTTAAGAGTAAAATAAGTTGTATATCTTTCGGAAATATTCCACGTTTATCGCCAAGGGTCCATAAACTACCCTGGCATAATCGGAACTTAAAAAAATTAAAGAATCTTCGTAACAAATTTCATAAGCTTTTTAAATGTTCTGGCAATTTGCAACACAAAGTAATGTATGAGAAATATTTGACTGAGTTCAACTGTCTAAATAAATTTCTTTACAAAAATTATTTACTCGGGTTTGAAATGAATATTAAATCTAATCCCAAGGCTTTTTGGAGTTTTGTAAATTCAAAACGCTCTTCGTCAGTTATTCCGTCCATAGTGTCTTATAATGGAATGAGTGCAAGCACAGCTAATGAAAGGGCAAATCTGTTTGCTGAATTTTTTAAATCTAATTTTGTTGATAATGGTGTTCAGAGGGATACTTCTAGTGTTGAGCAATTAGCCTCTTCGCTTGATTTTGGCTTCCTAGTTTTAACTGAGGAAGACATTTTCGCAGCTATTAAAGACCTAAAATGCTCCAAGCAATTAGATGCTCATAATATCTCTGCTTTTTTTCTCAAACAATGCACGTCATCTATAGTGCATCCGCTACTTTTGTTGTTTAACTTGTCTCTTAGGTCAGGTTATTTTTTGGACGAATGGAAAGTGACCTCTGTTACTCCAGTTTTCAAGAGTGGAAGTAAGAATCTGGTTTCAAACTATCGTCCTATCTCTAAAATTACTAATATTGCTAAATTATTTGAAAAAATCATTAGCTCTAAAATATCATTTGCTATCAAGCCTTATATTTCGATATCTCAGTATGGTTTTATACCGGGCAGATCTACGGTCACTAATTTAACTGTTTTCTCAAATTTTTGTATCTCAGCCTTTGTGGACGGCTTTCAGGTAGATACAATCTATACTGATTTGTCAAAAGCATTTGATAGAGTGTCTCACGACTTATTAATTAAAAAACAAGTAAGGAAAGCTGTCTTCGGCTGTGCCGAAGGCTAAATACCTTTCATGAATAAGCGTCACGATTTTCACTGTTTGATCCCCAGTACAGCCTGTGTGAATTTAACTTTAGCTCATACCGAAATTATCGGAGCTATCAATTATATGGGGACGATGTGTTATATTGGTCCAATCTCATTGATTTTTAACATCGACATTCCACATTCTAAAATAGCAACATTTACGAAATTTCACGTTCCTACCGATATAATTACAGGAGTTATCTACCAAAATCCGTTTATCGGAACAATGGATTGTATGGGGGCTATGTGAAATATTTATCCCATTTCAATGATTTTCAACATCGATATTTTACATATAAAAATAGCGATGCTTCCAAAATTTCGCGTTCCTATGTGTTTAATTACAGGACTTATAGCCCAAAATCCGCTTATCGGAATAATCGATTGTATGGGAGCTATGTGAAATATTTATGCCATCTCAATGATTTTCAACATCGATATTTCGCATATAAAAATAGCGATACTTCCAAAATTTCACGTTCCTACCTATATAATTACAGGAGTTATCTACCAAAATCCGTTTATCGGAACAATCGATTATATGGGGGCTATGTGAAATATTTATCCAATCTCGATGATTTTCAACATCGATATTTCATATATAAAAATAGCAATACGTCCAAAATTTCACGTTCCTACGTGTTTAATTACAGGAGTTATAGCCCAAAATCCGTTTATCGGAATAATCGATTGTATGGGAGCTATGTGAAATATTTATCCCATCTCTATGAGTTTCAACATCGATATTTCACATATAAAAATAGCAATACTTACAAAATTTCACGTTCCTACGTGTTTAATTACAGGAGTTATAGCCCAAAATCCGTTTATCGGAATAATCGATTGTATGGGAGCTATGTGAAATATATATCCCATCTCTATGATTTTCAGCATCGATATTTCACATATCAAAATAGCAACACTTATAAAATTTCAAGTTCCTTCGTGTTTAATTACAGGAGTTATAGCCCAAAATCCGTTTATCGGAATAATCGGTTGTATGGGAGCTATATGTTATATTGGTCCGATCTTGCTGGTTCCGACAAATGATTCCTATATTGGAAAATGGTGGCCGCATACCAAATTTCAGCCAAATATCTCAAAAACTGAGGGACTAGTTTGCGTTCAAACAGACAGACAGACAGACAGACAGACGGACAGACGGACAGACGGACATGGCTAAATCAACTCATCTCGTCATCCTGATCATTTCGGTATACTTATTGATGGGTCTATCTCTTCTTCTTCTGATATTTACAAACATCGGACCAAAGTTATAATACAATTTCATGTTCATGAAAGGTATAAAAATTTTAAAAAGATTACAAGCTGCTCTGATATGGAAATTATGCAAAATGAGGTTAACAAGTTCCAGGAATGGTGTGATCGAAATTTGCAAATGATCAATATCGATAAATGCTGCTCGGTCACCTTCAACAAAATTAGATTTTCACTCATATCTTCGTATTCTATTTCTGGTTCTGTCCTCAGTTCTAGTTATAAAATCAAAGACCTTGGGGTTGTTTTTGATTCGAATTTCACTTTTATTGAGCACCTGAATTACATCATACCTAAAGCATATTCCTCTTTAGCTTTCATTAGACGAAATAGTTCAGAATTTAAGGATCCTTATACTAAAAAATTACTGTTTAGTACATTTGTTCGGTCCAAATTGGAATATGCTTCTATAATCTGGAATCCTTTTTATGAAGTGCATTCCAATAGACTTGAACGTATACAAAAAAAGTTTCTAAAATTTGCATTATCCAGCGTTAGGTTTGATATGCCTATTCCGTCTTATGTTCCGCGGTGCAGACTGATCAGTCTGCATACTCTTGCCAGTAGGCGATTGATATCTGGCTTAGTTTTTTTACGAGATGTTCTCAATGGGACTATTGATTGCCCGTTTTTATTGCGTTGTATTAAACTCAATGTTCCCGCTAGAAACTTGCGGCATCATGATTTTTTTGCTATCGACCTCTGCAGAACAAGGTATGCTCAAAATGAACCAATTATCAGGCTACTAGCGGAATTTAATTTGTTATGTAGAGAAATATATTTAGATATATTTGAAAATCGCAATGTATTTAAAGAAAATCTTTGTTTGTACTATTTTTAATTTAATTAAAACCTATGTACGTCTTAGTCTGTAAGGTTTGTAAACCATAGACTTAATAAATAAATATAAATCAGCAAAGGGCCATCTACGGCGCAGCATTTGAAACTCACGTCTAACCTACGAAGAACTCACAACAGTTTTGGTGGAAATCGAAGCGGCAATGAATTCTCGACCAATAGCACCATTGTCATCGGATCCTAATGATTTTGAAGCATTGACTCCGGGCCATTTCATCATTGGCGATGCATTAAAGGCACTTCCAGAGCGAAACGAATCATTCAAAGTAAACCACTCACAACAATGGGCACAAATAACTGCAATTAAGCTAAACTTTTGGAAGCAATGGTCACAAGAATACATCAACGAATTACAAGTACGCTCAAAGTGTTTTAAAGATCGGCCAAACATCAACAACAACACCTTGGTCGTCATACATGAGGACAACCTACCTCCACAAAAATGGCTTATGGGAGGAATAGTGAACTGCATATCAGGAAAAGACTCGAAAGTTCGTGTGGTTGACGTTCGTACATCAAAGGGAATTATTCGGCGCCCCATTCACAAGTTGGCTATTTTACCAGTTTGAAATGTCTTTCAACGGGGCCGGGATGTTGGGTCACCGATTAAGAACCACTGCATGCCAGTTCGCTCACACAATTTAAAACTCTATTTTTTAATTTATAATTTTAGGCCACGACTATCGCGGTCACTGACTTGAATTACCGATATTTGCTGCCAGTTATGCCAGTACATGTTATTAGTGTAGCCTAACGCTAGTAACTCAACTATTGTTCAATTTCTTAATCTCTTTGTCATCTCATTTGCCTTGCCTAAAATCATGTAACTACATATACACATACTTATTCCATGTTGGAAGGTGCAATTATGTATGCAGCAACAACTGTATTGTTTTGTATAAGAGAATCTGTGCGGACTAACTATTGAAACTTATGTATTTAGGAAAGTGGATTCGTGAAATAAAAATTAGTCTAACTGCTGACCACCGTGTGTTCATTTCGTTACGGATCATAGACATTACATTGGTTTGTAAAACGGATCATAGACATTCACATTGGTTAGGAAAACGCTTCTAACCCTACAGATACACAAATTTATTAACTAAAATTTATATTCATAAATTTTAAATTTAAAACCATTTTTATTGTTATTGAATTTATGAAAAGAAAGAATTTTAAGACCAAAATAAATAGGTAAAAAAATTAGTTTTATGTACGTACTTTTCAAAAACTTATTTTTTTTTCTTGTTTTAGTTTTAATTTTTCTGGTTTTTTTGTATAGTCAAATAGTTTTTAGAACTTAAGACATTATTAAAATGAAATAAGTAACATTGAATTATAAAGGTTAAAAAAAATTAACAATAAAAAATAATTAATATTAAAAATTACTTTTATTTATTTAAGTACTTATACCTGAAAATCTAAAAACTTTTTTTGTTTATTTTGTAAAATTCTCTTTGTTTTTTTTTTTTGTATTTTTTTTTAAATCTAAAAGTTCTAAAAAAATAACGAAATAAAATAAAATTGAATTAAAAAGGCGTGAAACAAAAATAAACAATAAAAAAATTAATAAAATTGATGAAATTGTTACTTTTCTAAAAATTATTTGTATGTATTATTTCCAAAAAAGCTTTTTTTTTTTTATTTTTTTTTTTAATATCTTTGGCCTTTTTTTGAATTTTTTTTAAATGCGTAGTATACCACGAAGTTAGGGGCATGCGAAAAAATTTGTGTACGTAAATTCTTGGTATCGCTTTAAGCGGTAATATGAGGTTTAAATTTAAATTTTTTTTGATATTATCAATATTCATTCCAAACAATAGTAAAAATGTTTAAATCTTGACACATTTTTTTAAATTAAATGAAAAATTATTGAATAAACAAAAGTTCCATAATGCCATTATTTCGTTAAAATGTTGTGCTTCGCAGAGGTTTTCGATTAAAATATTGACGAAAGGATTAATAAAAGTGTACGACGAAATTACGTCAAAATCTTCCTCAGGGGGTTATTTAATTATTAAAATACTTAAAAAATAGCGTATCTTATGAAATGTTAAAGAAAATAAGAAAAACATAAATTATTATATTACCCTGATATGGTGGTACTGTAGCGGCAGCCTGTGGGTTAATGCCACATTGTAAAAGTCCGAAAACCGCTGTATCTGTGTGTTAACAGCAACGGAGTTAGTTGTATATGTGTTAGTAATGTGACGAAAGTCAAATACATGTATTTAGATGTATGAACACTAACGGTGAAATTTGTGTCGTGAAAGTATGTCTGTCGTTTCCCGCCAAATGGGGATGGGTGTATGGATATCCTTCGTGGTTGAGTGAAATTGTGAAAGCGAACATTTTTTTTGCCTATGAGGTACGATCGGCAACCTAAGCTAGGCAATGATCCAAATCAAAAGTTGAGCCAAGTGAGTGCGGACACCTTCGCCCGGTTGTAAAAATTCAAAGTTTCATAGGTATATATATATGTATACATATATTTTTTTGGTGCGCGGTAGTAACGGTCCCAACAGAATACCCGTCCCCTAGGAAACTGGAGTACAGTACCCTGAAACTTTGATGGATTAGGTGAGTCTTTCAAGCCCCAAAAACCCCAGGGTGTTAGGTGAATGTGTGCTCAAATCCTAAGAAATTTTAAAATGTTGTGTTGCATACGGTGTTTGCAGAATCTAATTATGAAATCACCAAAGCGAGCAAAAAGGAAATATAAATGTAGAAATTGACTAAGAAATTTGATTTGGTGAATAAAAGAAATTAATAAGTCATTGTCCGACTTGAGCAAAAGTTCGTTCACCTGCACCCAAGTCTTCTGGTGACAGGTAACAAGGTTAATGGAAATAGTAAGGGGATTCATCAACTCTTATAAGTTTACGAAATGCGTAAGTTTATACATTTATCAGCTCATTTAGATGAACGCCCTAGATAAATTTATGTGTACTTGATGTCAAACAAAAACTTTTTATTTCGAAAATCTCATTAAAAAAGTAATTTTCGACCCATTTTCAGCATATTCTTCTCTTTTTGTCCAGTGTGCATTGAATGCATTAAAAAAATTACATGTCGAAGGTCGTCATTGCATTATACAAATTTACGCACTATTTTACACACCAAAATCGACGCGGAAGTTTATCAAATTTGTGTAAACTGCGTTCCATACAAATTTTGACAGATCATTTACACAGTTGATAAATTTATACGTTTACGCGCTTTATAAGGTGTTTATAAGCTTTGATGAGTCCCCTAGTGTCAATTGACACTATTTCTATTTTGTAAAGAGAAGTAAAGTCAACAGCAATTTGGCAATATAGTCATTGATTTTATTTCCTAATTGAAATGGAAATAGCGTCAACATTGCTTACGACACGTGATGTTTAAGTGTGATGATGTGATTTACAAATGCGTCGTATCTAAGTTTTCACTACGTCGGTATCATGCCGTCTCGGCCGCATTGCGGCGCGTCTCGGCGCGGCACCGCGGGATGCACCGCGTCGCGGAACCGCTGGGCTGAACCGGGAACGCGTATATGTTATGGACGACATACTTTGAAAGGAAGAACTTGATTCCAATAATAATTTTGAATTTTTCCTAAGCTCTTCTATAAAAGAGTACTTTAACGACTTTTTGGACTTTTTTGATTCACTTTTGACTAAACTAATTTAATTCATTTTAATTCACGCTGCTCTTATTTAAGTAAATTTGTAAGTCATGCCATGAAATATTTTACAATCATATCATACCAAAAAATTAAAATTTGGAATTAAAAATCGCGCGATTTTTAATTACAAATTTTTGCCTGCGGCGCTTTTTAAGTGAAAGGTACCTGAAGGAAGTTTAATAACCCCCCATTTCCTATCACCTCCAGAACAGCTCAAGCGAACGGCCCAACGCAAAAGCGAATTCAAGCAGAAAGACCAATCCAACGGCACGTGCGCGAAGTGTTCAAACGAAAGAAGCGAAGGCCCCTTATCAAGTGGCTCAACGAAAGCATCAAGGAGATAAAGGAGGTTCCCTCTCAAGTGACCCAACGAGAAGATATCAAAAAAATTTTGCAGGAAGCAGAGTAAGTGATACCCCTATATCATTATTTTCCAACACATATACACACATATATTAGTATTTTAATTAGCATAAAACACCCTATGGGATTTGTTTTCCATTTATAAAAAGAATTTTTATTAAAGAAAAATATCACTTATACAACGTTATACGATTTAATTAATTAACAATATTTCAATATATAAATTTTGTGTTACTTGAAAACGCGTTTTACTAGCTCGAGATTCTGAACGAAAAAAGGAAGTGAAAACAAGTAAGGAAAGCTGTCTTCGGCTGTGCCGAAGGCTAAATACCTTTCATGAATAAGCGTCACGATTTTCACTGTTTGATCCCCAGTACAGCCTGTGTGAATTTAACTTTAGCTCATACCGAAATTATCGGAGCTATCGATTATATGGGGACGATGTGTTATATTGGTCCAATCTCATTGATTTTTAACATCGACATTCCACATTCTAAAATAGCAACATTTACGAAATTTCACGTTCCTACCGATATAATTACAGGAGTTATCTACCAAAATCCGTTTATCGGAACAATGGATTGTATGGGGGCTATGTGAAATATTTATCCCATTTCAATGATTTTCAACATCGATATTTTACATATAAAAATAGCGATGCTTCCAAAATTTCGCGTTCCTATGTGTTTAATTACAGGACTTATAGCCCAAAATCCGCTTATCGGAATAATCGATTGTATGGGAGCTATGTGAAATATTTATGCCATCTCAATGATTTTCAACATCGATATTTCGCATATAAAAATAGCGATACTTCCAAAATTTCACGTTCCTACCTATATAATTACAGGAGTTATCTACCAAAATCCGTTTATCGGAACAATCGATTGTATGGGGGCTATGTGAAATATTTATCCAATCTCGATGATTTTCAACATCGATATTTCATATATAAAAATAGCAATACGTCCAAAATTTCACGTTCCTACGTGTTTAATTACAGGAGTTATAGCCCAAAATCCGTTTATCGGAATAATCGATTGTATGGGAGCTATGTGAAATATTTATCCCATCTCTATGAGTTTCAACATCGATATTTCACATATAAAAATAGCAATACTTACAAAATTTCACGTTCCTACGTGTTTAATTACAGGAGTTATAGCCCAAAATCCGTTTATCGGAATAATCGATTGTATGGGAGCTATGTGAAATATATATCCCATCTCTATGATTTTCAGCATCGATATTTCACATATCAAAATAGCAACACTTATAAAATTTCAAGTTCCTTCGTGTTTAATTACAGGAGTTATAGCCCAAAATCCGTTTATCGGAATAATCGGTTGTATGGGAGCTATATGTTATATTGGTCCGATCTTGCTGGTTCCGACAAATGATTCCTATATTGGAAAATGGTGGCCGCATACCAAATTTCAGCCAAATATCTCAAAAACTGAGGGACTAGTTTGCGTTCAAACAGACAGACAGACAGACAGACAGACAGACAGACGGACAGACGGACAGACGGACAGACGGACATGGCTAAATCAACTCATCTCGTCATCCTGATCATTTCGGTATACTTATTGATGGGTCTATCTCTTCTTCTTCTGATATTTACAAACATCGGACCAAAGTTATAATACCATTTCATGTTCATGAAAGGTATAAAAAGAAACCGAAGAAAGATAAAACCTCTTGTTATTCTGAATTTGGTGTTGCCACAGTACTCCCCCCAGACTTCTAAAGGGCGTTGCTTTTTGGAAGTCTGACTGTTCTTCCCAGCCGTGTCTTCCTTTGTGGAGTTGTCTGTTTCTCTTCCGATTCAGTCTTTTCACTATTAACTGCTTGTGCTGGTACTACATCCAATTGATCCTGCACGTCTTTTGTAGAGGAACTAACGAATGCAGGTTTTAAACGATCTACGGAAACAGTGACAGATTTGTTGTTGATTCTGAGCACATATGTTTTAAGAGCTCTACTTTCGACCTCGTATGGGCCGTTGTACGGAGGAGTTAACGCAGGCTTCACTGTATCGTTGCGTACAAAAACGTGTGTTGCTGTTGCCAACCCTGGCAGCATAAATGGCCTGCGCTTGTCGTGATGTGATGTGTTTGTGGGCCGGAGCTCATGCATATGATTCAATAGTTGTTGCACAAACTCAGATGGTGATGTGTTTACACATGTCTCAAGCATATCACCGCGAAGTCTGATTGAAGTGCCATATACCATTTGAGCAGGAGTAGCCTTGATGTCTGGCTTATAAATCGATCGTAGCCCCAACAAGATTAAAGGTAGAGGATACGACCAGTTGTTACACATGATTGCGGCTTTCAGTGTACGATGGAACCTCTCAATAATGCCGTTGGCTTGTGGGTGGTACGCTGTTGTGCGCAAGTGTTGAACGCCAAGTACCCGTGACAGTTCTTGAAAAAGTGTTGACTCAAACTGTCGACCTTGGTCAGTGGAGATCCTCAACGGTACACCAAAATTCTTGACCCAGCCATTTAGTAGTGCTAGGGCCACGGTATCAGCGTTGATGTCTTCTAAGGGTATGGCCTCTGGCCATCTAGGGAACCGATCTATTATGGTTAAGCAATATTTGTAACCGTTGGATGGCGGTAAAGGCCCGATAAGATCGATGTTTATATGATCGAAACGGTGCGATGGCAGGTAATAGTTTTGAAGCGGTGTAATCACATGCCTCCCTACCTTCGAACTTTGGCATGGTATGCAGTGCGATACGAATTTGCCCACATCCTCGTCCATGCGTTTCCAAACAAAATGTTGTTTAACGAGTCGCGCTGTTGCTTTTTTACCAGGGTGTGCAAGGTTGTGGAATTTTGCTATAACTGATGGTCGCTGTTCTAGTGGAACATATGGGCGAGCCACTTTCCGGAGACGTCTCATATCAAGGAAAGCTTGATTGATGGTATTTTGATTAATTTGAACCGGAGAGAAGTGCCGTCAGTGTTTAACATTTCCTTGAGTTCTTGACAATCTAGTTGTTGTTTAGCCATTGCCCCGTAATCTATAATCTCCTTAGTTGATGAATTAAGCGCGTTTATGCGTGAAAGGGCATCTGCAGTGATGTTCGCAGTTCCAGAAATGTGTATAATTCGTGTTGAAAATTGCGCGATAAAGTCCAAATGGCGTATTTGTCGTGGAGACGCGTTGTCTTTCTTCACCATGAATGCAAAAGTGAGCGGCTTATGAGCGGTTGCTATGGTGAACTCCCTTCCTTCTAACATATGCCTGAAATGCTTAATTGCACTGTAGATTGCTAGCAGTTCGCGATCGTACTGCTGTATTTGCACTGTGCGTTGGTGAACTTCCTAGAGAAGAACGCCAGCGGTTGAGGTTCACCTTCTGTGATTTGATGTACCACGGCGCCCATTGCGCTAGCGCTCGTGTCAGTACAAAGTATGATATTTGCTGATGGGGCTGATTGAGCCAGTAGCGAGGCTTCAGATAAATCGTTTTTGCACTCTTTAAAGTGTTTAATAGAGTCCTCACTTCAAACGATGACGGATTTATCTTTTTTCTTATTGCCGCCTACAAGCGCGTTGAGGTGTTGTTGATGCTCGATAGCGTGCGGTATAAACCTTCTATAAAAATTAAGCATGGCTAAAAAACGTTTTAACTCGAAAGCAAATTTTGGTAAAGGAAATTTTATAATAGCTTCGACTTTAGCCGGAGTTGGGCTAATGCCTTTAGGTGTCACCAAGTGACCTAAAAACTCAATTTCGGTTGCTCCAAAAACACACTTGGCTGCGTTGATGGTAAGATGATGCTGTCGTAACCTTTCGAAAACGAGTCGTAGATGCTGTGTGTGTTGTTCTTCTGATGTTGATGCGACACAAACGTCGTCAATGTAGCAAAAAACGAAATCAAGCCCACGCAGCGCCTCGTGCATAAACCTTTGAAAGGTTTGGGCCGCATTACGAAGGCCAAAAGGTATGCGTAGAAATTCGAAGAGCCCGAAAGGTGTAGTTACCGCTGTTTTCGGTACGTCATCTTCAGCGACTGGGATTTGGTAGTACCCACGGTATAGGTCAATTTTTGAAAATATTGATTTGCCGTGCAAGTGGCAAGTAAAATCCTGAATGTGGGGCAGCGGGTAACGGTCGGGTAATGTTTGCGCGTTAAGCGCCCTGTAGTCACCGCAAGGCCGCCAAGTGTTATTGCTTTTTTTTACGACGTGTAGGGGTGAGGAGTAAGGGCTCTTGGAGGGCCGACAAACGCCAAGCTTCATCAGATATTGAACCTCTTCTTTAATTGCTTGGTACTTGTCTGGTGTTAACCGGCGTGGTTTAGCAAATACAGGCTGACCTTCGGTCTCTATAAAATG
This sequence comes from Campiglossa producta, assembly GCA_964058755.1. Taxonomy (NCBI): domain Eukaryota; kingdom Metazoa; phylum Arthropoda; class Insecta; order Diptera; family Tephritidae; genus Campiglossa; species Campiglossa producta. The sequence continues at coordinate 98,755,468 of CAXKVI010000001.1, forward strand.
CGTCACCTTGTTGTTGCTAACGTTCGCACCGAAGGTTTTGTGGCATTGTGTGATATCGCTGAACTCCCGTAACAACTCGGCATATTTGCAGTTAGTGTCGTAAGTTGTAATTGCCAGCTGTTGCACATCGAATGCGGATATAGCTCGGCTTTTCAACTTAGTCTGGCCGTCGATGATAGTCGAATTGTGGATGTCGACCAATATGTTGAATTCCCTAAGGAAATCGGCTCCTATGATATTGTGTTTGGTATCGGCGGCGGTAAAATTCCATTCGAACGGCTTTCGCAGTCCTAAATCAAGATTTAGGCGCACGGTGCCAAAAGTCTTGATCGGCATGTTGTTGGCTGCGAACAATTGCGGTGCTGATTGCGATATGGGTGAGCGACCGGCAGTATGTGTATTATATGTATGTGTATAACTGATATGTCGGCACCCGTGTCAACTAGAAAACGTTTGTTCGATTTGCGATCGAAGATGAAAAGTCGATGATTTGTGCTACTGTGATAACTGCACCCAAGTTGACGCAATGGTGCGACCTATTTATTTTGGTCTTAAAATTCTTTCTTTTCATAAATTCAATAACAATAAAAATGGTTTTAAATTTAAAATTTATGAGTATAAATTGTAGTTAATAAATTTGTGTATCTTTAGGAATTTGTGTTTAAAATCAAATATAACTTTTTTTCCATTAAAGATGAGCAGCGGCGGCCAAAGCTGCACATTGTGCACTTTGAGTTTATACTCAAACACCAACGATAACGACGTGCAGGCACGAAGTTGTGCTTTCGGTTGTTCGTCGTTGTTTCACTCAAATTTTCTTATGAAGTCAGTTCCCGTTAAAAGTTTTCCCTCTAAAAAATCATTTCGAAATATATCCACCAAAAATCAACAATTAAACTCTTTTTAAAAACAAAAACAAAGTAAATCAACAAGCAAACTCTTTTCCTTTTTTTCATAATTTCACAGGCTACTTTTTTTTGGGACTCACTGTATACAAAAGTCCTCAATTTTTACACACACTTATGCAAATGTTTTAGTATTTGTGTGGCCGCCCCTGAAGTAAAGTTTTACTAACCCTTTCGAAACTTCTTTTTTGTTTTTGGCCTTAAAAATCTGTTTTTGTGTTTTTCCTACTATTTAAGCCATCGTAATGAACAATTAAAAATAATTTTTCAATTTTTTTTTTTCTAAATGATTTTTTGGCACCATAGCATATGGCATGGAATTTACTTAAGGGAAAGAAATTTTACATACGTGCGTAAGTAGTTTCAGTGGTTTTATGGGTGAAATATACAAACCATGCCACATTTACACAAAATGTAATTAAAAAAAAAAATTTATTTTGTATCTCATCTCTTTTTACCAACCTTCTTCTTCCGGAGGGTACCGAGTTCTTAACCGGCTAAAACCTGCCACTATCGACAATACCCGAGGGTTTAGGTCGTTCTAGCGACAACAACAACAGATGAAGTCCAAGTCTTCCAAATTAACTAAGATATTCGTCTTATCATTGTTTAGCTTCTAAGACATGGCAATTACATACCAAGGCATCGAATCCCAAAGCTTTTTGACAATCCCGGGATTTCGGGATTTTAGAATGGCAATCCCAGGATCCTGGGATTCTCAGGGATTATCTCAGATACCGTCAAAAAGTCGGGAGAGGTATCCAAAGACGCTTTTTGACCTATAATGCATAATTCGAAAGCGAAACCCGATATTTTCTGTCAAGAGATATTTCAAACCAGAAAGGTGCTCTGCACATAAGTACAATGGCTCACGCTCCAATTTTGGAATCGGACCTGGTCAACTATTGGATTTTTGCCAATAACTTTCCTCTGAAACAAAAACCTTTATTTTCGATTTCTGATTATTGAAGCCAAGTCAAGAAGAAGCTTATACCTCTTCCGTCCTTTTTAGACGTGTTCTAGCAGTTTCGGGATGACAAAGCCCGCGGATTTGAACCAATATGGTACGGAAGGCGTGGAATTCGAGATCGGGATTCCCCTAAATCAAGTCTAAAGCTACGTAAGAAACGTCTGCCGACTTCAGCGTTTATCAAACGAATGCGATATTGGGGTCTATCAGCTATTACTGTGGAGCTACCGACGGAGGAAAAGATACCCCTGCGATTAAGGGGTTTAGAATATGCCCGAGGTAGGTAAGCTGGTCGTAAGAGGCGCCTAAAATCCACTTGAACCCGGATACGGGGTCAACGAAATCGTTCCAATACAGTCGGGCTAGTACCACAAGGTGTTATTCACCGAAACGTACAGGATCCATATCCGGCAAAGCACTGTTAACATCAGTACAACCCTGTCTGGCCTGTGAAGTAACTTTTGATAAGTTGATCTTCCGACTAGGCAGGGCGAAGCACTGCCACAACAACAAAGACGGAGGAAAAGATAATAGATTCATCAGAATTTGGGGGTGGATTTCGATGAAGTCGATGCGACCCCTATCGACTCTCCCGAATTATTTCCGACTGGAGCTCCGCCGGAATAGCTGATAGACCTTATTGTTAGAGAAATTATAAAAAATTAATGCAGACTTTATTTCATCAAATAAAATTTTTTACTTCCGTTGGGTAAAATGTATGCCGTATGGCATGGTATGAAATAAAACAAATCGTAGAGCCTTACTCAACTGTCCTATGGTCTTAATTTTTTTTAATCCCATTTAGGGCATTCATTTTCTAATAAACTGAATTCAAAAAGTTAAAAAACGAAAGTATTGTTATTGTTAAATTATTAAAATAATGAAGTAACTTTTTCTTGCAAAAAAACGAACTCGATAGAGACACTTGAGTTTTTAATTATAGCAATTTACTGGGTCCAGCTCTCAAAATTTTTATTATTTATTTTTAGAGATAAAGCCTCAAAGAAAAATACATAATTAAAAAAAAAAGATAATGTCACAAAGCAGCCATTGAAATGAGACTAGCCATATGGCACAGAATATCCGAAAGGGCTAAATACCACGAAAGTAGGGACGCTTTACCACGGAGTTAGGCACACCAGAAAATTTTTGCCACGAAATTAGGTACATTTGAGGTACTCATATATTTTTATTTATATAAAATAAAAAATTTGTTAGGTTTGTTTGAAAGTAAGTGGAAAGGGGAAAAATGGGAAAATTTACTTTTCTATTTTTCGTTCATTTGTTTTAACGCAAGAGAGGTAGAAAGTGAGAAAAATCCTTAGTACCACGAAATTAGGGACACTTACATTATACATTAACATTAATATTTAATCTAAAAAAAAACCAAATTAAAAAATAATAGCGAAATTTTCACATATCTTCGCATTCTTTGCGTGATGATAACAGTAGCTTACAACTAATAAATTTAAAAAAATACCAAGATCTTCATGTATATGGGTGAATTGGCACTGGTATGACGAGCTGTGAACATATTTTTAAAAAATTTTGTATGGGCAGGTTTACGAGATATCGATAATTTTATGTTTTTTCAGGTCTCACTTCATTCAAAATTTTTTTTCGGCAATGATACAAAAGCGATGGACGCATGCAATACCTTGTTCGAAAGGAAATTAAAATACGCTTCCAACGACGTAAAATATATAGGGGTGGACCAAACTATCGCTGAGCAATAGCTGGTTAAAGTCGAATTTTTACGATTTTTGAAAAAAATTTGATTTGAAAATGTTTTTTATGCGAAGTTGTAAAAATAAGGAATTTTTTCTAAAATTTGTGTGCATAATAACAAACACTTTAAGCATAATATTAACAAGATCTAGGAAAAACTGTATTTTTGGCAATTTTATTTGTAAATTTCAACATTTCTAAATTGTAACAGGTCGATGTCTGTATGAGACAGATATTGAAAAAATTCTTGGTGTCAATCATTACTTAGTAAACAGAGTCCAAATCAACCATTTTTAGAATTTTTGTCCGTCTGTCTGTCTATCTTTCTGTCCGACTGTCTGTCTTTCTGTCTGTATATTTGTGGACGTATCACTCAAAAACATCTTAATAGAATTAAATGAAACTTTCACTGTTGTATTAGGAGACGTTTCACTTGAAGTTTAAGGTATCCTTTATTTCGATAACTCGGCCGGTTTCAGAGTTATCGACCAATATACTGGTTTCAGAGTTGTCGACCTAATACAACAGTGAAAGTTTCATTTAAATCTATTCAGCAGTTTTCGAGTGATACGTCCACAGACATACAGACAGAAAGACAGACAGTCGGACAGAAAGATAGACAGACAGACGGACAAAAATTCTAAAAACGGCGCGGTTAAGTGTTCGGCCTTCTACACCAAGTCGTGGCGGTTCGATGCCCGGCAAAAGTAACATAAAAAATTATTTAGAAAAAGAATTTTTCTAAACGGGGTCGCCCCTCGGCAGTAGTTTGGCAAACTCTCCGGGTGTATTTCTGCCATGAGAAGCTTCTCAGCAAAAAATTCATTTGCTTTGCAAGTGCCGTTCGGAGTCGGCAAAAAAAACTGTAGGTTAAGTGTTCGGCCTTCTACACCAAATCGTGGCGGTTCGATGCCCGGCAAAAGTAACATCAAAAATTATTTAGAAAAAGAATTTTTCTAAACGGGGTCGCCCCTCGGCAGTAGTTTGGCAAACTTTCCGGGTGTATTTCTGCCATGAGAAGCTTCTCAGCAAAAAATTTATTTGCTTTGCAAGTGCCGTTCGGAGTCGGCAAAAAAAAAACTGTAGGTCCCGCCAACTTGTAGGAAAAATTCAAAAACAACACACCACAAGTTGGAAAGAGAAGCTCGGCTAAAAATCTCGTTAGAGGTTATGATAACCTGTTGGTATATCGCCGCCATTAGTTTTTTTTTTTTTAATTCTAGAAAAACTTGCTGATTTTTACAAATTCGCATAAAAAAACATTTTTAAAATAAAATTATTTTTCGAAAATCGTAATAAAGTTTTTCAATAAAAGAAAGAACAATTTAGACGAGCCCTAGTGAGAAAAATAGCATTTTAAGCAAACTTTGTGGGTTCAAGGCACAACCATTCATTATGATTTGATGGTGTTTAAAAATGTTTAATAGAAAACAAGGACTGAAACCGAAACCGAAACCGTAACCGTGCCCGATTAAAACCGATTCATTTTTCAAAACCGAAACCGAAACCGTAACCGCTATTTTGATATGGAAAAGACCGAAACCGAAACCGTTTCAAAAGCCGGAACCGGTTCCAAACGGTTTTGAATTTTTTCAATACCTTACTTATGTGAGTGGGCACATAGGTACTTCGTTTTACAAATAGGTACCCTGAAAGTTTTCATGGAAGATTGTGGAGCCACGTTTTGACATCAGTATCAAAATTCTGAAAGAGGAAGTTTGAATATAGTTGAATGAAGCGATCGAAACAAATTCACGAGATCCGAAAAAGAAATGTTCAGGCTTGCCTCGGAAAGTGCCACTAATTTTAATGTTTTTAACGATTTATACATTTCATTTGGCTTCCATTATAATATAAAAGTAGAGTTAACTTTAGGAGTTTGTTTTGCAGAAATTTCATCTATGCATAGCGTTAATAAATGTATTATTATATTGGAGAAATCCCATCACGGCCGCAGAAAAAAAGTTATGAAAATTCAGACCTATTTCGTAGCTACATAGGTACTTGAGTATTTTAGTAGAAACATTTTTTTTCCTGTTTTTATTTGGAAACCGGAACGAAACCGTAACCGAAACCGAAATAAATTTTGAAGAACGAAACCGGAACCGAAACCGAAACACGTTGCAAAAACCGAAACCGAAACCGGAACGTTATTTTAATCGGTTTCAGACATTGATAGAAAAGAATAAATTTGAATTGAAATAAAAATGTCTTTTAAGTTTGAGGCGCTTTATTTGGTGCGAAATATTGAAAATATGGAAGTGCGTTAAAGGCAAGTTAGAGAATCGCAGTTTCGTTAAGAACAAACACCAAACCCGGGCGAAAACCTAAACGCTTGGCGAGTGGTTAAAAGTTAGGGAATCGGGCTACAGGTCTTTCACCTCCGTTTGTGGTGGGGGTTCTTCGGCGTCGTAGGACATATAGACCGACGCCACCGACAGGCGGGTGCTGTCGACCGTTAGACTGATAGCGGTAATATCACCATTGGTGTAGTTAGGTAGGAGAAAGGAGTTCAACTCAGACTTGACCAAAATACACGTTCGGACTTTGCTCTCCTGGCTGGCTCGAATGAGCTTGAAGCCCTTAGTCCCAATCCGCAGATTCTCGAGCTATTGACCCAGGGTTCTTGGACGAGGACCACATCCACGTCGCCTTTAGAAAGACGACTACTTATAGCAGCCGAGGCCACTTCAGATTTGTGCAGATTAATCTGAAGCACCACCAACATGAGAGCGCACAGACTTCCCTGCCGTCCCCATATCGTCGAGGTTTGCCCCATCCCGGAGGTTGCCTATCAACGACGACTTGTTCCGATTAACTGCCCGATATGGCGTTGCAGGAGTCCTGCTGTCTGTAGCGTTAGATCTTAATCGCTCAGCGTTGGCTGCTACCACCGTGACGTCGAGGACTTCCTCGTCCTGTAGGCTGTCCTCCATCTCCGAGTTGTTCACAGCACCATCGCCAAGGGATGTGGCGGATAACATGCTTTCCGCATCGGAATCCTCCGCTTCCTTTTCTGGTAATTCGTTTTCCGGTTCCCCCGGAGCAGCCGAGAAGGCAGCGCGCTGAGCATCACCACGATATACGTGGATAACGATCTGGCCTACGCTGTAGTGTACTAGGCCATTGCACCTTTTTAGGGGCTCGATTGACTCTTTATTCATGGTGAACACCACCTGTCTCTCGGGCCCCACTGCATCCCCGACCAGATTGACACTCCAGTCATGCGTTGGGAGGGACGGATTCATTAGCCGTAGCATCCCGAGAATTCTCTCGGGTTCGTCAGGGATGGCCGGAATCCACGCCCTTGCCCTTGGACGAGCTGGAATGTCCTTCCAGTCGACGACCTCTATCTTTACGCCCTTGTAGACTTCACCCAGTTTAGCAGCTGCTGCCTTGTACAGTGCTACGGTTTTTGCATCCTCTCATGCGAGTAATTTAATCTGACCCTGGTGCCAACCCGCATCCGTTACTCGCGCCGAACTACCCGGAAACTCCGAAGCAACGTTGAGAAGAATGTTGCCGAGTTCATTTCGCACGTAACGCCACCGGTCCTTGGGGATGGCCAGACGGTCATTGCCTCGGTCGCCTATAAGGATCCTGTCCTTGGTTACCTCAGCAAATGATGATGAGGAGGAGGAAACGGTGGAGCACCTCATCTGCAACTGCCCGGCTTTAAGTGGCGCGAGAATGCGCTTTATGGGAGTTTCCTTCCTGGTCAGCCTACGCCAGGTCACGGAGCTGGACATAAAGGACCTGATGGCCTTCATCAAGTCATCTAAATGGTTCGAGGAGGAGTAACGGTGTCGGTATAGGAAAGTCAGTCCCGGGATTCTGCTATGTGGAGAAATCCGTTAATACCGGGATTTTTCATATGGCAGGGTCCCGGAACTGACTTTCCTAGTGTTGGTGGTATCACAACGGGCCTTTTAATACTGGCCTAGGTGTGCCTCTGCGGCAGCCACTTGAACCTAACCTAACCTACCTCAGCAAAGCTTAGTTTGCCCGCTCCAGGGGTATTCTGATGCCGCTTGGGAGGAGTATTTAACCCCAGGTCCGATCTCTGGCGCTTGAAAGGGTTAACTTTTAACCTCTTTGGCATGGAAGAATTTTGGAAATCCGGTATCACAGCTTTCGCTAGCTCTACCGATTTACTGGAATTCGGCGACAGCGATTCCTGCGGTACCCCTTCATACCTCTTCAGGATCTTTGCAGCCAATCTTTTCTCGTGGTATGTGAAGCGGCGGGGATATGTCTCCCGGGAGTGCGAACCCGTAGTTGCCATCGCGGTCGCTCCCCTTGCCGAAATCTTAGTTGCAGCTTCCTTCCCCTTCGAAACTCCGAGGCCAGGTCGTGAGACCGCTGCCACAGACCTAAAGATACTGGTTTTCATATCAGAGGTTGATGGGAGTTTAGCATCCGCCGTTGTCCGCTTAGCTGCGTTGGCAACCGCACTGGTGCTAGCTCCCATCAAGTCAATCTTACTCGATACGGGGTTGGTTGACCGACTCGTAGTTGCCATCGCTGTCGATCCCCCCCTTGATTGTGGAACGGAGGTTGTCCTCCGGCGTTGTTGTTGCTTTCTCGTCTGCTCCTCCATAGCTCACCTTTGCTGAGGAGTGAAATTTGGCGTTGTTTGTTTTTTAGGTTTTTCCTTTTTATTTGAGTTCATCTTGTTCGTACCGCGGTAAGGCCATGCTTACTCTCTGAGGCGACCCGGTATCAGAGAGGCTCCGTTCAAATACAGCCAAGATTTGCCTCCCGGCTGCAAACGTCCAATGGGCACGGTTTCGCATAACACCCTGGATTGGGAGGGGGAAGATCTTTGTCGTCGCGCCAGAGAGGCTAGGCTGCTCTCGTGATGAAGTGCCGTACGGAGCTACGATCACAAGGGCAGCGTAGCCCTGTGGCTATCGACTTAAGCCCTCGTACCGCGGCAAGGTATCCACCCTTCACGAGGGAAAAATTTTGTAAAAAAATTTAAACAAAATTAATTTTTAATTTTAGGTTTTTTTTTAGATAGATCTAACATTCATTAGGCCAGTCCTAAAATTTGATCAAATTCCGTCAATTGGTTCACGAACTAGAAAGTAATAAAAAAAAAAATTTATTTTTAATTTTAGGTTTTTTTTTTTAGATAGATCTAACATTCATTAGGCCAGTCCTAAAATTTGATCAAATTCCGTCAATTGGTTCACGAACTAGAAAGTAATGAAAAAAATCAATTTTCAAAACAAAATGCCTAAAATTTAAAAATTCATAACTCAAAAAATTGACCACTGTGGGTGAAATAAAAAAATAGGTGTCGACTTATTTTCCATTCTCAGCAGAAAAAAAAATATAGTAGGCATTTTTAAATTTTAGTGCTAAATTTCATATGGAATGACCCATATATTATAAATCTTATAAGCTCCAACATACTAGTCCAGGTTCAATGATTTTTGGACTAATATGGGGACTAGTATACTTCCTACTAGTCCTCTTCGGACAAGTATGGGGACTAGCACATTTTAGGGAAATTATACTAGTCCAGGTTGAACTAGTATGAAACTGGTATTTTACAACTAGTATAATTCTAGCAGTGTTGCCATAATTTGTTCAGCAATCCGGCTAGATCGAGAAAAAAAAAACGCTAAAAAAATTATTTCGGAGAAAAAAATTATAATTTTGGCCGGAAAAACGGCTAAAAATTTTTAATCAATTTTTCACTCGTTTTATTCGCTTTTTTTCATTAAAACCTATAATATAAATATTTTATAATATAAAGGAGCGTTTTCTCATCTAGCCTCAAATATTAAAGTTCACGCTAAACAAAAATTTTGTATGAAATTTCATAAGTTTCGTATACAGATACTTTGCATCCGAATATACAGAGTTATAATAAATTTATATTTGTTACTAGCTGGTGCCCGCGACTTCGTATGCGTATAATTTCTGTTTTTTTTTGCAGCTGGGTTAGCAAAGAATAAAATCCAACAAAAAGACTGGAGTTCAGCACTTAAGGGTCGTGTTGTCATGTAAGATTTAAAGTTTCTCTGCTCGATAAACCCAAATTTCGGTCACAAAAATTTTTTTAAGAAATTTTTTTTCACCCCTGATCCACATATTGGGCAATAACCCCAAAACCCGTTGAGATATCGCAAAATATAATATCTTAAACTTCAAGTTGAGCGTCTAGCAATCCAACGATTCAATTCCATTCAGAACTTTTAGAGTGTTACGACCACAAACATATAGACAGACATGGTCCACATATTGGGCGATAACTCCAAAACCGGTTGAGATATACAAAATGTAGTATCTTAAATTTTAAGTTGACCGTCGAGCAATCCAACGAAAAAAGTTTCAATCAATTCCATTCATTACTTTCAGAGTGATACGGCCACAAACATACGGACAGACAAACAGACAGACTCACAAAAATTTGTAAAATGGTTGATTTGGATTCTACTCGCTTAATAATGCTTCCCCCAATCAATTGTTTGTTGATATCTGCCATGTACAAACATCGACCTGTTACAATTTTATTATATGTAGAGATATCCAGGGGCGTATTCAGGGGCATCCCTATCGCTGTCTACACTGAGAAAAAATACGTATAGTGAAAATTAATATATTTTTGTTAATTACCATTTAAATATGTCCCTGTTTAAAAATAATACGTTCAGACCAAATTTACTATGCACGTATTTAAATTAGGAGAGAAGTTACATACATGCTAGGAGGAGGAAACGGTGGAGCACCTCATCTGCAACTGCCCGGCTTTAAGTGGCGCGAGAATGCGCTTTTTGGGAGTTCCCTTCCTGGTTAGCCTACGCCAGGTCACGGAGCTGGACATAAAGGACCTGATGGCCTTCATCAAGTCATCTAAATGGTTCGAGGAGGAGTAACGGTGTCGGTATAGGAAAGTCAGTCCCGGGATTCTGCTATGTGGAGAATTCCGTTAATACCGGGATTTTCCATATGGCAGGGTCCCGGAACTGACTTTCCTAGTGTTTGGTGGTATCACAACGGGCCTTTTAATACTGGCCTTGGTGTGCCTCTACGGTAGCCACTTGAACCTAACCTACATACATGCTTACCTAAATACATATGTATGTATAATGTGTATGCTCTTTTATGAATCCTTAGCTTGTGCCCAGCAAAAAAACGAATAAGCAACTGTGAGGTATAAGGAATTCGACGACAGGACTGCGTGTTCATTTCATTTTTTTGGGGTAGCCCGAGCGCAATATGAATGTACATATGTATGTACATTAGAGCGTATCACGGTGTATGGAGGAAAAAAAAGTTGAAAATGTTCCCCCCCAGTTTGAACACTTACCTTATGAGGTTTTCAAAAAAACATTTTTTAATTTTTTTGTCACCCTGTAAAAGCAGCGAAATTTATTTTTTTTCTATAATTTCTATATTTCTCGTTCGATTTTCAAAAGTGATACATTTTTAGAAAGGTATTCACCAAGGCAAGATTTCATCCATAGAAGCTTTTAGCCCTTCATGCCAAGTTCAGTTTTTATTCTATTTTTACTAAAACCCAACACCCTGTATTTAAAAAAAAAATATTTTTTTTTCCGGAAAACTAAGAAAAAAAGGGCTAAAAGTTTCTATTGATGAAATATTGCCTTGGTGAATACCTTTCTAAAAATGTATCACTTTTGAAAATCGAACTAGAAATATAGAAGTTATAGAAAAAAAAACAAATTTCGCTGTTTTTACAGGGTGACAAAAAAATTAAAAAAAAATTTTTTGAAAACCTCATAAGGTAAGTGTTCAAACTGGGGGGGAACATTTTCAATTTTTTTTGGTGATACGCTCTAATGTACATACAAATATGTGTTGAGCGAATAGATTGCAAGATTTGAATTTCTATGCAGTGTTGCCGTTTTGTTACATATACCGTCAGAGTGATCCATATTTGGCACGAAACATTGTCATTGCATATGGGCAAATCCGCCAAACCTTATCTTTTTGGATACTCGGATGCTACACTTGGGTTAATGAATTAAAGCCGGTAAAAAGCAAATGGACATGTAGTTTGACGTATTGATTATCTCCTCTGATGATATGGATGGAAAACATGTAGACAATAAGTTTTTTCAGAACTTTGAAAAGTTAAAAACGTCGACTTTGCCGCTTTTTAAAGTGAAATTTTGATTGAAATTTTTAATTAAAGTTTTAAGTTTAAATTAGACTTTTTATCGGATTATTCATTCAAAGTTCGATTATTTGCACGCCTTTTGTAATATTCTGAATCGGTTCCATGGACCTTGTAGGGATTTTTAGACCCTTCAAAATTGCCTTTGAGTGTGTTTATCTATCTCTCACTGGTTCACCAGTAGAAGTGGTCAAAAAATTAGAAAAATTCCATATTTTGGACGATACCTCAAAAACCGGGTTTCGGGTATCAAAATTTGCTTACCGTGATGTACTTGACACATATATCTACATCCTGCTAGAAATTCACCAAAATCGGTTTAAGCACTTTAACTTAACATATTTAAAATAAATATTTGACGATTATTCGGGTTTTACTTTTATCGATATATCCGAAACCGGTTTTCGGATATCGACAATTTTTTTCCAGATCATTCTTTGTTTATTTATCAGTACGCTGCTAAATTTTCAAGATAATCAGTAGGAAACCGCTTATGTTAATGCATAAGCAATTTTGCTTTAAAAAATATTTGACGGTTTTCGATTTTATATTTTAACGATATCTCCAAAACCAAAAAAATTAGGCCTAAATATAACCTTCTTATATCTCTACACGTTGCCAAAATTTCAACAAAATCGGTGCAGTTGTGTTTAAGTAAATGTATAAATATATTATCACCGATCTTTTGACTATATCTTTTTGAGGCATTATGTCAGACGATTTACGCCGATGAACTTAAGCTCCTCATTATCTACCAATGTACCAGAAAAATAGTTATTGTTGTGCTTCGATGTTTCAAGTTTTTTTTTTTGAAAAAGTCAACACTATGGCGGATTTGCCCATATGCAAGTACAAAATTTGTCATTTTTTCCTGTGCTAAAAGTGAGGTGGCAACTCATTTATAACGGTATGCACTTGTAGCTGCTTCATTGTTAAGAAAAAATGTGGGACAACCTGAAGGAAATTTTGCATCTTTTTCAACTGGATGAATTGCTGGAAGAGCTCACTGGTAAGTAAATTAAAATCGTTCAAAATATTTAATTAAAAGCATGTATACATGTGGGGTAAAATTCCTCAAGCGGACCACCTAAAAATTCGATTTGAATGAAATTTGGTGAAAGTGATCTGCCATGTAAGAAAAATATATCACCAAAGTTCGCGTAAATATATTGGATGGTTACCGAGATATACGGGTTTGAATTCGCAATTTTTTGGGTGTAAGCCTTTTTTCTTTAAATTATAAGACACTAGCTTATACCAGTGGGTTTCATCCCACATTTCTATTACAAATATCCAATGTAAGTAAAACAAATAAACATTTTTTAAGTGAGTTTAGGTATTATTTAAAACAATCGGATATACGACATTTTTTGTCATATTATTTGGAGTATAAGTAAAAAGGTTTTTGGTGTGCCAACTCTGGAGCAAGCTACGTATAATTGGCCATGGGTAAAACATGAGTTGGTGAGATTGACTCCTGCAATGACGTTGTCATTGTCAGTTTTAGGTGCCAAAATGGCCCTTTCTCGAAGCCATCTATAGTTTGTGTGATTGGCTTCAATGTTTGGAAATATATTTTCGATGGAACCCTCGATTGATGTCATAAGTTGGCAAAAACCTGAGGGAAACGAAATTAAATTTGGTGGTAAAGAAATTGGTATTTTTCCATTGCCTATTTTAAGAAGTTGTCTCCTCCAAAATGTGCTCTCATATTTGTAGAAAGAGTCAATTTTTGTACGTAGCCCCATAGATATGACGATTTTAAGCAAGCATTAACTTCAACTGCGGCGGTCCCTACGGAATAACTGGAAGAATTTGTCGAAAATCCCCTGCCAGTAAAAGAAAAGCACCACCCATTGGTTGATCATTATCTCTCAAGTCTCTGAGAGATCGGTCTAAAGCTTCCAGCGACTTTTTATTGGCCATTGTGCATTCATCCCACACGATTAGCTTACATGTCTTTAGAACCCTACCTTGTCCTGAATTTTTGCTTATATCGCACATCGGTGTGTCAGATATTTGCAGAGAAAGTGGTGAGCTGTACGCCCGCCGCTATTCCTGAAGAAGCAACTGCCACAGCGATTTCTTTCTGTGCTCTAGTTACTGTTTTGCCAGTTACTCCAGGCGCATCCAAAAATATTAATCCTCCCTTACTGTCAATAATCATCTTTCGAATAGTTTCATATGCGCCCTTTTGATCCGAAACCAATAGAGGTTCGCTTTGGCTTATAAAAGAACGAAGAACATTGATATCGTAATTCATCTATGAGGTGGGTTTTGTCGAGGGCTGAGGTAAACTCAGTCTGTCCAAGGTCAGCAGAGGTCCCACTAACCCCTACTAAATAATAACACGCTATTTGTGTATTAAAATCGAACACACACACAGACGGCCTTAAGGCGTCGAGGAGAAGCAGCTTTCCGTATAAGCACGGACGGACTAGAGAATAGCGGTCGGTAAGGAATATTCTCTCCGGCAGTGATAAGTCGGTTGTAGTGACCGGAGAGCAGCAACAGGTGGCGAACAGCTGAGTTAAAGAACGGCGCCACAATAATCTAGCGGCGGCGCGTGGCGGCCGGAAAGCAGCAACAGGTGGCGACCAGCTGAGCTGTGTTAAGGGGGCGACGTAGCAACAAGCTAGCGGCGGAATGACCCAGTTGGCAAGCGGCGGCTGAACAGCGGATGGCGTACCAGTATCGGAGCAGCGGTATTCGGCGGGAGACTATTGAGCGGATAAGGCGGATCGGGTCAATAGGCGGGGGGTTTACCTGTTCGGTTCTGCTGGTTGATGGTAGTACTCCTCCAAGGACGGTGTTGAAAGACGGGGTATCCTAGAGTGAATGATCAGAAAAGGTAAATGATTAGGGTGCTGGCTCGTTAGCTGGACACCACTGCTTCCATAGTCGCACGCTATAAATAGGTGGATGTATGGAGGGCGCGTTGTACCAGCTAGGACACGCAGGTCGATCGGAGAGCTGAAGGGGGGTGCACCTTAAGGCACAGAAATATCCCACTTGCAAACCCATCGGCCTGCTCCAGAGCCAGAGCTAAGTGGAAATTGGTACATATTTCCACCCAGCTAGTCGGTGGAGAGAAAAGCCGTAAGGCAACAACTCCACCGACTCACCCAACCAAAAGGAAGCGGTTCGCTCAGGGTACTGGCCCCTCGCTGGACACCTCCGTCCCCCGCTCGTATTCGCACACTAACTATGTAGGTGTCACTAGAGGGGGCGCCGGTGTACCAGCTTTGCGTAGGACGGCTTGTTGGCCGGGCACTGTGCATGAAGCACAGTTACTCCATGACACCACTCAACCCTTCCCACACCTTAGGCCAGAGCCAAGTGGAACGTCGTTACTCCGCCGAAGCGGCGCGGCTGTTCCACTCAACTAGTCAGCGGAGAGATAAGCCCGAAAGCGACTACTGCCGCTGACTCACCTAGAGTGAATTATTTTGTTTTGCACAAAACTGTCTTATTTAAGCAGGGTGATTATAAATTGAACGAGAATTCCACCGCTTGCTATGGTCATGATGTGTGCAATGAATAATTGGTATTGGCTGCTGGTGATCGCCACGCTATTGCAGTGCTGCCGCTGATCGCCAGTGCTGCTGTTGATCACCTTGCTAGTGGCGAGTTTCATGGCATGGTTTTAGGCGCTAATGGAGTTAGGTACAGTGGGGGTCGTACAATTGTAACGCTACGTTACAGCCCCCCTCCCACTTCGGGTGACGGAAAGCTGGGGTGGGTTGTATAATCGCGAGGCGTGGCCTACGCGTTCCGGCCTGGCCGGTGTGTGTGTATATCCTTATTTAAAAAAAAAAATTTTCCAAAATATGTACAGAGTAATTCCAACTTACTATTAGTTTTATTACAATTCAAAGTTGTCTTATTATGTATGTATATATTATTTCTTAAAAAGAAATGTATATTTTGTATATGCTTATGTTGGGACTCCCGAAATAGGGATAAGGCGGACACCACTAAACTACATAGTTTTCGTGATGCGCCGGGTGCCTCTTAATGAAGTGAGATGTATATAAAAAATTGTGTGTATATGTGCCAAAACGTGTGTGTATATTAGGGTGATTCAAATAAAAAAAATTTGGTTCTTTTTTCGGTCTTACCCCCTGAAACTATAGGTATTGATGAGAAAATATGCCTTGCAAAAAATTAGAGCTCTAACTTAACCCTTAGGGGTGGCTATTTTATTCGCCCTTTCCCATACATTTTGTATGGGGAAAAATGGCATTTTTTTCAAAGTGAATTTTCTTTCAATTTTTGAAACTTTTTTCAAAATATTTTTATATACTCTTAAAGTTGAAGCTTTGAAGCTTCCAAAATGGCGGTTATCTTAACTATTAAAATAATTACAAACATTTAAAATTTACTAGATTTTATACGTGTTACTGTGTATGTTATAGTTTCAGGGGGTAAGACCAAGTCGACATTTTTTTTGAATCGCCCTAGTGTACTATATATATAAATGGTAATATTACATGGCAAAATAAATTTAAATTTCATGTTACAATTCATTCTTAACCTAATACTCCCCGCCTGCGGTTTACTCCACGAATTTGATTATCCGGTGTTCACCTCGGATGCTGACTTCTGCATTGTCGGCATCTACTACCTTCACCCGCACCTTATTGCCCTTCCACATATACGTCCATTTTTCCATATCTACTTTTGTCGGCCGCTTTAATTTCAGTTTAGCGAAGAAGGTTTCTGGGTCGGTCGGCCTTTCCTTCTTTAACGTGCTGATTTTGGCGTTACATCCGGGTGCCTCTACGTAGTAATTCTCTTCTTCTTTTATGGTCATGGCTAAGTGGATTGGTGGACCGTGAAAAATTTGTATCCGCTGTATTCGTGGCTTATTCGGGGGCCACAATGTCGCTTCCATAGGCGGTTTCCATTGTCGGACCGGTTGTGGTGAATCTGGTGGAGCTGGTTGACGTTTTGTACGGCCCATGTTGTCACGTGTTTGTTTGTTTTGGTGCTTATAATTTATTTTTCCGTGGTGTGTCTGCAAGAAGAGAAGAAGAAGGAGAACGGTAGATTTCGTTGTTATGTCATTTGGAAGTTCTTAAAAGTTCCATGGCTTGATGTCTTGCAAATGTGCGTGAGCCCCTTCTTGTTGTGTGATTCGGAGTGGATTAGCTCAACCGTATTTGCTGACACATATTTTTCTACCACATATGGACCGGAAAATTTTGGGGCCAGTTTTTGCGCAAAGTTGTCTATAGCGGATGACAGCGGATGATCCCTTTTCATGACCTTTTCACCCACGTTTGGTTTCCATGGCCGTCGACGTAAGTCGTAATATTTTTTCTCTTGCTGAGATGCCTTGGTAAGGTGTTTCTTAATTTCCTTCCATAGCTCGGTGATTTCCGGTGGTGCTGATGGTGGCTCCACTGGTACTGTCCCCTCCGTTCGCACATCCTGCGGTGCGGTAATATGGCGGCCGAAATATATTTCAGCTGCCGATGCTTTCGTTGATTCATGCTGCGCCGTGTTCATCGCAAAGGCTATTTGTGGGATTTCCTGATCCCATGTGCGGTGGTCATTCTTTGATCGTTGTGCGATCATTGTTTTTACTACTCGGATCACCCGCTCTGTGGGGTTTTCGTGCGGCGTGTATGCGGCGGTGAATTTATGCTCAATTCCATGGTTGTTTAGCAACGTCGTTAGAGCCTTGCTGGCGAAATGCTTTCCGTTGTCGGTTAGTAGAACTTTAGGGCAGCCGAATCGGTAGATTCTCGTTCTTGTAAAGCCTTCGTTACCGTTGCGGTTGTCGCCTGACGCACTGGAACTAACTCAGTCCACTTGGAAAATTTATCCACCAAGACGAGGAGGCACGTATTTCCTTGTTTAGATCGCGGTAGTGGTCCAATGAAGTCGGCGGTGACGATTTCCCAAGGCCGTGAGCATTGCATGGTGGCCATTAATCCTGCCGGGCGTCTTTGTTCTACCTTATATTCAGCGCATGTCATGCATCGGCGCACGTGCTGGAGTGCGTCGCGGTACATACCAGGCCAGTAATAGTTTTGCTGGGCTCTCTTGAGGCTTTTCTTCACACCCAAATGGCTAGCAGATGCGGAATCGTGGACTTCTTGGAGGACGTCACCTCGTCGGTTGGCTGGGATATACAGCTTCCACTGCGGGGAGCGGGAAATCTGGTTCTTCGGCGGAATATGACGGAAAAGGCGATTTTCGACAATCTGGTAGTCTGGGTGGGCGTGTGGTTGTTCCTTCACTTGGCGCGTCTTCTTCTCGTACCAGTCGCATGTGCCGGCGTCCATAGTATATAGCATGTCAGTTTCGGTGTACGGTTGCGGGCATCGAGAGAGTGCGTCGGCCACCACGTTTTGCGATCCTTTGCGGTATTCGATGTCAAAGTTATATTGTTGTAGCTCCAGTGCCCATCGTGCCAGTCGCCCAGATGGGTTTTGCAGAGAGTGTAACCACTTCAGCGAGTGGTGATCGGTTATTACCGTGAAGTGGTATCCTTCCAGGTATGATCTCATCTTGCGGATACCTCATAGTACGGCGAGGCACTCTTGCTCGGTGGCTGAGTATCGTTTTTCTAACGGGGTGAGGCTGCGGCTAGCGTATGCTACAACTTGCTCGTTTTCGGAGTGGCGTTGATACAGTACGTCGCCCAGTCCTTCTCCACTGGCATCTGTTTGCAGGATGAACGGGTCGGGACAGCATAGTACCGGTGCATTGGTGAGCTTTTCCTTGATGGTTATAAACGCGTGTTCTTGTGGCGCGTCCCACTTTCAGGCCTGATTCTTTTTCAACAATTAGTTCAGCGGTGCTGCCAACGTGGAGAAGTCAGCGACGAAGCGGCGGTACCACGATGCGAGACCAAGGAAACGGCGGAGCTCTTCAGCGTTTGCGGTGCCGGCATCTCCCGTAGTGCAGATACCTTACTGGGGTCGGTGTGGATCCCTTTGGTGCTGACTATGTGTCCCAGGTAATGCAGCTGCGGTTGGACAAAGGTACATTTGTCGAAATTCACCTGCATTTTGTGCCTCTGAAGCCGCTCGAAAACTTCCTGTAAGTTATCCATGTGTTCTTTGAACGTGTCTCCTAACACGATGATGTCGCCTAAGTACGCAAATACTTTTGGCTGCAGCTCCGGTCCCAGTATGCTGTCCAAAGCGCGCTGAAACGTTGCCGGGGCCACGTGCAGGCCGAAGGGCATGACTTTCCATTGGAAAAATCCTCTTCCTGGGAACTTTTGGCCAGCGGAATTTGCCAATAACCGTTTTTCAGGTCAATCATCATCATTTATTGGCGCTTAACCGCCTAAGCGATTTTGGCCGTTGCATATCAAAGCCCGCCAGTCATTCCTTTTTAGCGATAACTGACGCCAATTGGAAACCCCAAGGGAGTTCAAGTCATCCTCCACCTGTTGTTTCCATCTCAGTCGAGGCCTCCCCCTTCCTCTGCTGCCGAATTCAGGCGACGATAGGAAAACCTTCTGTGCTGGAGCTTCTTTGTCCATTCGCATAACATGGCCCAGCCAGCGGAGCCCGTTGGACTATGGTCAGATCTGCGTAGAGCTCGTAAAGCTCATCGTTAATTTTCATTCGATACTCGGCGTTGGCATCATGTCAAGGGCCATAAATCCTCCGGAGAACTTTTCTCTCAAATACTCCAAGGGCTATCTCATCTTCTTTGACATTGTCCATGAATCTGAGCCATACATCAGGACAGGTATGATGAGAGACTTATAGTCCAAAGTAGCAATTGTTGGCAACAGTGATTCTCCGCTGGATTTCTAGACTGATATTATTTTCGGTGTTGATACTGGTTCCCAAATAGACGAAGTCCCTCACAGTTTCAAATTTGTAACTATCAACAGTGACATGGCTGCCAAGGCGCAGGTGAGCCGATTCTTTCTTTGATGACAGCAAATACTTCGTCTTGTCCTCGTTCACGGCAAGACCCACTTTTTTCGCTTCCTTATCCAGTCCAGAGAAGGCAGCGCTTACGGCGCGGTTGTTAAGGCCAATGATATCAATATCATCGGCATACGCCAGCAATTGCTCGCTCTTGTAAAAGATTGTACCATTGCGGTTTAGCTCTGCTGCTCGAATTATCTTCTCCAGCATCAGATTGAAGAAATCGCGCGAAAGGGAGTCGCCCTGTCTGAAGCCTCGTTTGGTTTCAAATGGCTCAGAGAGGTCCTTCCCGATTCTGACGGAGCTGTTGGTATTGCTCAACGTCATTTGGCAAAGCCGTATAAGCTCTGCAGGGAAGTCAAATTCAGACATGGCAGCATACAGGCAACTCCTTTTTACGCTGTCAAAAGCGGCTTTGAAATCGACAAAGAGATGGTGTGTGTCGATTCTTTTATCATGGGTCTTCTCCAGGATTTGGCGTGTCGTGAAAATCTGGTCGATGGTAGACTTACCAGGTCTAAAGCCACACTGATAAGGTCCAATCAGTTTGTCTACGATGGGCTTCAGCCTTTCACACAACACGCTAGAAAGAACCTTATATGCAATATTAAGAAGACTAATTCCGCGGTAGTTGGTGCGGTTAGCGGGATCGCCTTTCTTGTGGATTGGGCAAAGCACCCTTAAATTCCAATCCGGAGGCATGCATTCGTCTGACCATATTCTGCATAAGAGCTGATGCATACTTTTTACCAGCTCTTCGCCTCCGTGTTTGAACAGCTCGGCGGGTAGTCCGTCTTTTCCAGGCGCTTTGTTGTTTTAGAGCCGGGATATAGCTATCCTCACTTCATCATAGTCAGGTGGTGGGGCGACTTTTCCATCGTCAAGGATTGGGGTATCGGGTTCGACGTCTCCCTCGCAATTTAGCAGTGAGGAGAAGTGCTCCCTCCATAATTTAAGTACACTTTGTACGTCGGTTACCAGGTCGCCATTATTGTCCTTACAGGAGCTTGCCCCGGTCTTAAAACCTTCCGTCATCCGCCGGATCTTTTCATGTCAAGCTCCTCACACTCACGCCTTTCGGCCTCACTTTTCTTTTTTCTGAAAAGGCGTCTCTCTTCCTTCTTTGCCCCACTATATTGTTGCCATACACTGCGGGTTGCGCCCGTTCGCAACGTCTCCTTGTAGGCAGCGTCCTTTTTTTCGAGGCAGTTTTGCATTCCTCATCGTACCAGTTGTTCTTGCGGGGTCGCTGGAACCCTATAGTGGCCTCAGCGGCGGTAAGCAAAGGGTGAGAGATATGCTTCCATTGCTCGGTTACATCGTTAGGTCGGGGATTGCCCTCTGCTAGCAGGTGTGAGAGTCGAGTGGAGAAATTATCAGCTGTCTGTGTCACGCGCAACTTCTCGACGTCAAACTTTCCTTCCGTTACTGTGCGCACTTTCTTCGTTGCACAGAGGCGTGTGCGTATCTTGGCTGCGACAAGATAATGGTCAGAGTCAATATTGGGACCACGCAGTGTACGCACGTCCAGAACGGTGGAGCTATGTCTGCCGTCAATCAAGACATGATCAATCTGGTTTCTAGTTCTTTGATCAGGGGACAGCCATGTGGCTTGGTGTATTCGCTTATGCTGGAACCTGGTACTACTGATGACCATATTGCGAGCAGCGGCGAAGTCAATCAACCTAGTGCCGTTGTGGGATGTTATATCGTGGAGACTGAATTTTCCAACTGTAGGACCAAAGACTCCTTCCTTGCCCACCTTGGCATTTAAGTCGCCGAGCACGATTTTGATATCATGCTGGGGGCAGCGATCATAAGTCTGTTCAAGTTTATCGCAGAAGGAGTCCTTCTCTGCGTCGTCCGTCTCCTCAGTCGGCGCATAGCCGCAGATAAATGTTATGTTGAAAAACCTCGCCTTGATGCGGATTGGAGCGAGACGCTCGTCCATAGGAGTGAACGCTAATACTTGGCGGCGAAGTCTCTTTCCCACCACGAATCCTACACCACGCGCTTTGCCGCGTGTCTGGCCACTGTAGTATACGTCACAAGGACCGATGGTCGTCTTTCCTTGCCCCGTCCATCGCATTTCCTGCCGAGCGGTGATGTTGGCCTTTGCGCGTACGAGGACATCAACCAGTCGGGCAGCGGCACCGTCCCTTGAAAGGTCCGGACATTCCCGGTACATGCCCTAATATCCAAATCATTATGCCTTATTTGTTTTGCCGGGTCGTCAACATTAAAGGGGGTTCTCATCCGAGGCTTTGATTTTGTTTTCATTGGAATTAAGTTTTTTACGTGGCGGGTCCCAAACCCAGCGCACAACCCGTTTCGGAGTTTTTGGAGAATAGCGAGCCGCTTGCTTCAAGACAGACGCCCGCTTGCAGCCGCACCTCATGGTGAACAGACGCTACGCAAAAACCTCGGTGAGCCCTTAAACCAAGTATGTCAGAGTGGCCCCACCGGGGCTCCCTCTCTTTCTGCCGCGAGCCTAGGTAGCTCCCGTTGCCCAGAGTGCACGAACGAGGACGCAAGAGTCGGGATTGAGCAAGGTCACTTAGCAACCACACTCCATTACACTCCAATAACCGTTTTTCAGGTCAATGGTAGAAATAAATTTGGCCTCCTTTAGTTGGTCGCGGATAGCTCCAATCTGTGGTAACAGGTATGCATCTGGTTCACTTGCAGCATTGAGCTGGCGATAGTCTATGCACATCCTCCATGTTCCTTGCTTTTTACGGACCAGTACAATCGGTGAGCTAAATGCGCTTATCGAGGGTTCGACTCTTCCTCCGGCCAATAGCTCATTAACTTCCTCATCGATAGCTTGTTGCATAGCTGGATTACGCGGGTAATACCTTTGTTTCAGCGGTCGGTTATGCTTAAACGTGATTACATTTTCGGCAGCGGTACTTGGGCCGCTGATCTCGATATAGCTAAGCAGGCATAGCCTGGCGAGTTCGTCGGCTCTCTTGGCTCGGATGGCATCAAGCCTTTTGCCATCGATAGTAAGAACGGCTTGCCTCTCCCGTAAAAAATCCATTCCCAGGATCATCTTTGCTGCGAGGTTTGGAATTACAGACAAGCGTGGGTTGCTTCCCTTTCGGGTCTCTGCTCGGGCGCCATTTATGAGGTGGGTTTTGTCGAAGGCTGAGGTAAACTCAGTCGTCCAAGGTCAGCAGAGGTCCCACTAACCCCTACTAAATAATAACAAGCTATTTTTGTATTAAAATCGAACACACACACACAGCCTTAAGGCGTCGAGGAGAAGCAGCTTTCCGTATAAGCACGGACGGACTAGAGAATAGCGGTCTAATCTAATCTAATCTAATCTTGGCTTGCGTCATGATGACGCTTAACCGCCTAGGCGATTTTGGCCGTTTCGAATCAAAGCACGCCAGTCATTCCTTTTTAGCGATAACTGACGCCAATTGGAAACCCCAAGGGAGTACAAGACATCCTCCACCTGTTGTTTCCATCTCAGTCGAGGCCTCCCCCTTCCTCTGCTGCCGAATTCGGGTGTCGATAGTAAAACTTTCTGTGCTGGAGCTTCTTTTTCCATTCGCATAACATGACCCAGCCAGCGGAGCCTTTGGGCTTTAATCCGCTGAACTATGGTCAGGTCTGCGTAAAGCTCGTACAGCTCATCGTTGAATTTCCTTCGATACTCGCCGTTGGCATCACGGGAAGGACCATAAATCTTCCGGAGAACTTTTCTCTCAAATACTCCAAGGGCCATCTCATCTTCTCTGGATACTGTCCATGATTCCGAGCCGTACGTCAGGACAGGTATGATGAGAGACTTATAGAGCGTGATCTTTGTTCTTCGAGAGAGGACTTTACTTCTCAATTGCCTACTCAGTCCAAAGTAGCACTTGTTGGCAAGAGTGATTCTCCGTTGGATTTCTAGACTGATATTATTTTCGGTGTTAATGCTGGTTCCCAAATAGACGAAATCTCTCACCGTTTCAAACTTGTAGCCATCAACGGTGACTTGGCTGCCAAGGCGCAGGTGCGCCGATTCTTTCTTTGATGACAGTAGGTACTTCGTCTTGTCCTCGTTCACCGCAAGACCCACTTTTTTCGCTTCTTTATCCAGCCCAGAGAAGGCAGCACTTACGGCGCGGTTGTTAAGGCCAATGATATCAATATCATCGGCATACGCCAGCAATTGTACGCTCTTGTAGAGGATTGTGCCATTGCGGTTTAGCTCTGCTGCTCGAATTATCTTCTCCAGCATCAGGTTGAAGAAATCGCACGAAAGGAAGTCGCCCTGTCTGAAGCCTCGTTTGGTTTCAAATGGCTCAGAGAGGTCCTTCCCGATTCTGACGAAGCTGTTGGTATTGCTCAGCGTCATTTGGCAAAGCCGTATAAGCTTTGCAGGGAAGTCAAACTCAGACATGGCGGTATACAGGCAACTCCTTTTTGCGCTGTCAAAAGCGGCTTTAAAATCGACAAAGAGGTGGTGTGTATCGATCCTTTTATCATGGGTCTTCTCCAGGATTTGGCGTATCGTGAAAATCTGGTCGATGGTAGACTTACCAGGTCTAAAGCCACACTGATAAGGTCCAATCAGTTTGTCCACGATGGGCTTCAGTCTTTCACACAATACGCTAGAAAGAACCTTATATGCGATATTAAGAAGACTGATTCCGCGGTAGTTGGTGGGGTTAGCGGGATTGCCTTTCTTGTGGATTGGGCAGAGCACACTTAAATTCCAATCTGGAGGCATGCACTCGTCTGACCATATTCTGCATAAGAGCTGATGCATGCTTTTTACCAGCTCTTCGCCTCCGTGTTTGAACAGCTCGGCGGGTAGTCCGTCTTTTCCAGGGGCTTTGTTGTTTTTGAGCCGGGATATAGCTATCCTCACTTCTTCATAGTCAGGTGGTGGGACGATCTTTCCATCGTCAGGGATTGGGGTATCGGGTTCAACGTCTCCCTCGCAGTTTAGCAGTGAGGAGAAGTGCTCCCTCCATAATTTAAGTACACTCTGGACGTCGGTTACCAGGTCGCCATTATTGTCCTTACAGGAACTTGCCCCGGTCTTTAAACCTTCCGTCATCCGCCGGATCTTTTCAAAGAATTTTCGGGCATCGTTCCTGTCAGCCAGCGTCTCAAGCTCCTCACACTCACGCCTTTCGGCCTCACGTTTCTTTTTTCTGAAAAGGCGTCTCTCTTCCTTCTTCGCCTCACGATAGCGTTGCCATACACTGCGGGTTGCGCCCGTTCGCAACGTCTCCCTGTATGCAGCGTCCTTTTTTTCCGAGGCTGTGGTGCATTCCTCATCGTACCAGTTGTTCTTGCGGGCTCGCCGAAACCCTATAGTGGCTTCAGCGGCGGTACGTAATGAGTGAGAGATATGCTTCCATTGCTCGGTTACATCGTTAGGTAGAGGATTGCTCTCCGATAGCAGGTGTGAGAGTCGAGTGGAGAAATTATCAGCTGTCTGTGTCACGCGCAGCTTCTCGACGTCAAACTTTCCTTCCGTTACTGTGCGTACTTTCTTCGCTGCACAGAGGCGTGTGCGTATCTTGGCTGCAACAAGATAATGGTCCGAGTCGATATTGGAGCTGTGTCTGCCGTCGATCATGACATGATCAATCTGGTTTCTTGTTCTTTGATCAGGGGACAGCCAGGTAGCTTGGTGTATTCGCTTATGCTGGAACCTGGTACTACTGATGACCATATTGCGGGAAGCGGCGAAGTCAATCAACCTAGTGCCGTTGGGGGATGTTACATCGTGGAGACTGAATTTTCCAACTGTAGGACCAAAGACTCCTTCCTTGCCCACCTTGGCATTAAAGTCGCCGAGCACGATTTTGATATCATGCAGGGGGCAGCGATCATAGGCTTGTTCAAGTTTATCGTAGAAGGAGTCCTTCTCTGCGTCGTCCGTCTCCTCAGTCGGCGCATAGGCGCAGATAAATGTTATGTTGAAAAACCTCGCCTTGATGCGGATCGCAGCGAGACGCTCGTCCACAGGAGTGAACGCTAGTAATTGGCGGCGAAGTCTCTTTCCCACCACAAATCCTACACCACGCGCTTTGCCGCGTGTCTGGCCGCTGTAGTATACGTGACAAGGACCGATGGCCGTCTTTCCTTCCCCCGTCCATCGCATTTCCTGCAGGGCGGTGATGTCAGCCTTTGCGCTCGCGAGGACATCAACCAGTCGGGCAGGAGTACACACTCCACCAAGCCAACGAAAGATGGCTGCAATCTCCAGGATGTCGGATATCCAAAGAAACCTGGCCGAAATGGGATCATAAAAGATCAAGACAAATTTATGCCCTAAGGAGAAGAGAAATCTCCATATTAATAGGCGTATTAACTGGGCACTGCCTCATTGGTAGGCACGCAGAAAGACTAGGTGTGCCCTACCGACGATGCTGTAGGAGTTGTAAGCATGATGAGGAGGAGGAAACGGTGGAGCACCTCATCTGCAACTGCCCGGCTTAAAGTGGCGCGAGAATGCGCTTTTTGGGAGTTCTCTTCCTGGTTAGCCTACGCCAGGTCACGGAGCTGGACATAAAGGACCTGATGGCCTTCATCAAGTCATCTAAATGGTTCGAGGAGGAGTAACGGTGTCGGTATAGGAACGTCAGTCCCGGGATTCTGCTATGTGGAGAATTCCGATAATATCTGGATTTTCCATATGGCAGGGTCCCGGAACTCACTTTCCTAGTGTTGGTGGTATCACAACGGGCCTTTTAATAGTGGCCTAGGTGTGCCTCTGCGGCAGCCACTTGAACCTAACCTAACCTAACCCGGGTAAAAACTGGGAACCCGATTTAATCGTTAGTATTCGATTATTGACAGATAGTCGCCTAGCTGAAATCGAATATCTGCTATTCGATTTTCAAACAGCACAAAAGTTGGACTATTCGACTAGTCGAGTAATCAATTAGAATCAAGAGCCCTACTTATTTCCCCAAATAAAAAACGCCGTAAGACTAGAAAGCAATGTTCTGAATGCAACCGCCCGATTTGCAATGCCCATACTGTAACCGTTTCAAATTGTAACAATTGTGCCAATTAACAATCAAAATGTATTTAAAACTTAATAAATAAATAAACACATAATATTTACTAAATATTCTTACTTAAAATAAGCATTCTTTAATTACTTTTCACAAAAACAACCCACATTTTACTTTATGGTATCATAATATATATAGAGGTACCCGGGTACCACGGGTGTACACTTAGCGGTGAAAAATCAAAAGTGTAGAAAAAAGCTAGGAAGGAAAAAAAAAATAATTTCTTTTTCTTGTTGTTTTCGACCAGCTTAAGGCATATTATGAATATAAAGTTTGTCTTCCAGTGTTTTATATCTGAAAAACGTAAAATAAACCCATTTGGTTACCCGGGTACCACGGGTGTACACATAAAGGTTAAGCAGGGGTGATTATAAATAGAACGAGAATTCCACCGCTTGCTATGGTCATGGTGTGTGCAATGAATAATTGGTATTGGCTGCCGCTGATCGCCAGTGCTGCTGTTGATCACCGTGCTAGTGGCACGTTTTATGGCATGTTTTTAGGCGCTAATGGAGTTAGGTACAGTGGGGGTCGTACAATTGTAACGCTACGTTACACATCTCCCGGGAGATATCTTTGTCGGCCAAATCGATTCTGTCTGTAACGGGAGAAGTTAATCCCAAAGTTGAACGATTAGGAGCCAAGGAATTTGATGGCCGCTTGGCTGTCGCTAAAAATGACGATATCTTCTCCGATAGCACGTTTGCTTGTCCAGGCCGCGGCGTCCAGGATTGCCGAGACTTCCGCCTGGAACACGCTACAATGATCAGGTAGTCTGAAGGAGAGCTCAAGGTCTAAATCTCTTGAATAAACCCCTCCTCCAACTCTGCCGTCCAACTTCGAGACGTCGGTGTGGATGGAAGTGCCGCCATTAGTAGCGGGATACCGATCCGTCCTTTCCCAGTCTTCTCTGCTGGGAATGTTTATTTTGAAACAGCTATCCCCGACTGTAGTGGTCGCATAACGATCTGTGCTTAGAGGGAGAAAACTGTAAGATTCCAGAATACTGGAGTGTCCAATAGTGCCCGTGCCCCAGCTGGATGGTTCCCTTAGGCGCAGAGCTGATGCCGCCGCTGACCGGAAACCTTCCAGATCTAGTGGCAAAATTCCCAGAATAGCCTGGAGGCCTTCGTTGGGCGTTGTACTTAGCGCACCGCTTATACATATTATACTGGATCTATAGACTTTCCCTAACAGATTCAGGTATGTTGCCTTGCTCATCGTAGGCCACCACACCACCACTCCATACAGCATGATTGGTCGGATAATCGCAGTGTAGATCCAACTGCATATTTTGGGACTGAGCCCCCATTTTTTGCCAATGGCTCTTTTGCAGGTGTAAAGTGCAATACACGATATCTTCTGGCGCTGAAGAACATTATCCTTCCAGGTCAGTTTGCTATCCAGAACTGTACCCAGGAACTTGGCTTTGTCATCCATGTTCAGGCATACGCCATTCAGTTTTGGTGGGTTTAACGGTGGTATTTTGTACCGGTTGGTGTAAAGGACAAGTACTACTTTTCCCGGGTTGATACTTAGTCCAGAGTGAGAGCACCATGAGGAAATCTCTCGCAGTGCTACTTGCATCAAGTCGCAAAGGGTCTGTGGGAATTTACCTCTATATGCAATAGCTAAATCGTCTGTTTATGCCACTACCTTCCCGCCCCCCCTTTTGTGTCTCGCAGCAACACCACCCTGAGGCGTTCCCCTTGTGACATAGCATGATATATGAACCGAACCCAGTGATGAAACTATTTTTCTGCCCTTTAGTAGTTGATAAATTAGCCCAATGAGAGACCTGCTTATACCCAGATTTATTAAAGCGGTGTTAATAGCCCCCGGGCTAATATTGTTGAAGGCCCCTTCAATGTCTAGGAAGGCCACGAGACAGTACTCCTTTTTATGTAACGATTTTTCAATAACGGAAACCGCCTTAGTAATAAACACTACCGTGGCGCTTCTCCATGAGCATGGAATGTAGCTCAGAGCCAGGCAGGCTCTATAAAGAAATACCAGTCATTTAGCTGATATCTCCACCGTGTGTAGAAGTCCACGCAAGTGGGGAAAGCTTCTGATCGCCATTCAACTGGGAATGGCCAGAGCGATTCTTCTATGTGCGGTCCAAGCAGCTCACTACGTCCGGGAAAGCCCACGTATCTCTGGATATCCACTGAACACCCGTTCGGTGGTGAACTAAAGTGAGAAGCCGACAACCTGACAAGGCCACTCCGACATAATCGGTTTAAGGGCTTGCCAGGGGACTTCATTAGCAGCGTCTGTCACCATGAGGTGCGGCTGAAAGCGGGCGTCTGTCTTGAACCAAGCGGCTCGCTATATAAATGTGTAATTTAAATCCAACCCCCCGAGAAACGGGTTGTGCGTAGGGTTTGGGACCCACCACATAAAAACAAACTTCCAATGAGATCCAATAATCAGGCCTCGGATATGATAACTCTTTAGATAACGACCACTGCAAACGAAATAGGAATATGATTAAGGAAATCAGGGCATGTTCTTGGAATGTCCGAACCCTTAGCAGGGAAGGTGACGATGCCCGCCTAGTTGGGGCCCTCAAACAGGCAAAAGCTGACATCACCGCTATACAAGAAATGCGATGGACGGGGCAAGGTTATAAGACCATCCAAACCGGCAATGTCTACTGGAGCGGCCATACTAATGAGCGCAGATTCGGCGTCGGTTTTGTGGTGCGAAAGAGGCTTGTGAAACAGGTAGTGTCTTTCACAGCCGTGAACGAGCGTCTTGCCACAATCCGAATAAAACTACGATTTTTCACCATATCGTTTATCTGTGCGCACGCACCGACTGAGGACAAGGACGACGTGGAAAAAGATGCATTCTACGCAAAATTAGAAGAAACTTATGAGCGCTGCCCCCGTCATGATATCAAAGTCGTGCTTGGCGACTTTAACGCCAGGGTGGGCAAAGAGGGTGTATTTGGCCCCACTTTCGGAAAGTTCAGCCTCCATGAAGAGACTTCGCCGAATGGATAAAGGCTGATCGACTTCGCCGGTGCACGAAATATGGTCGTAGCCAGCACCAGGTTCAAGCATAAAAAGATCCATCAAGCAACATGGCGATCGCCAGATCGGAAAACACGCAATCAGATCGATCACTTTGTGATAGACGGACGGCATGCTTCCAGTGTTATGGACGTACGTACGATGCGGGGTCCAAACATCGACTCCGATCACTACTTGGTAGCAGCCAAGATTCGTACTCGCCTAAGTACAACGAAAGAGGCACCACAAAAAACGCAAGGAAAGCTGGACGTCGAACAGCTGCAGTCACAACAGACAGCCAATGATTTCGCAGAACGACTCGCGCACCTACTCTCTGAGAGCACAATTCAACCCAGCGGAGTGCACGAGCAGTGGGAGCATATCTCCAGATCACTTCGTACCGCAGCCGAAGAAGTAATTGGATTCCGGCAAATGCGAAAAACAGCTGGTACGATGATACAGAGTGCAAAGACGCAATGAAAAGGAAGGACGACGCCTATAAGGCAACGTTAAAAGCGAATGCAACGAGGGCGTGTGTGAACACTACCGCGAGATGAAGAGGGAAGCGAGACGGCTTTTTCGGGCGAAGAAAAGGGAAGCGGAAAAGCGTGAAATCGAAGAGCTTGAAATGCTAGCCAGCAGGAGGAACGCCCGAAAATTTTATCAAAGAATTCGACGAATGACGGAAGGTTTTAACCCCGGGGCAAACTCCTGTAAAAATGATAACGGCGACCTGGTGACAGATGTTCAGAGAGTACTAGGAATATGGAGGGATCACTTCTCTGCCCTTCTAAACGGAGGAACGGAGCAGCAGTCCAGAGAAGAGGACGAACCCGACCCCACAATCGAAGTTCCACAACCCGACTATAACGAGGTGCGAGTAGCTATATCACGGCTAAAAAACAATAAAGCGGCGGGTGCTGATGGCCTGCCCGCTGAGCTATTTAAATGCGGCGGCGAGGTGCTGGTAAGGTGCATGCACAAGCTCTTGTGCAGAATATAGACCCTCATACAGTTCCGTGTGAACGTGAGCGTGAATGAGTGGAGATTTTCTATTGCGTTCGCAAAGGAAAAGAATTTCAAATCAATTCTTTTGTGCGTTCACGCACATCTGTCAAATGACTTCAACTCTCCAAAAAATTTAAAAAAAAATCACAGTTTGGTGTAGTAATTGCCAAATTTCAACACTCATTTGCGAAGGGGTTGTGTCACTTTGCGTTCGCACACAATTCACTGTGAGATAGTAAAATAAGCATTTCAAAGCATATTTAACACTTTCACTTAAGTTTAAATGCAGTAATATCAAAGATATTTTAGTTGTTTATCCACTTACGGATGATTTTTTGTGGAATAGGGCTTATGGTCGGATGAATGCATGCCTGAAGATTGGAACCTAAGTGTTCTCTGCCCAATCCATAAGAAGGGTGATCCCGCAAACTGCGCCAACTATCGTGGAATCAGCCTTTTGAGTATCGCATATAAGGTCCTATCAAGCGTATTGTGCGAAAGACTGAAGCCTGACGTAAACCGACTGATTGGACCTTAGCAGTGTGGCTTCAGACCTGGTAAATCTACCATGGACCAGATTTTTACAATACGCCAAATCTTGGAAAAAAACCCGTGAGAAAAGGATCGACACACACCATCTCTTTGTTGATTTTAAACCCGCCTTCGACAGCACGAAAAGGAGTAGCCTATACGCCGCTATGTCTGCTTTTGGTTTCCCAGCAAAACTTATACGGCTGTGCAAAATTACGCTGAACAACACCACCAGCTCGGTTAGAATTGGGAAGGACCTCTCCGAGCCCTTCGAAACTAAACGAGGTTTCAGGCAGGGCGACCCCCTATCGTGCGATTTCTTTAATTTAATGCTGGAGAAAATAATACAAGCTGCAGAACTTAACCGCGCTGGAACAATATATTACAAGAGCGTACAACTGTTGGCGTATGCCGACGACATCGACATCATTGGCCTCAACAACCGCGCTGTAACTTCTGCGTACTCCAAATTAGAAAAGGGAGCGGAAAAAATGGGTTTGGTGGTGAACGAAGGTAAAACGAAGTACCTGCTGACATCAAGCAAAGAGTCAGCGAATTCACGCCTTGGCAACCACGCCACTGTTGGCAGCCATAATTTCGAGATAGTAAGGGACTTTGTATACCTGGGAAGCAGCATTACTACCAACAACAATGTAAGCCTGGAAATCCATAGAAGGATAACTCTTGCAAACAAATGCTACTTTGGGCTGAGTAGGCAATTTAGAAGTAAAGTCCTCTCTCGACGAACAAAAACAACACTCTATAAGTCACTTATCGTACCCGTCCTGCTATATGGTGCAGAAGCATGGACACTGACAGCATCTGATGAGGCGGCTCTGGGAGTATTCGAGAAAAAATTCTTCGAAAGATTTATGGACCCCTAAAAGTTGGCGACGGCGAGTACCGAAGAAGATATAATGATGAGCTGTATGAGCTTTACGCAGACGTGGACATAGTTCAGCGAATTAAAACCCAGCGGCTCCGCTGGCTAGGACACGTGGTGCGAATGAACGAGGACGCGCGGGCCCAGAAGGTATTTTTATCGGCACCCGCCGGTGGAAGTAGAGGAAGAGGGAGACCACCACTTCGATGGCAGGACCAAGTAGAGGCAGACCTGCGAGCACTCGGTGTCTCTAATTGGCGCCAGTTGGCTCAACAAAGAACCGACTGGCGTAACATGTTGGACGGCCAAAATCGCCTAGGCGGTTAAAGGCTATTTAAAGTAAGTAAGTAAGCTTATGAGTTGAGCGGGAATAATCCCGTCTGGCCCGGCAGCCTTGAAGGGTTCAAAGCTTTTAACTGCCCCCCTAACTCTTTCCTTCGTGATGGGTATATTTACTGCCAGGTTTGTTGCAGGTGCTAGTGGTGCCTTATGCAGGTTCCCCGGGAAATGTGTATTCAAGAGCAGCTCAAGGGATTCCCCTTCCGTGCTGATCCAGGATCCATCAGGTTTTCGCAAATAGCTGATGGCTGTTTGACTTTTCGAGAGGACCCGTCTGAGTCTCGCTGTGTCATCGACCTTTTCGACACCAGTGCAGAAATTTCTCCACGAGGTTCTCTTCGCTTGCCTCAGAGCTGTTTTGTAGGCCCTTAACTTAACTTTATATTCGAGCCATTGAGGCTCAGTACCGAGGCTCTTGGCTTTGTTAAATTTTTTCCTGCAGGAGAAAGGAGTTCAGCTCAGACTTGACCAAGATACACGTTCTGACTTTGCTCTCCTCGCTGGCTCGAATGAGTTTGAAGCCCTTAGTCCCCTCGAGCTGTTGACCCAAGGTTCTTGGATGAGGACCACATCCACGTAGCCTTTAGAAAGACGACTGCTTAAAGCAGCCGAGGCTAATTTAGATTTGTGCAGATTGATCTGAAGCACTAAAACATGCCGCCCTAATATCGTCGAGGTTTGCCCTATCCCAGAGACTGTCTCCCAACGACGAATTGCTCAGATTAGTTGTCCAACTTGGCGTAGCGGTAGTCCTGCTGTCTGAAGCATCAGAGATAAAGCGGTCAGGATTTGCTACTACCACCGTAACGTCGTGCACTTCTTCTTCCAGTAGGCTGTCCTCCATCTCCGAGCTGTTCGCAGCACTTTCGCAAAGTGACGTGCCGGATAAAGTGTTCTAAGGGGCTCTAATATGACTGCTTTATGAGTTTACTTTCATTATTTGGATTCAAGTACCTATGTACGTTTTGATTTTTCTTTTGAAAATAAGTTTTTTTAGGAAAATAAATAATAAATAATGTTTGAATGTTAGATATGCATGAAAATGCATGTTTATCTCTTTGTTACTACATATTTAAAAGGAAAACATGGACAAAGAAGAGAAAAATAAAAAATGAAAGGAAGCTAATAAAAATGAAAGAGAGAGGGAAGATAGTTATTCGTACAAAAATCTTTCAATAAATACTCTTTTTTGCACACTTTCAAGGGCTCAAAAAATATTCGAAAAATAATGATTTATGCATAAGACTGAGACATCGTTTATAAATGACCAATTTCATAGGAAAAGCCATTCAATTTCGAACATTTTATGACTGTTTATCAATTTTTTACGAGTTAATTATGAATGTGAGCTCTCAGAGGAAAGTCGTATATGCGCTCATTTATTATGGTTTGCTGGGAAACGACAGCTTTATGGTTTGCTGGGAAACGACAGCATTTCATTGGTGCGCTCGAACTAACACTACCTCAGTTACAAAAATGCCTCGGCCTACACTATATGCCTACGGCTGATCTATAGATGACTACTGTTTAAAGGAGATGGAGACATGCCCTTCAATGAGATGTATGTGTGATGGATGCAAGCAATATATTGCAAACTTGGATGAGGCTCTTAGAGAAATAATGTCGATAGCTGATATCAATCAAATAAATTTAATATCGCAAAAAGAAGAAATTGAAAAAATTTTGACCGATCACAAAAATGAAATCAGTGCATCCATAACACATAGTGAAAGAGCGATGAAAAAAATCTTACATAAAATAAATAATGCGAATGCAGAGAAAGTAGAACTATTAAAAAAAGTAGAAACAATTTATGATGGTCAAACAGTAAGAAGGTGCTATAAGTGTTAAGGATTTAACCACATAGCTAGTAACTGTAATAATAGTGAAAGGTGCAGCAAATGTTCGGGGGAGCATAAAGTAGAGAATTGTATAGAAGAGGTATCGGTAAATAAATGCGGTAACTGCGTAGATGCCATTAAGAAGGTTGGGTTGAAACTGAATCCTGATCACAATATTATGGGTCACGAATGTCCGGTTTATCAAAGAAATGTAGACTAGAAAAGGAAAGGGTTGGGTTTTAGCAATCAGATCTTAGCTACCGGGAAAATAATGATATAAACTTAAATTGTGTGTACCTAAATATTTGAAGTTTTTTAGCTAACAAAGCTGAACTGGAAAGGCTCATAGAAGAAGTTAATCCTGATCTCGTACTGTGCTCGGAAACATACATGACTTCAGATATTACTGATAGTGAGATCGATATTACAGGCTTTACGGTAATTCGTTGCGACTCTCATAGCCGGCATAGAGGAGGTGTAGTCCTACTATTAAAAAAAGGAATTGAGTTTAAAGGTTAGGTATAATAAATCAGTAGATAAAAACGTTTGGTGTGCTGTGAATTTTTTGATCACTTAGAAACGATGCTTCCACAAGTATGAAACAGGAACAAACTCTCTTTTAATTGGTGATTTCAATATAAATATGAATGTGTATTAGACCTCTGCATGAATCCATCCAAAACGGCAAATAAATCATTCATATTGAATTTGAATTGAATTGAATTGGCTTTGCTTTGCTTTGAATTTGAATATCTGGCTGTTTGAAATAAATGTCTACTTGAATATTTAAAAAATTTCAAACGAAATTGAATTCATATTTTGACATTTTTTTCTTAAATCCATGAAGATATCCCAACAATCATTTCTGTGAAAGTTTGTAGAATTGAATGTTGGATTGTAAATTTGAACGCTACATGAGCATTTCATACATATATCTTCAAAATGGACTTAGTCCAGTCTGTACGAAAGTTGTTAATTTTTCTGTTAAAAAAACATATCGTCGATGATTCTGCAAAGCGACGTAACGGGCATTTTCAAAATGGTGTATGCGTTGGCGGCCGCGTTGGTGTAGCGGTTAAGTGTTCGGCCTTCTACACCAAGTCGTAGCGGTTCGATGCCCGGCTAAAGTAACATCAAAAATTATTTAGAAAAATAATTTTTCTAAACGGGGTCGCCTCTCGGCAGTAGTTTGGCAAACTATCCGGGTGTATTTCTGCCATGAGAAGCTTCTCAGCAGAAAATTCATTTGCTTTGCAAGTGCCGTTCGGAGTCGGCAAAAAATTGTAGGTCCCGCTAACTTGTAGGAAAGCTCAAAGAGCAACACACCACAAGTTGGAAAGAGAAGCTCGGCTAAAAATCTCGTTAGAGGTTATGATAACCTGTTGGTATATCGCCGCCATTAGTAGTATGCGATATTGATTTTTCAACGCAAATGTAGTTTTCTTGAGAATAAAGGAACAAGTCTTAATTGCAAGAGCTATAAAAGTGTTTATCACAAACGTCACTGACGCGGTCTCTTAGATGCCCGATGAGTGGTTGTGCATAATCACCGACGATATCCATATTTGTATATTCCCATATTTGTATACATATTATAATAAATACTTATACTAGGGTTTTTTTCAAGAATTTTTCTGAAATACTTCAGGATGGAAAACCAAAAGCAGTGGTATTTATTGCAGCCAACTTAACCAAGAACTTTTAGCCAGATGTATGTCTAACCCTCACAAAACTCAAAACTCTACAATTACAAATAAAATACACCCATTTATGTTCTATCCCACCCGACCAAGAATCCTATTAAAACGAACATCGGAGATTTATGATAGTTTCTCTTAGCTTCAAAGCTCTTATATCTAGATTTTCGGGTTTAAAACGGATGTTAGAGAGTTCAAGAGAATTACGATAATTTCTCGTAATTTGAAAGTTCGTTAGATATAAGAGTCTCGGATTTAAAACGGATGTTAGAGACTTCAAGAGAATTGCGATAATTTCTCGTAATTTGAAATTTCGTTAGATATAAGAATCTCGGATTTAAAACGGATGTTAGAGACTTCAAGAGAATTGCGATAATTTCTCGTAATTTGAAAGTTCGTTAGATATAAGAGTCTCGGATTTAAAACGGATGTTAGAGACTTCAAGAGAATTGCGATAATTTCTCGTAATTTGAAAGTTCGTTAGATATAAGAGTCTCGGATTTAAAACGGATGTTAGAGACTTCAAGAGAATTGCCATAATTTCTCGTAATTTGAAAGTTCGTTAGATATAAGAGTCTCGGATTTAAAACGGATGTTAGAAAACTTTTCCTTTGAACGTTTTGTCAAATAAAAAAAAGTTGTCTAAATGAAAAAAATTTAATTATTCTAGTCATCAATTATACCGCAACAAGAGCGCAACAAATAAACTTATAGCTTATAACCATATACGTTCATATGTAAGTACTTTTACATGCTTTTTAAAAGTGGCCTAAATATAATAATAATTAAATTTTGTAATTATTTTTTAGCGTTGTCAAACCAAGCAAAGCAGCAACTGCGTCCACAACAACAACAACAACGTAAAGAACAACAACCCAATTAAACTACGCATAGCCTTCATCAGGTCCACCCACAACAACAACAAAAAGCAGCGTAAAGTACAAAAAATCAACTAACCTACGCGTAGTCTTGTAAAGCCCAGCATCAGGTCCACCCACAACAACAACTCTTTAATTAACTAAATTAAATTAATGAATACTAAATTATTCTACACTTTTTTTTAAATAAACAGTAATTAATTATTGAATTAAAATAAACTTGAAATCAACCATGAATGCACTCTTTTCTCGTATAGGGAACAAATTGGAATTCATCGCTAAAGTAAGTATTCTCGACCCATATTAGGTGCTGTTTGCGACGAAAAATAATAGTATTTGATACTGTTTACGACACTTTCTCGATGGTTAAAACGTACCGTAAGAAGATCCGTTAGCAGTCCATTTACGGTACGAAAAAGAATAGTATTTGATACTGTTTGCGACACTTTCTCGATAGTGAAAACGTACTGAAAGAAGATCCGTTAGCAGTCCATTTACGGTACGAAAAAGAATAGTATTTGATACTTTCTCGGAAGTGAAAACGTACCGAAACCAGATCCATTTACAACACGAAAAAGGGTCGTAAACTGTATCAAAATCTGACATCGAGAAAGTGAGCTCTGCTGCCACAAACTGGGCGAAATGTGATATTTTTACGATAGCTTTGCAGAACCCATTCTCGATACATTTGTCAGGAAAATTATTGCTAAAGCTTCGAAAACTTAACCGTTCTCGTGAGCGTTGGTCGGGGGGGATAAAGCCAATTTTACTAATACTCTACACCTTTATAAAAAAAAATACCCACCCGACCAACGCTCACGAAAATGCTAAAGTTTTCGAAGCTTTAGCAATAATTTTCCTGACAAAAGTATCGAGAATGGGTTCCGCAAAACTAACGTAAAAGTATTACCCTTCGCCCAGTTTGTGGCAGCAGAGCTCACTTTCTCGATATTCGATTTTGAAACAGTTTAAGATTCGTTTTCGTGCCGTAAATGGATTG
Organism: Campiglossa producta; assembly: GCA_964058755.1. NCBI lineage: Eukaryota > Metazoa > Arthropoda > Insecta > Diptera > Tephritidae > Campiglossa > Campiglossa producta. Next base: position 98,793,370 of record CAXKVI010000001.1, read on the forward strand.
CTAATGGATCTGGTATCGGTACATTTACACTATCGAGAAAGTACGCAAACAGTATCAAATACGATTCTTTTTTGTGCTGTAAATGGGCTACTAACGGATCTTGTTTCGGTACGTTTTCACTATCGAGAAAGTACCTAAAACAGTATCGAAAACGGGTCGAGAATGTTTACGCTTACGAGTTTCAAGTCGTTCCACATTCAAAATTGACACATACTTTTTTAGTTGCAATCATTAGCTTTATTTTAATATCTTTATGTGGCATTTAATTTCTATACAGTTTCAATAATAATTATAATACAAATACTAGAACCAAATTAATATGTAAAAAATGTGATCGTCATGGAGAGAGGACTAAATATTTGAAGGCACCAATAGTTTAGAATGCGGCTCTTGGTTGAATGTCCCTCTGGAGATTGTAGCAGCTGGGCAGAGCCAAAAAAGAGAGTTTTCTTGCAATGCTAACGATTTAGGAAGGAAAATAATTGTAAGATTAAGTGGAATTTGAATATTTAAAAGCTAACAAACGCTTACTTTGTATTCGTCATCGGGAAATAATGTGCATTAAGCAAATCCTTATAGAACTCCAGGAAATATAGAGCATGGTATATGCTATTTCAGCATTCAATTTTCAAACAGATTTTTTTTTTATTTGACAAAAAACATGACTTAAAAAAAAAAAACATAAACATACGTTTTAAACTCGAGACTCTAGTTTCTAACTTACTTTCGAAATACGAGAAACTATCGCAATTCCCCAAAGGTCTCTAACATCCGTTTTAAAACCGAGACTCTTATATATAACGAACTTTGAAGTTACGACAAACTATCGCGATTCTCTCGAACTTCCTTACATCCATTTTAAATCCGAGACTCTTATATCTAACGAACTTAGAAGCTACGAGAAACTATCATAAATCTCCGATGTTCGTTTAAATAGGATCCTTGGTCGGGTGGGTAGGTGAAATTGTAAGCTGTGTAACCAATATATTTGTTTTGAATCAGAATGAATATTCTTTTTTTTTAATTTTGAAAATTTTAGGCAAAGTGAATATTCAAAATATAAAATATTCAAGGCTAATTTTTTTGGTTCTTCAAATGGAAAATTCAAATTTACTGCATTCTATTGTACTCAAAGTTTGAATCCAATCATGCAGGAGTCTAATGTGTATTCAACAAATAGCTGTAGATTAAATGAAATTTTTGCACGCAGTGCTATGAAACAAATGATAAATTTTAATACCAGGATTACCGAGTTGTCCCAAACGAGAATAGACCTGTTATATGGTAATGCAGATTTAGAATCTTGCGTAAATCTGGTGAACAATAAAACCTCAGATCATGATACCGTTTCATTTACCGTGTCCATGCAGCTTCAAAAGTAAATAATTCTTAGCAAATCGAGTCAGATTTTTTTTTTTTTCAAAAATTATAGGTATTGATTTTCTTTTTAAGAAATGTGAAAAAAAATGACTGTAATTTTTTCAGATTTTTATATTAAAGTCTAGAGGTCTATCATCGCTATTTTAGATTTAACAGACTTAACCTCCAATTTGGTATAAAAACGACAAATAATTGTTGAAAAACACCATTAACCTGAACATGTTTTTGTAGGAAATTGAATTCCCTACAAAAGCTGCCTAGATTGAAATTTTCTCAGAATTCCCGATTTTGGTTTGAAAATTTGCGAAACATGAAATAATCAACATCGAATGAAGTTAATACATATCCTTAAGGGAATTCGGATGCTGAATCCGAATTCGATATCAGAATTTAACAACAGGGCCGAGGTTCGGCCCTAACATTGCAAAAAAAATTATTTTGTGATGGTTTTGTTAGGTGGAGAAGAACTGTCACCTGTTAGGCTAATTCAGATCACGGATTTGGATTTAGCTCTCAAAAAAAAAAAAAACTAATGGCGGCGATATACCAACAGGTTATCATAACCTCTAACCAGATTTTTAGCCGAGCTTCTCTTTCCAACTTGTGGTGTGTTGCTTTTGAGTTTTCCTACAATTTGGCGGGACCTACAGTTTTTTGCCGACTCCGAACGGCACTTGCAAAACAAATGAATTTTTTGCTGAGAAGCTTCTCATGGCAGAAATACACCCGGAGAGTTTGGCAAACTACTGCCGAGGGGCGATCCCGTTTAGAAAAATTGTTTTTATACCCAGCGTACTAGTAGATACTAGTACAAGGGTATATTAATTTTGTTCACATAACGGTAGTTTGTAACGGCAGAAAATAATCGAGATAGATATAAAGTTCCATATATGAAAGTTCTTAGTTTGAAAAGAGGATTTCATTCAGGCATGTCCGTCCGTCTGTACGTCCGTCCGTCTGTGTACACGATAACTTGAGTAAAAATTGAGATATTTGCATGAAATGCATTAAATACAGGTTACTCTTTCGCCCTCCAACCATGCCCACTTTCGATATCGAAAATTTCGAAAATCAAATTGACATATCTCGGCAAACTAAAATGGCTAAAATGATGTAATTTCATAGGTGAATCCCCCTGGTCATCCTCTTATGATTATTCCATAAATCTTTTATAGTGGTCGTGGCACCCCCCACTTTTAAGGGTGGAGTTTTTGAAAATTAGACTGGTCGTAACTTTTAAACTGATTTGGGTAGAATGATGAAATTTGGCACAAGGTATACTAGCATAATAGGGAGTATACCTGACGTAATTGAACGTAATCGCTTCCCGACCACGCCCACTTTAGATATGGAAAATTTCGAAAATCAGGAAATCACATAAATTGTCATACATAATTCGGTAACGGAAATGGCTAAAATGATATAGTTTGGTAGGATGAACCCCCTAGTCATTCTTTTATGATTTTTTGATAAATGGCTAGATGTGGGCATGGCAACGCCCACCTTTAAGGGAGGCATTTTGGAATATTCGACTGGCCAAAACTTTTAAATTTGGCACAACATATAATAGCAATATAGGTGATGACACTGGCGAGATCGCTTCCCGACCATGCCCACTTTCCCTATAGAAAATTTCAAAAGTCACCTAGATTGACATATTTTGGTAAGGTAAATAGCTAAGAAAGTAAAAATTTTAGGTAATTTAGCCTATATCCTTGTTATCCCATTCTGAAAATTACCGCTGGGTATTTAATGTTCATAAGGTGTACAAGAAATCTATAAAGTAAGGAAAACACATGGCAAATATTAGTAAGAATATAAATGCAAGATTGCATGCAGGGCACATGGCTCAAAGCGTTAAGAGAACGCAATGCCAATGCAGTCTGGTAGGTTCGATGCCAGCCAGACCGGATAAAACACTACGTCTAAATGCTTGGTCGCATGGAAACTAGTCAGTGAATTACCATTCCGCTGTATAAAATTTTGCATTCAATTCTTTCTAATACCTATAATTACACAATTAACGTATAAATATATACATTGGATTCAATCCACAAATAAAACTTCATATACATATAAACATTTCCGCTTCCCATGTACAAGAACCAAAAAACCGGAAATATACACCCTGTGGTTCACATGGAAGGAAGGAAATAGCTTCAAAAAGCTCGCCATATACAAATTTACTTGCTTCCTGTTATCACCTTGGATCATAAGGTGTACAAGAAGTCTATAAAGTAAGGAAAACACATGGCAAATATTAGTAAGAATATAAATGCAAGGTTGCATGCAGGGCACATGGCTCAAAGCGTTAAGAGAACGTAATGCCAATTCAGTCTGGTAGGTTCGATGCCAGCCAGACCGGATAAAACACTACGTCTAAATGCTTGGTCGCATGGAAACTAGTCAGTGAATTACCATTCCGCTGTATACAATTTTGCATTCAATTCTTTCTAATAACTATAATTACAAAATTAACGTATAAATATATACATTGGATTCAATCCATAAATAAAACTTCATACTCTTAAATAATGTTGACATTCTACGTTCGTATAACAGCATTGGCATCTTAAAATATGTTAGAGTACTTGAGGATTTCAAAAAAGTCGTTCACTCATGCTTTAGAACTAATCTGGCTGCGGATTACGAACTTTGTATAAATGCGTTTAAAACCAGTTACTTGCATCTAGAAATCCCTATTACACCGAAAGTTCACGTAGTGTTCTTTCATGTCGAACAGTTTTGCAAATTTAAAGAAATGGGCCAGAAAATTTGGGAACATCACAAAGTTTCAAGCAATCACCGGCTTTATTTTGAAAAGCTCAAACGATCGACTATTGCATACAATAGTTTGCATATTTAACGAAGCATGTATTATATTATTTTAATAAAAAATTATAATAATAGCACTAACTGGAGTCATTTAAATAATCGCGTTTTCTTTTAAGCAATTTCAAATTCGGTTTTTACTTTTGAAATTTAAAATTTTTTCTACTTGTGAATTAAAAAAAAAAATTATTTGGGATCATCTAAGTAAACTTGAATAACTTCTTATTAGTAGCTGACACCTAACTTTAAGGAGCTGGGATAACAAAGAAAAATGTTTATTCTATTATATTCAGTCTTCAAAAGACTTATATCGCATTTACTTTTCGACTTATGGACCTCGCAAAATTGGCAAAAAGTCGATTTTCGTCAAAAGTTGTGCAACAAAATCTGCTCGTGCTGGTCTGCTATGAATCGACGATAGTAAAACGCTATTGTATGATGAAGAGAAAGGTTAAGGCTTTCAGAATCATGTACTTTTATCCAAATATTGCTTCTAATTGCAGAGTTACAGAGGTCCAAAAAATAGGTAATTTGAGCTTTAAACGCGGATTGTGGGAGAACTAAGCTTAATATAACAAGTAAGGAAGTCTAAGTTCGGGTAAGCTGAACATTAAATACCCAGTGTATGGAAACAATAGTAGTACCTATAAGTTATATATTTTCTATATATATTATAATTGTGGAAAAACGAACTCAATAAATTTATTAGTTAGTTTATAAAATGAATATTTATTTATGCTACGGTATGACATATATGTTCATTGTTCGGGTGCCCTCAAAATATTACTTATAGTTGTGACAAAGTTTTAAATTGAAAAAAATACGTTTGGGCCAGTTTTTCGAAATTCAAATTATTTTCAAAGTTATAGCTATCACCACTTTTCGAAATTCCTTACTTTTTGATTTAAATAACTTCCGCTCCCTTAAGGGTCGAATACATAAAGCTTTGTTAACCTCGCCTGACATTTTCTACCTCAAAACTTTGCGTCGAACTTCAGAGGTATGCTACAATGAACGCCTTGACGCTTCTCTTTTATACATTTGTTTTCGTTATTTATTTCCTTGCATTCAGAGTGTTTTGGTTAATTTATTAATTTAATAGAGAAAAAATTAATTAATTATTATTTTTTCCATTTTTTTATTCTTTAATTAAAGCAAACTCATCAACATCTGATTGTCAAAGCAAGCAAAATTTGAGAGTTTGCCAAACTTGAACCTTGCTTCAACTTTGAGGTCTCCAATTTGCCATGCTTCGTTTAAATACCTACACTGAACTTTTCTGTCAAAGTCAAAGTTTGAGGTAAGCCCAAAATAAAGCTTTATGTAACTGACCCATTAAAGTGGCAAAAAAATTTTTTTTTGCTAATAGTTACTAATGCAATGCCCAACAACATCATACAAAAGCGCCATCTCGCCACGATGGAGAAGTTAAAAATTGCGAATAATGTTTGCAAAAAAATTTTTTTTCCAAAAATTGGAAATGTCCTTTTGTAGAAAATACCATTTTTTAAGTATATTTAAAAAATTAGCAAAATCGGTTTGACCAATCGTGAGAAAATCATCAAATAGTGAGGAATTTCGAAAACTGTTGATAGATATAACTTTCAAAATAATTCGAATTTTGAAAAATTGTATACGTATTTTTGTTTAATCGTTCTGAGCCATACTACCCACTTTCAATAAAATACATGGCCGTCGAAAAAATTATAGGTGGCTCACTTAACAAAATTAACTCATCTTTTAAGACTCGTTAATAGTAGACAATTCCTTACAAATTTAACTACCAAATTATACTATAATTATACTATTTTAGTTATTTACCTTACCGAATTATGTCAATTTATGTGATTTTCGAAATTTTCCATATTGAAAGTGGACGTGATTGGGAAGCGATTTCGTTTAATTTCAACAGGTATACTTCCTATAACTCTAGTATACCTTGTGCCGAATTTCACGATTCTACCGTAATCAGTTTAAAACTTACGACCAGTCTTTTAGGTGATTTTCGAAATTTTCGATATCGAGAGTAGCCGTGGTTGGACGGGGATTTTATCCAATTTCATCACGTATACTCCCAACAGTACTAGTATGATTTGTGCTAAATTTCATCGTTCTACCATAATTTGTTTAAAAGTTACGACCAGTCGAATTTTCAAAAATGTCTCCCTTGAAAGTGGGCGGTACCACGCCCACTTTTTAAAATTTAACAGAAAATCATAATAGAATGATAAGAGAGATTCACCTATGAAATTATATCATTTTATCAATTTCAGCTACCGATATATGTCAGTTTATGTGATTTTCGAAATTTTCGATACCGACAAAAGGGACGTGTTTATAATCCGAGTCATCTGTATACCAAATTTCATGCAAATTCCTCAATTTTTACTCAAGTTATGTTAATTTGTATGATTTTCGAAATTTACGATCTCGAAAAAGGGGGCGTGGTTATCATCCGATTTCGCCCATTTTCAATAGCAACCTACCTGGGCGAAAAAGTAACCTGTATATAAAATTTCATGCAAATATCTTAATTTTTACTCAAGTTATCGTGTACAAAGACGGACGGACGGACGGACAGACGGACGGACATGCCTGAATAGACTCCTCTTTTCAACCTAAGAACTTTCATACATGGATCTTGATTATTTGCGCCGGTTGTGCAGTTATGTGGACAAAATTAGAATACCCCTGTACTAGTACGCTTGGTATAAAAATGCATTATATAATAACCATGGGGATTCACCTATAAAATTATATAATTTTACCCATTTCCGTTAGCGAATTATGTCAATTTATGTGATTTTCGAAATTTTCGATATCGAAAGTGGGCATGGTTGGAGGGCGATTTTATCCATTTTCATCAGGTATACTCCCAACGATACTAGTATGCTTTTTGCCAAATTCCATCGTTCTATCGTAATCAGTTTAAAAGTTACGACCAGTCAAATTTTCAAAAATGCCTTCCTTAAAAGTGGGCGGTGCCACGCCCCTATAAAAAATTTATGGAAAAATCATAAGAGAATTACCAGGGGGATTCACCTATAAAATTATATCATTTTAGCCATTTCAGCTACCGAGATATGTCAATTTATGTGATTTTCGAAATTTTCGATATCGAAAGTGGCGTGGTTGAAGGGCGATTTTATCCACTTTCATCAGGTATACTTCCAACGATACTAGTATGCTTTGCACCAAATTCCATTGTTCTATCGTAATCTGTTTAAGAGTTACGACCAGTCAAATTTTCAAAAACGCCTCCCTTAAAAGTGGGCGGTGCCACGCCCACTATAAAAAACTTATGGAAAAATCATAAGAGAATGACCAAGGGGATTCACCTATAAAATTATATCATTTTAGCCATTTCAGCTGCCGAAATAAGTCAATTTGTGTGATTTTCGAAATTTTCGATTTCGAAAGTGGGCTTGGTTGAAGGGCGATTTTATCCACATTCATCAGGTATACTCCCAACGATACTAGTATGCTCTGTGCCAAATTCCATCGTTCTATCGTAATCTGTTTAAGAGTTAAGACCAGTCAAATTTTCAAAAACGCCTCCCTTAAAAGTGGGCGGTGCCACGCCCACTATAAAAAATTTATGAAAAAATTATAAGAGAATGACCAGGGGGATTCACCTATAAAATTATATCATTTTAGCCATTTCAGCTGCCGAGATATGTCAATTTGTGTGATTTTCGAAATTTCGATTTCGAAAGTGGGCTTGGTTGAAGGGCGATTTTATCCACTTTCATCAGGTATACTCCCAACGATACTAGTATGCTCTGTGCCAAATTCCATCGTGGGCGTGGTTGAAGGGCGATTTTATCCAGTTTCATCAGGTATACTCCCAACGATACTAGTATGCTTTGTGCCGAATTCCATCGTTCTGTCGTAATCAGTTTAAAAGTTACGACCAGTCAAATTTTCAAAAACGCCTCGCTTAAAAGTGGGCGGTGCCACGCTCACTATAAAAAATTTATGGAAAAATCATAAGAGAATGACTAGGGGGACTCACCTATGAAATTATATCATTTTAGCCATTTCAGCTGCCGAGATAAGTCAATTTGTGTGATTTTCGAAATTTTCGATATCGAAAAAGGGGGCGTGGTTATCATCCGATTTCGCCCATTTTCAATAGCAACCTACCTTGGCCAGAAAGTAACCTGTGTACAAAATTTCATGCAAATATCTCAATTTTTACTCAAGTTATCGTGTACACGGACGGACAGACGGACGGACATGGCTTAATCATCTCCTCTTTTAATCCTAAGAACTTTCACATATGGAACTCTATATCTATCTCGATTATTTTGTGCCGTTACAAACAGCCGTTATGTGAACAAAGTTAATATACCCTTGTACTAGTACTAGTACACTGGGTATAAAAATTCTAAGAATAGGTAAAGATTCTACGGAGGATCCTCTAAAGACCCTCATACTCAGAAAATTGGTTTGGTTCACTCAACGTTTTTTTAAGAGGACGGTGGACTCCCCCCTCACACAGAATCAGGGTAAGTTACGTCCTCAAAGTTTTTTTAGTAATAATCTGCAAGCTTTTCTTAATTTAAGTCCATTAACAGAATACTGCTTTTGTCTCTTTTTTTGACCATTTCGACTCAAAAACTGCATATTACCACTTTTTTTATTAAAAAAAACCGAGACACCTTAGGAAAAAAATTCGTAAAAAATCAACGACATGTCATAGGTACTTAAAACTTGCACTTTGTCAGACTAAAATTAAATGATCTATAAAACTGCGTACTCGAAAAATTTCTTCTTCTTATTTTTAAATGTCTTTAACAGCACGGGGCGTATGAGCAACAAAAAACGCACTTTCAATTGCATTTCGCAAGTGTCAGTGGCAAGATATTTTAAAAGTAAAACATGGAGCTAATGGAGGTTTTACTCCTCTTTCAGAATATGTAGTATTTTCCAATATGTGACAAGAAATGAAGTTTTCCGAAGCACTTCAAAAGAAGGCGGTTATTTCGCGGTTTTCTCAAAAACGGCTCGCTAGATTATTTTAATTTTTGGGCGAATCATGTTTATTAAGCGAATATTATCATAAAGTAAAGCCAGAAGTTTTGACCTCGGACTTTGAAGTTAAAATCGATTCAGGCAGGCCGTGCTATATTGAGCAAAAATATGTTTGAACGTATAAGAGAAATGTATATTTTTTGTTATAATATTGATCATATAATGATAATTAATCATGTAGGATATCAATAAACCAAATTTAGTAAAAAAACACCAACAAAAAGACGGAAATATGAATTTTTTTTCATTTAATACTAAATAAGTTTCGAAAAAGTAACTTTACAAAAAAAAGTTGTTTAACCTTTTTTGTAGCCCACTCAATTTCCTTTAGGATTCTGAATCTATCTTTGTTGTACATGGATATTTGCATTTTTGACAATTTTTGAAAGAAAAATTGGGAAATCGAAAAAACATGCTAGCTAGAATACTAGAAAACAGCTAGTCTGAGAAAATTTTGGTCAATACAAATTTTTTAGGGAACTCGATTTCCTTCAAAAATATGTTCAGGTAAATTGTGTTTAACAATAATGGTTTGTCGTTTTTATACCAAATATGAGGTAAAGTCTGTAAAATCTAAACTAGCGATGATAGACCTCTAGACTTTAATTTAAAAATCTGAAAAAATTACAGTGTGTTTAACAACAATGGTTTGTCGTTTTTATACCAAATATGAGGTAATGTCTGTAAAATCCAAACTAGCGATGATAGACCTCTAGACTTTAATTTAAAAATCTGAAAAAATTACAGTAATTTTTTTCCATCTTTCTTAAAAAAAAAATTAATATAAAACGAAATTTTGAATTATCTTTTTTAAATGATTTCCTTGTGCTACTCCTGACTGGCACTATAAAATAATTTTGTAAATAGTTGTGCTAGGAAAATACTAAAAAGAAAAAAATAAAAACCACCCCAAACATTTTCTTCTGGCTGCGTCCCTGCCCAAAGACATAGCTGAAGCGCTAAACTAATTTTTTATTGATAGTATTGTTGATATAAACAGGGAAATTGAAGAAGTGGTATTGTCAGACAACATAAGTCTTAAAAAAAATGTATATAAAACGAAATTTTGAATTTTTGGCCCATTCTAATGTATATGTGTATAATTATCTTTTTTAAATGATTTCCTTGTGCTACTCCTGACTGGCGCTATAAAATAATTTTGTAAATAGTTGTGCTAGGAAAATACTAAAAAGAAAAAAATAAAAACCACCCCAAACATTTTCTTCTGGCTGCGTCCCTGCCCAAAGACATAGCTGAAGCGCTAAACTCATTTTTTATTGATAGTATTGTTGATATAAACAGGGAAATTGAAGAAGTAGTATTGTCAGACAACATAAGTTGCACAACCAGGACATGTATGAAATTCAAAGAAATGTAAGTCGATGATGTGGTTAAAGTAGTCAACGGATTTAAAAATATAACGGGCGGTAAAACCTACTAGCGGAAAGTATAATAAAAGACAATATTTCGTACATGGGCCATCATTATGCTGTAATTATAAATAAATCCATTAAAACTGGAACAGTGTCTGACCGATGGAAAATATCAACAATAGTAACAATAAGAAAGGTGAAGTATTCAGTTCTAAGTGAGGAATTTAGACCGATTAACACTCTGCCAAATATTGAAAAAATCCTGGAAATAGTGGTAAAAACCAACTTGTTGATTTCCTTGAAACCAACAAAATATTTATAAAAGAACAATCCGGGCTCAGGGAAGGGCATTCTTGCGAAACTGCGCTTAATTATGTCATATCGAGCTGGAAAGAAGAATTTGATGCGAAAAAATTATAGTAGTAGTGTTCATTGATCTGAAGAAAGCTTTTGAAACAATAGATAGAGAACTTATGCTTGTCAAATTAAAGAATATAGGCATTAAGGATATAGAGCTGCAGTGGTTAAAGAGCTTTTTCACAAATCGCAAACAAAAAACTGCTATAAGATCTATGGTCTCCGAAGAGGCATCGATAAAAATAGGACTGCCACAAGGGCCAGTGTTAGCGCCAGTCCTATTTCTTATACTTACAAACATCGTAATAAAGTTATAATACCATTTCATGTTCATGTGTGTGCATATAAAAAATAAGCTTAAAAGTTATAAATGACTATTAACTCGCTTTGGTTATTAAAGGCAATATTCTTAATAACAAAAATAAATATATATGTTTATAAAACTTTAATACAAAATATTTTATCGAAGAAAATAACTGTTTTTGAAACTGTCCGTTATAACTGCAAAAACTACTATTGAGAAAAATTTACAACAAAGATATAACAATCATGGCTCGGTTTACTATTTTCGATTTGTTGGCAGACTTTCCCGAATTTCATGGAAAAGCCGAAGATTTGGATCTATTTATTCTACATATAGAAGAGCTGCGAAACTTCTCGATTGAAACGAACCCGAACTTTATTCGGTTATTTGATCTAAGAATACGACGAAATTTTTATAAATAAACTAGTATATACCCGCTAGAGTGGGTCGATTTAAAAAGTGAAAAATCGCCATCGCGGAAATGGTTCTACGGGTCATTTTAAGCAACTTTGTTGAAGAAACTATGGGTCTAAAATCAAGTTGGAACCCCCGGAAATAGCGTAGAAGTTTAATAGTTAGGTAATGAAATTTTTTATATAAGACCTATTACTCTGTGTGACAGTGAACATTTACTTTTAACCGGACATACCCTAAGTTGTAGTCCTAGCCAAGCACACAAAAACTAAACAGTGAGAATTTCCAATATACGGTCCACATCTGGAAATAGGGGTCGAAAACCCCTTTTTCTTTGTTTGAAGGATATATCTCTACATATAATGACAACTACTGACTGGAATCAAATGAAACTTTCACCATTGTATTAATAGACGTTCAACTTAAAATTTAAGATATCCCTTACTTCGATAACTCGAACGGGCTTAGAGTTACCGCCCAATAAGTGGACTAGGGGTGATCAAAATGTGTTAATACAATATGGGTATCAAATGAAAGGTACTAACGAGTACTTTCATAATCAATGTGACAAATTTAAATATCTCAGCTGGTTGTGGAAATATATCCTGAAATTTGAGACGGAAAACAGAAGGATGGGACAGTGAACATTTACTATTTAGGGGGTATCACTTTAATTGCAGTTTTAGTTAAGTACACCCGAATTCACAGCACAGTTTGTGAGTATGGCACAGTTTATTTATTGTCTGTACAAAATCATTTTGTATAACTAAATTTTTTCGGAAATACATAAAGAACTATGTTTTAAAGTCCTGTTTGCTTTCCATGCGTGGTATTTTCTTTCGACTTACATATATCAGTCACAGCCATGACATTTATACGTGTTTTCTCCGTTGCGCGCCGAGAAACACTGGTTAACAATTGCACATATCATTCAGTTCCTTGTATGTGGCATGGGACTTGTGGGTCAGGTAGTGGTAGGTCTTCAAATTCTAAATACGCCTTCAAATGGTTGTAAGCAATGTTTCTAGTAATAGGCGGTTCTTTTAAAATGTTATCATCAGGGTTGCCGTTTGGATACAATTGTATCCATTTGGATACATTTTAAGTCAATGGATACAAAGATACAAAAAGTTTTAAATGGATACATTTTTAACAGCTCCAACAATCGTTTTGTATTTTCAAAGAAACGAACAAAATCCAAGAAGCTATACATTAGGGTGATTCAAATAAAAAGAATTTGTTTTTTTCGGTCATACCCCCTGAAAAGTTAGGTATTGATAAGAAAATAAGCTTTGCAAAAAATTAGCCCTTTAACTTAACCCTTAGGGGTGGCTATTTTTTCCGCCCTTTTGTATGGGAAAAAGTGAGATTTTTTCCAAAGTGTTTTTTCTCATAGGTTAGGTTAGGTTCAAGTGGCTGCCGCAGAGGCACACCTAGGCCAGTATTAAAAGGCCCGTTGTGATACCACCAACACTAGGAAAGTCAGTTCCGGGACCCTGCCATATGGAAAATCCCGGTATTAACGGAATTCTCCACATAGCAGAATCCCGGGACTGACTTTCCTATACCGACACCGTTACTCCTCCTCGAACCATTTAGATGACTTGATGAAGGCCATCAGGTCCTTTATGTCCAGCTCCGTGACCTGGCGTAGGCTGACCAGGAAGGGAACTCCCAAAAAGCGCATTCTCGCGCCACTTAAAGCCGGGCAGTTGCAGATGAGGTGCTCCACCGTTTCCTCCTCCTCATCATCCTTATAACTCCTACAGCATCGTCGGTAGGGCACACCAAGTCTTTCTGCGTGCCTACCAATGAGGCAGTGCCCAGTTAATACGCCTATTAATATGGAGATTTCTCTTTTCCTTAGGGCATAAATTTGTCTTGATCTTTTATGATCCCATTTCGGCCAGGTTTCTTTGGATATCCGGCGTCCTGGAGATTGCAGCCATCTTTCCTTGGCTTGGCGGAGTGTGTATTCCTTCAGCATAAGCTTGCATGTGGCAAACGGCATACCTAAGCGCTCTTTATTGCCAAGAACCTGCTTGGTCGTGCCCTGCCTCGCAAGTTCGTCTGCCCTACAATTTCCCTCAATGTCCCTATGCCCCGGGACCCATGTGAGGTTAACGCGATTCTGTTGGGCCATCTCTTGTAGAGATCGACGACAGCTGAGCATCAGTTCAGAGTTGAACGAGTAAGAGCCAAGGGATTTGATGGCCGCCTGGCTGTCGCTGAATATAAAAATGTCCTGTCTGATAGTGTGTTGGCCTATCCAAGCCGCGGCGTCCATGATTGCTGATACTTCAGCCTGGAAGACACTGCAGTGATCAGGTAGTCTGAAGGAGAGCTCAAGGTTCAGATCCTTTGAATAAACCTCTCCCCCAACTCTGCCGTCTAATTTCGAGCCATCAGTATAAATGGAATTGCCGCCATGAATGACGGGAATGTTGATTTTAAAACGGCTATCTCCGACTGTTGTGGTCTCACAGCGATCTGTGCTCAGCGTTAGAAAGCTATAGGATCCCAAAATACAGGCGTGTCCAGTAGTGCTTGCGCCCCAGCCGGACGCTTCCCTTAGACGCAGAGCCGATGCTGCTTCTACTCGGTGCCCTTCCAGATCGAGTGGCAAAATGCCAAGAATGGCCTGGAGTGCTTCATTGGGCGTTGTTCTTAACACACCGCTTATACAGATCATGCAAGATCTGTGTACTTTACCTAGCAGATTAAGGTTTGTTGCCTTGCTCAGCGCAGGCCACCATACCACAACTCCATAGAGCATGATTGGTCGAATGATTGCAGTGTAGATCCATTTGCATATTCTGGGGCTAAGCCCCCATTTCTTCCCAATGGCTCTTTTGCACGTGTAGAGTGCAATACACGCTTTCTTCTGGCGCCGAAGAACATTCTCCTTCCAGGTTAGTTTCCTATCCAGAACTGTGCCCAAGAACTTGGCTTTGTCAGCCAAGTTCAGGTGAACGTTATTCAGTTTTTGTAGTATTAGCGGTGGTATCTTATAGCGGTTGGTGAAAAGGACCAGTTCCACTTTTCCCGGCTTGATGCTCAGTCCGCAGCGCGAGCACCATGAGGAAACCTCTCTCAGTGCTACTTGCATCAAGTCGCACAGGGTTTGTGGGAATTTGCCCCTGTATGCTATAGCTAAGTCATCTGCATATGCCACTAAGGCCACAAGACAGTACTCCTTTTCATACAGCGATTTTTCAATAACAGAAACTAGGCTGTGAAGCGCAGTTTCTGTAGATTTCCCTTTGGTGTATGCATGCTGATAGCTACAGATCAGGTTGCTATCAATAGTAGAGGAGAGGTAGTCATTTTTTATCCTCTCGAAGGTCTTGAGCACAAAGGATGAGAGACTGATCGGCCTATAGTCCTTGGGCTCGTAATGAGACGCCTTCCCCGCCTTAGGAATAAACACTACCGTGGCACTTCTCCTGGAGCACGGAATGTAGCTCAGAGCCAGGCAGGCTGTATAGAGAAATACCAGCCATTTGGCTGATGTCTCCAGCGTGTTTATGAGTTGTGCGTCTGGCCCGGCAGCCTTGAACGGTTCGAAGCTTTTAACCGCCCACCTAACCTTTTCCTCCGTGATGGGTATATGTACAGCCAGGTTTGTTGTAGGTGCTAGGGGTTCCTCATGCAAGTTCCCTGGGAAGTGCGTATTCAAGAGCACCCCAGGGTTTCCCTCTCCGTGCTAGTCCAGGATCCGTCAGGTTTGCGCAAATAGCTTGTGGCAGTTTGAGTTTTTGAGAGCACTCGTCTAAGTCTCGCTGTATCGTCGACATTTTCGACCCCAGTGCAGAAATTTCTCCACGATACTCTCTTCGCCTGCCTCAGAGCTTTTTTGTAGGCCCTGAGTTTAACTTTATATTCGAGCCATTGATTCTCCGTGCCAAGGCTCTTGGCCTTATTGAATTGTGTCCTACATGATTTACGGAGCGAGTCCAGGTCGTAGGACCACCAGTGCGACCTATGTTTACCTCGTGGTTTTGGCACTGGGCAAGCCTGCTCTAGGGCATTCGAGAGCGCTGTTGTAAAGGTCTTTACCAGATCGTCCAACTCCCCTACTGATGAGGGGACTTGTGGGGGCAGTGCTGGCAAGTCCCTAGATAGTATTTCATTGTGTAGCTGCCAGTTAGTGTTACGTGGGTTGCGTTTCATAACCGGCTGCTCAACAGAAAAGTCTAGAACTAATTCTACGTACCGGTGGTCGGAGAATGAGTGTTCATCGAGAACGCGCCATTTTCTGACCCACTCATAAGCGCCTTCGCTGCAAATAGTGAGATCTATGACCTCCCTACGGGTTTTAGTAATAAACGTAGGTTCGTTACCCACGTTGCAAACTACCAGGTTAGTTGTTAACAAATAATCAAACAACGACTCTCCTCTAGCATTGATATCGGAGCTTTCCCACTGGACGTGATGAGCATTGGCGTCAGTTCCGATAATAAGATGACCCATGGGAAAATTTGCCACCAGGTCTTTTACCTCCCTCTGTGGCGGAGGTTCTTCGGCGTCGTAGGGCATATAGACCAATGCCATCGTCAAACTGGTACTGTCGACTGTTAAACTGGCAGCTGTAACGTCACCATTGGTATAGTTGGGCAAGAGAAAAGCATTGAGCTCAGACTTAACCAGAATACAGGCTCTAACCCTGCCCCCCTCGCTGGCTTGGATTAGCTTAAAACCTTTAATCCCCAAACCGCAAATCCTTGAGCTGTGGACCCAGGGTTCTTGGATGAGGACGACTGATTAAAGCAGCCGAGGCTGCTTTAGATTTGTGCAGGTTTATCTGAATCACCGCCAACATGAGAGCGCTCAGACTTCCCTGCCACCGCCCTATCGTCGAGTTCCACCTCGTCTGGAGGCTTATCTTTCAACGACGAATTGTTCAGACCACGATTTGGCGTAGCCGAGATCCTACTAACTATGACAGTATTGACATTGGTGCGCTCAGGACTAGCTGCTATCACTGTGACGTTGAGGTCCTCTCCGTCCAGCAGGCTGTCTCCCATCTCCGAGCTGTTCACTGCTCCTTCGCCATTTGACGTGGCAGATACCATACTTTCTAAGTCGGACATCTCCGACTCCTCTACCGGCACTGCGATGTCCGAGCCCTCCGGTGCAGCCGAAATAGCAGCGCGCTGTGCATCGCCGCGGTATACGTGGATCACGATCTGACCCATGCCGTAGTGCACTCGTCCATTGCACCGTTTAAGGGGCTCGAGTGCTTCCTTAGTCAAGGTGAAGACCACTTGCCTGTCAGGCCCTACCGCATCCTCGACCAGATTGACACCCCAGTCCTGCGTGGGGAGATACGGGTTCATGATCCTCAACATCCTGAGAATTCTCTCAGGTTCAGCAGGGATAGCAGGAATCCACGCTCTTGCCCTTGGCCGAGCCGGGATGTCCTTCCAGCCGACAACCTCGATTCTTGCCCCTTGGTAGATCTCACCCAGTCTTGCAGCTGCTGCCTTGTACAGTGCAACAGTTTTTGCATCCTCGCAAGCGAATACCTTGATTCGGCCCTGGTGCCATCCCGCATCAGAACCCATCGGCGTGGCACCCGGAGAATCATCCATAATGTCGAGAAGGGCATTACCGATAGCGTTCCGGACGTACCGCCACTGGTCCCTAGGGATGGCCCAGCTTTCGTTACCTCGGTCAATGACGCCTATGAGGATCCTATCCTTAGTTACATCAGCAAAGCTGAGTTTACCCACTACGGGGGCGTGTTGCTGCCGCTTCGGGTGAGGTTTTAAATCCACGTCCGATCTCTGGCGTTTGAAGGGATTTCCATTAACCTTCTTTGGGGCGTAATTGCTTTGGAAGTGCGGTAAGATAGCTTCAGCCATCTCCACCGTCTTTCTGGCATTCGGCGATAGCGTCTCTTGTGAAATACCCTCGTATTTCTTCAGGATCCTCGCGGCCGCTCTTTTGTCCAAGTACTCAGAGCGACTGGGAGATGTCTTTTGGGGTAAATTTCGACCCGTAGTTGCTATCGCGGTCGTTCCCTTATTTGGATCTCTGGGGCCAGGTCGTGAGACCACTGCCACAGACGTTAAAGACTTAGTTTCGGTACCGGCACTTACTAGGACTTTACCATCAGCCGTTGTTGGCTTCACTGTGTTTGTACCGGTACTTACTTTGGGGATTGCCCCCTTGTTATCCAGAGGTAATCGACGCGTAGTTGCCATCGCTGTCGATCTCTCGGCTGATAAGGAAATGGAGTTTGTCCTCCGACGTTGCGTTCTCGCTTGCTCCAGCATTTTCCTCCTCTGCTGTGCAGTATACATAGTTGTATCTTTAGTTTTAGGGTTTTTGTTATTATTTATCATCTTGTTCGTACGACCCCTCGCCGGGCAAGCCCAGTTTAGGGTCAAGGGAAGAGTAGGGGGAATGTGTCGTCCGCCGCGGCAGAGCCCCATACCGCGGTAAGGCCATAGTTACTCTCCGAGGCGGCCCGGTATCAGAGAGGCTCCGTTCGATTACAGCCACGATTTGCCTCCCGACCCCTCGCTGGGCAAGCCCAGTTTAGGGTCAAGGGAAGAGTAGGGGGAATGTGTCGTCCGCCGCGGCAGAGCCCCATACCGCGGTAAGGCCATAGTTACTCTCCGAGGCGGCCCGGTATCAGAGAGGCTCCGTTCGATTACAGCCACGATTTGCCTCCCGGCTGCAAACGTCCAATGGGCACGTGGTCGCATAACACCCTGGATTGGGAGGGGGAAGATCTTAGTCGTAAATTTTTGTGTGTGTTACTGTGTATGTGTGTGCCACAGTACGAAAATCTTTCATTTTTATCTCTCCTATTTTGAAAAACATTTCAAATATTATGATATAAATCACTTTGAAAAAAATCCTATTTTTTCCCATACATTTTCCATAAAAAATAGCCACCCCTATGGATTAAGTTACAGCGCTAACTTTTTTTTAGGGCCTAAGAACAAGTCGACCTTTTTTGAATCACCTGTGAAAAATCACTTTAAAAAAAAAAACCTATTCTTTCCCATACATCATCATCATTTATTGGCGCTTAACCGCCTAAGCGATTTTGGCCGTCGCCTATCAAAGCACGCCAGTCATTCCTTTTTAGCGATAACTGACGCCAATTGGAAACCCCAAGGGAGTTCAAGTCATCCTCCACCTGTTGTTTCCATCTCAGTCGAGGCCTCCCCCTTCCTCTGCTGCCGAATTCGGGTGACGATTGGAAAACCTTCTGGGCTGGAGCTTCTTTGTCCATTCGCATGACGTGACCCAGCCAGCGGAGCCTTTGGGCTTTAATTCGCTGGACTATGGTCAGATCTGCGTAAAGCTCGTACAGCTCATCGTTAAATCTCCTTCGATACTCGCCGTCGGCATCACGGGAAGGACCATAAATCTTCCGGAGAACTTTTCTCTCAAATACTCCAAGGGCCATCTCATCTTCTCTTGACATTGTCCATGAGTCTGAGCCATACATTAGGACAGGTATGATGAGAGACTTATAGAGCGCGATCTTTGTTCTTCGAGAGAGGACTTTACTTCTCAATTGCCTACTCAGTCCAAAGTAGCACTTGTTCGCAAGAGTGATTCTCCGTTGGATTTCTAGACTGATATTATTTTCGGTGTTAATGCTGGTTCCCAAATAGACGAAGTCCCTCACAGTTTCAAATTTGTAACTATCAACAGTGACGTGGCTGCCAAGGCGCAGGTGCGCCGATTCTTTCTTTGATGACAGCAAATACTTCGTCTTGTCCTCGTTGACCGCAAGACCCACTTTTTTCGCTTCTTTATCCAGTCCAGAGAAGGCAGCGCTTACGGCGCGGTTGTTAAGGCCAATGATATCAATATCATCGGCATACGCCAGCAATTGCACGCTCTTGTAAAAGATTGTACCATTGCGGTTTAGCTCTGCTGCTCGAATTATCTTCTCCAGCATCAGGTTGAAGAAATCGCACGAAAGGGAGTCGCCCTGTCTGAAGCCTCGTTTGGTTTCAAATGGCTCAGAGAGGTCCTTCCCGACTCTGACGGAGCTGTTAGTATTGCTCAACGTCATTTGGCAAAGCCGTATAAGCTTTGCAGGGAAGTCAAATTCAGACATGGCGGCATACAGGCAACTCCTTTTTGCGCTGTCAAAAGCGGCTTTGAAATCGACAAAGAGATGGTGTGTGTCGATTCTTTTATCATGGGTCTTCTCCAGGATTTGGCGTATCGTGAAAATCTGGTCGATGGTAGACTTACCAGGTCTAAAGCCACACTGATAAGGTCCAATCAGCTTGTCTACGATGGGCTTCAGTCTTTCACACAATACGCTAGAAAGAACCTTATACGCGATATTAAGAAGGCTGATTCCGCGGTAGTTGGTGCGGTTAGCGGGATCGCCTTTCTTGTGGATTGGGCAGAGCACACTTAAATTCCAATCTGGAGGCATGCACTCGTCTGACCATATTCTGCATAAGAGCTGATGCATGCTTTTTACCAGCTCTTCGCCTCCGTGTTTGAACAGCTCGGCGGGCAGTCCGTCTTTTCCAGGCGCTTTGTTGTTTTTCAGCCGGGATATAGCTATCCTCACTTCATCATAGTCAGGTGGTGGGACGACTTTTCCATCGTCAGGGATTGGGGTATCGGGTTCGACGTCTCCCTCGCAATTTAGCAGTGAGGAGAAGTGCTCCCTCCATAATTTAAGTACACTCTGTACGTCGGTTACCAGGTCGCCATTATTGTCCTTACAGGAACTTGCCCCGGTCTTAAAACCTTCCGTCATCCGCCGGATCTTTTCATAGAATTTTCGGGCATCATTCCTGTCAGCCAGCATCTCAAGCTCCTCACACTCACGCCTTTCGGCCTCACGTTTCTTTTTTCTGAAAAGGCGTCTCTCTTCCTTCTTTGCCTCACGATAGCGTTGCCATACACTGCGGGTTGCGCCCGTTCGCAACGTCTCCCTGTAGGCAGCGTCCTTTTTGTCCGAGGCAGTGCTGCATTCCTCATCGTACCAGTTGTTTTTGCGGGCTCGCTGGAACCCTATAGTGGCCTCAGCGGCGGTACGTAATGAGTGAGAGATATGCTTCCATTGCTCGGTTGCATCGTTAGGTCGAGGATTGCTCTCCGATAGCAGGTGTGAGAGTCGAGTGGAGAAATTGTCAGCTGTCTGTGTCGTGCGCAGCTTCTCGACGTCAAACTTTCCTTCCGTTACTGTGCGCACTTTCTTTGCTACACAGAGGCGTGTGCGTATCTTGGCTGCAACAAGATAATGGTCCGAGTCGATATTGGGACCACGAAGGGTACGCACGTCCAGAACGGTGGAGCTATGTCTGCCGTCGATCATGACATGATCAATCTGGTTTCTTGTTCTTTGATCAGGAGACAGCCATGTGGCTTGGTGTATTCGTTTATGCTGGAACCTGGTACTACTGATGACCATATTGCGAGCAGCAGCGAAATCAATCAACCTAGTGCCGTTGGGGGATGTTATATCATGGAGACTAAATTTTCCAACTGTTGGACCAAAGACTCCTTCCTTGCCCACCTTCGCATTAAAGTCGCCGAGCACGATTTTGATATCATAAGTCTGTTCAAGTTTATCGATCATAAGTCTGTTCAAGTTTATCGTAGAAGGAGTCCTTCTCTGCGTCGTCCGTCTCCTCAGTCGGCGCATAGGCGCAGATAAATGTTATGTTGAAAAATTTCGCTTTGATGCGGATCGCAGCGAGACGCTCGTCCACGGGGGTGAACGCTAGTACTTGGCGGCGAAGTCTCTTTCCCACCACGAATCCTACACCACGCGCTTTGCCGCGTG
This sequence comes from Campiglossa producta, assembly GCA_964058755.1. NCBI lineage: Eukaryota > Metazoa > Arthropoda > Insecta > Diptera > Tephritidae > Campiglossa > Campiglossa producta. The sequence continues at coordinate 98,814,854 of CAXKVI010000001.1, forward strand.
TCTGGCCACTGTAGTATACGTCACAAGGTCCGATGGTCGTCTTTCCTTGTCCCGTCCATCGCATTTCCTGCAGGGCGGTGATGTCAGCCTTTGCGTTAACGAGGACATCAACCAGTCGGGCAGCGGTACCGTCCCTTGAAAGGGTCCGGACATTCCCGGTACATGCCCTAATATCCAAATCATTATGCCTTATTCGTTTTGCCGCGTCGTCAACATTAAAGGGGGTTCTCATCCGAGGCTTAAATTTATTTTTCATTGGACTAAATTTTTTACGTGGCGGGTCCCAAACCCAGCGCACAACCCGTTTCGGGGTTTTTGGAAAATATTTACACATTTATATAGCGAGCCGCTTGCTTCAAGACAGACGCCCGCTTGCAGCCGCACCTCTTTCCCATACATTTTAACTAAAAAAGGGTGAAAAAAAATAATAAGGGTTAAGTTACAGCGCTATTTTTTGCTTGGCTTATTTTCTCATCGATACCTAACTTTTTAGAGCCTAAGAACAAGTCGACATTTTTTGAATCACCCTAGTGTACATGTTCCTTTGCTAGTAAAAAATGTGGATACATTTTTGTCAGGATGGATACACTTTTGGATACAAAAAAAATTGAGCTTGTGGCAACGCTGGTTATCATCATCCAAATCAATCATGTCAATATATTCGGAGCACTCATAATTAATTTTATATTTTTTGTACTCTCTAAGTTTTGTTGTATCGCAAAGAGTGTCACAGTAGTACAAAATTTTTTTAATTGCCTGATCACGTACTGATTTACGATCGTCGTAAAGCATTGATAGCATAACATTCTCTGGATGAGCGAAGTAAGAATTATTTTGGACTACTGCGCTGATAATTTGTCGTTCCTTGGTAGGAAGAAATTGTGTGAGACGTATAAATTTGAATAGAAGGGGACTACCATATATAAAGGAATGGTAGTACTTAATGTTAAAATACATTGGAACATAAACTTTAATTACGTATTCGGCTAGAGTATTTAACTAGGAAGATGGCAAACTTGTTGCAACGTACAATCCACAGTATAACCAGTGTTGTTGTTGTTGTTGTTGTTGTAACGAGGCGTAGCCCTGCCTAAATGTCAGACAGGGTCACCTCGAGTGTATTGCTCTTGGCCGGGTCGATATAAGAAAACGGCCCGGGTCGTTTCGGCACGATGGGTACAGCACAAGTACTGGTACCGTTCTCGTAGATCCGGCAATACAAGAAACTAAACTAGCCGTGCAGGCTATGTAGGTCATTTAGCGTTACCCAGGGTGCACCAACTGGGAGGCGACCTACTTTTACACTGTTTGCACTGTGGTGAAAGTTCTCCATGGAGGTGAATTTTTCAGAGTTGAAATCCATGGTAGTATGGAATTTCGGGGACGCATGGTTGCATTTCAGTAACAAAAAAAACTTTAGAAATATTTCAAGAAAAAAAATGAACTTAATGTATATATTCCATGAATTAATATAATATCATGAATTTACTGCACTACAAGAAGTATAAAAAATGTATATTAAAGGCCATATTGTAAAATTTCGTACAAATGCATATTAATGATCGGCTCTTTATGAACGATGCTATTAAATAGTAGTTTTGCGCAAAAAGGCACCCCTGTTAGTTGAGGACATTGAGGCGAATTTGAAATTCTTAGAAATTTTCCAAAACAAAGTAAAGAAAATATTTTGCTTGCAGTTTTATATTTATTTATACTATTTATTTAATAGTATTATACACTGAGAGAAATGCATTGAATGTTGTGACAATATCACTATTGATAGTGCCGAGTTTGATGCAATATTCATTCAGAATGAGCGAGTTATCAAATATTATTTGCTCCCAATAAAAAGTAAAATGACATGTCAACCATTTCGATATGATGTACTATTTTTTATATTTATGGATAGAATACTAATATTTTTGAACGGCATGTCAATATCTATGGTCGTGATATGAATTTCTATTGTCGGTGTATCCATATCCATATTTACTACATAGTAATAATAGTAGAGACAGCGTATTAATATATATGGACGAAATGTAAATTTTTCTGGGACGCATAATCATAATAGTTCAACAATTTTTACTATGGATTTTCTAACAATATTACAACTTGTTGGAGCGGTTTTTTTTAATTCAAAATTTTTTGAATTTCTTATAATTGAACATTTTTCTAAAAATTGTATAATATGCCGTAGCCGAATGGTAGAATACTGGGCTAACCTGCCAGAGGAGCATGGTTCGAGTCTCACCGAAACCAGATGTCAAATTATATACAATTTTGTTTTTTTAAACTATTTTGAATTTATCAATAGTTTATATGGATACCATTTCAATAGTGATTTATGAAAAAAGTATTGATGAAACATCCATATTCATTGATGGGACAGAAATATCAATTTTTATTTAATGTGATATCAATAATTATGGATGTTCGATCAATAGATTTCCATCCGTGTACCATTATCTTGGTAGCTTTAATGTCAAGGTACGGTGTTAATGAACTATGAGTCATCTTATATATAAAAACTAATGTGTTTTTGTTTTAGGAGTGTCCAGTCTAAATATTAGCTGGAAAACCAATCCTCATTGAACCAGGGGCTTAGGACTTTTCGAAGTTGAAATACTTATTACTAACCGGATAGTTATTTCCAGTACCTGGCAAATGAGGACTATTGTTATTGTGAACAAAAACCATGAACTACAAGTTGCGATGGAGCATTGCAAGCTGCACGTAATCGTGGCTGCCGCCGGAGGCCTTTTTATTCCATCTATACAATGTCCCAGGGGCAAAGAGAATATATCAACAAGAGCCACCACTCGTTATGAAAGCAACGAACAAGATGGATGCCGTTTTCTTTCAGGGTTTCGGTAATTTCGATATAAATATGTTATTGTCTAATCAAAACAAAATTTATAAAAGCAAATAGACGAGAACTGAAATAACACAAGAGTCGAAACAAAAAATTCCCAGCTGTCGAATTTACAAAACTGAGGAAAACTAAATTACCGAAACCCTGAAAGAAAACGGCATCCATCTTTTATAACGAGTGACGGCTCTTGTTGATATATTCTCTTTGCCAGGGGGTACCATAACAGTCGTCCATACGGCAGTTGCTACCCAAGGCCTTTTTTGTTGCATCTTGAATGAATGAATTAATCTTATGCACTCTGCGTTTATGCTCCTTTTTGGGGCAGCTAAAATCAAATCTGTTATAAATGATACAAATTAATATAAATTTTCATCATTTGCACAACTTTTTTTATTTCCATTTGATTTTCACCACGCGTGATAGGGTTGTGTTTAATCACTCAGGGCTGCATTTTGTTGAAGTATTTGTTAGATAGTGATTTTTTCTCTAATACTTCACGTTGACCTGCAAACTGGTTTTCCTTTCAGTTTAAAACGGTTAAAACAATTTAGGCATGTTCATAATCGATATGAAGAAGGTACTTAAGTTAGCGTCAACCCTTTGATACCCTTTCCAAGGGTCTATCTGACGCTAAATTTAGTACCTACTTTATTTCGTTCAGATTGTTGGACAGAGACAGATAAATATACAAGACTAAATGGGCTTGCTCAAGAACATCCTACAAATTATAACACATAATAATCAAAAAACTAAATTTATAATAGAACTATTTTTTCTACACCTTTTTCACTCGTACTTCAAAAACCGTAAAAATTCTTTAGATAAGGTTAAATGCATTTAAGAATAGTGAATGGTAGTCCAAGACCCATACAATTATTTTCAGAATAGTCAATTGTATCTTAAAAACTGTAAAATATGCTTTAGAATAATCAACTGTACTCCAAAAACTATAAATTGTACTTCATAAACTGTAATTTGTACTCGAGACCGTAAATTAGACTTCAGAATCTTAAAAATGTACTCCAAAATAATCAGTTCTACTTCAGAAACAACAAATTCCAATCCAGAAGATGTTTCTGAAGTACATTTGATTTTTCTGGAATACATTTTACAGTTTCTCGAATACAATGGGCTTCTTCGTAGCAAATTTTGCGAATATTAACAACCATTTACGTTTTTTTAAGTACATTTTACACTCTAACCCACAATAAAATATACAGGCAGATTCTAAATAATTTCTTACTTTGCGGATTTTCTCCCTCTCATATAATTTGTGAGCGAAAATGTATGAAAAAGGTTCACTAGTGAAATTTATTTAGATTGGCACGATAAGCTTTTTGTCGAAAAATTCTCAAATTTCGAAATTTGTTTTGCGTAAAATTTTGCAAAAATCATTGGATCATGTGTTTAAATTTTGTGATATTGGAGTACTTCAATTGTAATACTTTCTAATACCTCAGCGGACCACCTTCAGCTTATTGAAGGCCGATCATTGCTCATGCTTTATTGAACAAAATCACGACACGATCGCTCTGACAATAGATACTCCAAGGAGTAACAACATTGGAATACATTGCAAAGTACTCTGAAAACAGAAACAACTGTAGCGTCTCGTTGTGACATTTAATTTTGACAGCTGACATGAATGCACGTAGACAAAGGCAACCTGTCTTATAACCGCGTTTTAACACGCGTTAACGCAGACTTGATCTAGTTTTATCTTTTTGGGTACGATTTTTCCTTGTATATTTTTTGGTTTTGTGCGTATTTGTCAAAGTTATAAATGTCACGCAACGCAATAAAGCTGTATTTGTTTTCGCCTGAATACTCCTATGCGTGAGAAAAAACGCTGTGCATTGGTTCTTGGTTGAGTTGTAAAATAGCAATTTCTTTTTTTTAGAAATATAACCTAATATATACATATATAGTTTTACTTAAAATGCAAAATCCTAAATTTGACTATTTCTCCTCTTTTAAAGTAATTTATTACCTCATAAAATTTGCAACACAACACCCTGAAATAGCTGAAAATAGTTGACTGCAACCCGAAGTTCTCCATGGAGGTGAATATAAGTACGTTTGTGTTAGTGAGTGCAATTACTGTCTATACTGTGGTACAATCTTAAAATACGACTGGCCTTAGTTAACCAACGGGAGTGCGCTACCGGGCCAGGTTTTATATTCGATAAATCAGCAGAAATAAAACCATCCGATATTGCTGACGCCATTTGAAGCAAATACTTTACGTCAGTAGATAAATCCTGCTTCCATTCATCTGATGTAGAGGGTGGCATGTTCTGTAGCGGAATGGTTTCAAACTCAACTACACTCTGAAAAAAAATTTTTTTTTTAATTCTACAATGTTCTTGAAACAAGTACAACTGTTAAGCTACACTGCACCAAATTAAATTAAATTCGTCTAATTTGTCAAACAAATTCATTCTGCGGACAAACTTTCTCGAAATAATTTTGCCAAAAGCGACGCATTTGGTGCAGTGTAAATGTATCATAAGGCTATGTTACCACAGACTTTCTTTTTCCATAGGATTCTAGGGTACCTCAGCATTTATCTCTAAAACTACATTAGTCTATGGGTCCTATTGCGAAAAACTGCAATTTTTAATTTTATTATATTACTATGTATATTAAACAATTTGTTCATATTTAAGAATAGCTCCAGAATCATACCTTCCAAATAAGGAAGTCCGGGGTAACTAAAACTTAAGAAAAAATAATTGCATACCATTTTTTCACAACATCCAATTTGCTTAGCTATGGTACCGCTGGCTGTTCTTGGTCCGCTAGTTTTTGAATTATCGAGAAATTCGAAAAGGTGTCTAAACGGGAGTTCATTGAAATGCAAAAGGCATATAAACCAATGCAATGGCCATCCCAAATTGATCTCAAAACGTCGTATTATTCCATTCACAAGACCTGTATTGGTATTTTCCCATCACTGCAAATGCCAATTAAACAGTTCACGTTGAAGCCCTTTTCGCTAAAAAATTTGCTGAGCTGAATTTGCTTGGTTAAGGCATCTTCGGCTTGAACTTTCACATATCCTAGCAGTTTTGAGTTCGGCTTTTTAAGAACGACTAAATGTGGCTCTTTTACCATGACTTTGTGGTATTTTCCGTCAATTTTTTCCATTGATAGTGAATCATCTTTTCTTCCATCAAATGAAAAATATCTGAGGTTTGTATCTTCTGTTTGACTTTTCAGTACTGCTTCCCGTGCCTTTATCTTTTCTCTGGCGACTTTATTATTATCCATAATAATTAGCTCTCCGGCTGAATCGCGGTAATCAATATCCTCGAAGAGTGCTGTTGCCAAACATGAAGCTACTCGGTCAGATATGCCAAACCTAGCATATCACAGCGAAATTCAACGCAGAGTACCTTGTTGTGTACGCTTGTGGTTTTTGTGGTGTTATTATCTCAGATGGCATTATAACCCGACTTGGGACATAAGTTAAATCAACACTCCCTGGTAGCAAGGTTGTTATGTAACTTGGTCTATCACATCTAACTCCGGAATCGTCAGCTGTCGGTCATTGCACTGATCTCGCAAAAAAAAGTTCAACCTTCCGGTATTCCCCCACAGACGCAAGGGTTTACTTTTAATTCGCAAGTGCACTTCCCGATGAAAAACAAATAATCAATAGGTTCCCTAAAATTATTGAAGACATTTTTATTTCTCAACTCACTTTGATGCTGTCGTATAAGTCGGTTTAGTTTTAATATAACACTTTTTTGGTTCATTAAATCAATACAGAGTCCTTTCCATATTTCAATTATTTCTTCTGCTACGAGAGGAGTGACTAATTTATAAACAAACTTTTTTCCCTCTTCCTTCGCGGTTTTGAACAATAAAAAATAATATTTTAACACATCACGCTTGGTGGGTAAATTGATACCACTAAAGTATTTTTACTTTCCATTTTAACAAATTATGTATCAATTTAAACTGGATAGACAAGACAAGGGTCCCCTTTTTTCTTTTCACACGGGTAGTTTAACTAAAACGGCAGCAATCACAGCGATAATCCGAGTTTTATCACACTTTTTAAGTAATAAACATTTGGCATTTGAGACAAATTCTTACGAGCAACTAAAAATTTATATGATGCATTTACCTAAGCCTACTTATCCGACTATCAAATAGTTTATATTATTTATATAAAATGGAGTGCTAAAGTAGACCTACGCGAGCCTTCTTCTCTTGCGTTTTCCGTCTCAAATTTCGGGATATATCTCCAAAACCAGCTGACATATTTCAATTCGTCACATTGATTTTGAAAGTACTCGTTAGTACCTTTCATTTGATACCCATATTGTATTAACACATTTTGGTCAACCCCCTGGTCCACTTATTGGTCGATAACTCTGAAACCGGTTGAGTTATCGAAATAAGGGATACCTTAAATTTTAAGTTGAACGTCTACTAATAAATGACGAAAGATTCATTTAATTCCATTAAGCAGTTTTCGTGTGATGCGACCAAACATTTAGACATACAGGCAGACAGACAGACTGACATAAAATCTAACAAGTAAGGAAAGCTGTCTTCGGCTGTGCCGAAGGCTATATACCTTTCATGAATAAGCGTCACGATTTTCACTGTTCGATCCCCAGTACAGCCTGTTTCAATTTAACTATACTTACTATACACATTACACATCTTTGTTATAATTTAAAAAAACGTACAAAATAATAGGATCCGAGTTATCGGAACAATCGATTGTATGGAGGCTATATATTATACGTGTTCAATTGTACTGACTTACACTATACACATTACATATGTAGAAAGTACTAAAGGTGCAATATTTTACGTTCCTAACTTTTTAAATGCGGAAGTATTGGCCAAAAAACCTTATATCGGAACAACCGGTTGTATGGGGCTATATGTTATATTTACCCGATCTTCTTATTTTCCTCTACACACTACATAAATTGAAAGTACTCAAGTTGCAAAATTTTATGTTCCTAACTTTTTAATTGCAGAAGTTTTGGCCAAAAAACCTTATATCTGAACAATCGGTTGTATGGGGGCTATATGTTATATTTACCCGATCTTCTTGATTTTCACTATATACACTACATAAATAGAAAGTACTCGAGTTGCAAAATTTTACGTTCCTAACTTTTTAATTGCAGAAGTTTTGGCCAAAAAACCTTATATCTGAACAATCGGTTGTATGGGGGCTATATGTTATATTTACCCGATCTTCTTGATTTTCACTATATACACTACATAAATAGAAAGTACTCGAGATGCAAAATTTTATGTTCCTAACTTTTTAATTGCAGAAGTTTTGGTCAAAAACCCTTATATCTGAACAATCGGTTGTATGGGGGCTATATGTTACATTTGCCCGATCTTGTTGATTTTTACTATATACACTACATAAATATAAAGTACTCGAGTTGCAAAATTTTACGTTCCTAACTTTTTAATTGCAGAAGTTTTGGCCAAAAAACCTTATATCTGAACAATCGGTTGTATGGGGGCTATATGTTACATTTTCCCGATCTTGTTGATTTTCACTATATATACTACGTAAATAGAAAGTAGTCGAGTTGCAAAATTTTACGTTCCTAACTTTTTAATTGCAGTAGTTTTAGTCAAAAAACCTTATATCTGAACAATCGGTTGTATGGGGGCTATATGTTACATTTGCCCGATTTCGTTGATTTTCACTATATACACTACATAAATAGAAAGTACTGGAGTTGCAAAATTTTACGTTCCTAACTTTTTAATTGCGGAAGTTTTGGCCAAAAAACCTTATATCTGAACAATCGGTTGTATGGGGGCTATATGTTATACTGGTCCGATCTTGTCAGTTCCGACAAATGATTCCTATATTACAAAATTTCAGCCAGATATCTCAAAAATTGAGGGACTAGTTTGCGTTCAAACAGACAGACGGACAGACGGACATGGCTAAATCAACTCAGCTCGTCATCCTGATCATTTCGGTATACTTATTGATGGGTCCATCTCTTCTTCTTCTCATATTTACAAACATCGGACCAAAGTTATAATACCATTTCATGTTCATGAAAGGTATAAAAACGTTGGATTTGGATTCTATTGGCTTAATAATGATTGACCGTAGCCATTTTTTTGGAATATCTGCAATGTACTGGCATCGATCTGTTAAAGTTTCAGATATATCTTTCAAACACTTAAAAAGGGGTTTTTGGCCCCTATTTCCAGATGTTGACCATGTATTTGAAATTCTCGCTGCGTAGTTTTTGTGTGCTTGACTAGAACTACAACTTAAGGTATGTCCCGTAAAAAGTTAATGCTCACTGTCACACAGCGTGATAGGTCGCATACACAAATTTTAATTATATAACTATAAAACTTCAACGCGATTTCCGGGGGTTCCAACCCAACTTTAGACCTATAGTTTCTTCATCAAAGTTGCTTAAAATGACCCGTAGAACAGTTTCCGCGATAGCGATTTTTCACTTTTTTCCCTTCCATACAAATCAACCCACTCTAATACCCGCAGCCTTGCCCGCCCCTGCGAATTACCCTTTCAACATTTTAAGTAAAATTTCGGTCGTCGAAGTTCACCAAGTTAGCTAGATTGGTCAAATAAAAAACTGTAGGAAGATCAATTATTAGTCTATGTTCCTAGAGTTTTGAAAAAATGGTAGATATGTATTGAAAAACGGGTTTCAAAAATTTTATTTAATATACATATCTTTGAAATCGATTGAAAGTGAGGTTTCTAAAGTTAAATATTACTTTGGCTTTAAGTATGGATATAAATGTCTCAGAAAGCATTTATCGAAAAGTTCATCTAAACTTCAAACTTTGATATTTATAAAATACTAGTATATACCCGCAGCCTTGCCCGCCCCTGCGAATTACCCTTTCAACATTTTAAGTAAAAATTCGGTCGTCGAAGTTCACCAAGTTAGGTAGATTGGTCAAATAAAAACTGTTGGAAGATCAATTATTTGTCTATGTTCCTAGAGATTTGAAAAAAATAGTATGTATTGAAAAACGGTTTTCAAAAATTTTAATTAATATACATATCCTTGAAATCGATTGGAAGTGAGGTTTATAAAGTTAAATATTGCTTTGGCTTTAAGTATGGATATAAATGTCTCAGAAAGCATTTATCGAATTCATCTAAACTTCAATCTTTGATATTTATATAATATTTTTGAATACTGAAGCATTTACCAAGGGTATTTAAAATTTTCAAAATTCCCATCAATGGGGCCCCGGGGAAAGGTAGATTGATTAAATAATTTGAGGTTTTTGGGCGATCACGTTTTGACCGATAACTCAGTTGTCGATAAATATATCGAAATACATATATCGAAGTCCAAATGAAACCTGGGGCCATCCCCTTTCGTTTGATACCCATATTGTTGGCCAATTTTAAGGCTTTTGAGCCATCTTGTTTTCACCGATAACTCAATTATCGATCAATTTATCGAAATATATTGAAGTCCAAATGAAAACTGGGGCCATCCACTTTCGTTTGAGACCCATATTGTAGGGCAATTTTAAGGATTTTTCACCGATAACTCAGTTATCAATAAATTTATCGAAATATATTAAAGTCCAGATGAAACCTGGGGATGGCCCCTTTTTTCTTTTGATACCCATATTGTGGGGAAATTTTAAGGTTGTTTGACAATAACATTTTCACCGATAACTTAGCTATCGATAAATTTATCGAGATATATCGAATTCCAAATGAAACCTGGGGCCATGCTCATCGGGAGTGTAATGGAGTGTGGTTGCTAAGTGACCTTGCTCAATCCCGACTCTTGCGTCCTCGTTCGTGCACTCTGGGCAACGGGAGCTACCTAGGCTCGCGGCAGAAAGAGAGGGAGCCCCGGTGGGGCCACTCTGACATACTTGGTTTAAGGGCTCACCGAGGTTTTTGCGCAGCGTCTGTTCACCATGAGGTGCGGCTGCAAGCGGGCGTCTGTCTTGAAGCAAGCGGCTCGCTATATAAATGTGTAAATATTTTCCAAAAACCCCGAAACGGGTTGTGCGCTGGGTTTGGGACCCGCCACGTAAAAAATTTAGTCCAATGAAAAATAAATTAAAGCCTCGGATGAGAACCCCCTTTAATGTTGACGACCCGGCAAAACGAATAAGGCATAATGATTTGGATATTAGGGCATGTACCGGGAATGTCCGGACCCTTTCAAGGGACGGTACCGCTGCCCGACTGGTTGATGTCCTCGTTAACGCAAAGGCTGACATCACCGCCCTGCAAGAAATGCGATGGACGGGACAAGGAAAGACGACCATCGGACCTTGTGACGTATACTACAGTGGCCAGACACGCGGCAAAGCGCGTGGTGTAGGATTCGTGGTGGGAAAGAGACTTCGCCGCCAAGTACTAGCGTTCACCCCCGTGGACGAGCGTCTCGCTGCAATCCGCATCAAAGCGAAATTTTTCAACATAACATTTATCTGCGCCTATGCGCCGACTGAGGAGACGGACGACGCAGAGAAGGACTCCTTCTACGATAAACTTGAACAGACTTATGATCGCTGCCCCCAACATGATATCAAAATCGTGCTCGGCGACTTTAATGCGAAGGTGGGCAAGGAAGGAGTCTTTGGTCCAACAGTTGGAAAATTTAGTCTCCATGATATAACATCCCCCAACGGCACTAGGTTGATTGATTTCGCTGCTGCTCGCAATATGGTCATCAGTAGTACCAGGTTCCAGCATAAACGAATACACCAAGCCACATGGCTGTCTCCTGATCAAAGAACAAGAAACCAGATTGATCATGTCATGATCGACGGCAGACATAGCTCCACCGTTCTGGACGTGCGTACCCTTCGTGGTCCCAATATCGACTCGGACCATTATCTTGTTGCAGCCAAGATACGCACACGCCTCTGTGTAGCAAAGAAAGTGCGCACAGTAACGGAAGGAAAGTTTGACGTCGAGAAGCTGCGCACGACACAGACAGCTGACAATTTCTCCACTCGACTCTCACACCTGCTATCGGAGAGCAATCCTCGACCTAACGATGCAACCGAGCAATGGAAGCATATCTCTCACTCATTACGTACCGCCGCTGAGGCCACTATAGGGTTCCAGCGAGCCCGCAAAAACAACTGGTACGATGAGGAATGCAGCACTGCCTCGGACAAAAAGGACGCTGCCTACAGGGAGACGTTGCGAACGGGCGCAACCCGCAGTGTATGGCAACGCTATCGTGAGGCAAAGAAGGAAGAGAGACGCCTTTTCAGAAAAAAGAAACGTGAGGCCGAAAGGCGTGAGTGTGAGGAGCTTGAGATGCTGGCTGACAGGAATGATGCCCGAAAATTCTATGAAAAGATCCGGCGGATGACGGAAGGTTTTAAGACCGGGGCAAGTTCCTGTAAGGACAATAATGGCGACCTGGTAACCGACGTACAGAGTGTACTTAAATTATGGAGGGAGCACTTCTCCTCACTGCTAAATTGCGAGGGAGACGTCGAACCCGATACCCCAATCCCTGACGATGGAAAAGTCGTCCCACCACCTGACTATGATGAAGTGAGGATAGCTATATCCCGGCTGAAAAACAACAAAGCGCCTGGAAAAGACGGACTACCCGCCGAGCTGTTCAAACACGGAGGCGAAGAGCTGGTAAAAAGCATGCATCAGCTCTTATGCAGAATATGGTCAGACGAGTGCATGCCTCCAGATTGGAATTTAACCCTCAAACAGGCAAACGGATAATAACGGTCTGAAAAAGTTGGGAATTTTTTTCTGGCTTAATTACGACACGAAAAACTCAAATCTGACAGAAAAAATTCAATATCTCTTTTCGTTTGGCAGCTAAGTGAGAAATAAGAAAGAGTGCCTACAGGCACTCTTGCCGGTTGGGGAGTAAAAATTCTAAGACCTAAACATTTTATTATAGAACGTTGTTTTATTGCAAAAAGTATGATAGTACAATGAATAAAATAGAAAATAGATTATGTTTTTGTATGATATTCCGAAAAGCAATTTTTGTGGCAGAGCAGCATAAATGTAAGCTACATATTTCACAAACACATTGAGTTTGGGACTTTTTACAAAGTTTGCACCATTTTTTACCACCTTTCTTGTCTTGAGCAGCATAAATGTAAGCTACATATTTCACAAACACATTGAGTTTGGGACTTTTTACAAAGTTTGCACCATTTTTTACCACCTTTCTTGTCAAGCCATTTCGGAAGATGAGTGTTGTTGCTGAAACGGACATCATCTACAGGGTGCACAGCTTTTCTGCCTTTACTTAGAGTATCCGGCAAAGATTCCACTTGTGTAATAGGTGGTTGGCTTGATGTAGATGGCCGACCAACCAGACGTATTTGAGTGCAGTTCACCAGACCAGCAGCGATTTGTTCTCTGAATTCAGGCAGCTGTAATATCTTTTCTCCTTTTTCAGGTATGTTGTTGGAATCATTCATCTTTTCCGCATTTATTCGCTTATAGAGAATGTAAGCATTGGTTGAAGCCATATCAATAAAATGATAAAAAAGGCGCGTCATTGCATCACGTGTCTTGGCTCTCACATGGTATCGGCCCATCAAACCATCCATTAAGTCGACACCTCCCATATGGCTGTTGTACTCACGAATGATTTGAGGACAATTGACTTGAATATGTTGCTTTTTCTTTCTGTCATATCGCTTTGCCTTGGGTAAGTCCTTATTTGGATTGCTTCGAACGAATGGCTCAACACCTACATAAGTCGAAGCCAGCTTAACTGATTTGTTGTCCTTCCAAACTACTGTGCTTATGTCGATGCCATATGCAGAGCCCACGTACTCTGTTGAGAACCCGCGTTCCTTCTTCACTATGACACTATCCGGTGGCAGTTTGCAATTAGGAATGCGATTCATTCGAATTGTGCCAAGACCAAATATACCTCGAGCTCGCAAATAGACCAATAGAGGTAAAGATGTATAAAAGTTGTCAAAGTAAATGATGTGGTTCATGAGGTTGTTCACAGTTTGGGACAAACGAACAACAACATTTGCTGAGCTGCCTAGATCCGGACAATTTGGTAGAATAACATTGTCCCCCGCGCCATTGTAAATTCGAACCTATATGCGTAACCATACGAATCGCATAATACGAACAACTTTATGCCCCACTTGTGCGGCTTGTTTGGCATATACTGCCTCAAATGATGTTTCATTTTCGTGGAGCACATTTGCTCATCGACACTGTCAAACGAAAAAAATAAACCTGTTTCAATTATATGAGATTATAAACAAGTAGTTGAAACTTACCAAAGTCGGGCATGTTTTGGGATGGAATCAAAGCGTTCGTTGAGAAGATTTGAAAAATTACGAATCCGAAAAAGCGGATCATAGCCCGGCTGGCCTTTCCTTACTCTTTCTTCCTCATCTCGGAACGATATGAATCTTTTTATGGCTAAAAACCGTTTCACCGGCATTGTTTTGCGAATAGGTTCAAAGGCGTTCTTGCCCCAATAGGCCTCTATATATCGACATATATAAGTTAATACCTATGTATTTGCGGATATCATCGGCAGTGACACTGAAGCTTGTGTTGATGTCCTCACTTCGAGCACACCGGTTAGTCTCTTGCACAATCATGTCAATGATTTCCTCGGAAAAAAATAGAGGAATAATTGCAAAGGGGATGAAAGCGCTTTTACGTTTTCAGGTAAAAGTGTGGCCCCAAGAAATGCGACCTCATTGACATGAAGTCTAAGGTTTGTATTGCGCCAAACTACTTTTCCGAATTCAGCAGAATCCTTGCTTATCGATTCAATGTCTACAACAAAATCGTCTAAAATAAAATCGAGGATGGGGAGATATAGAAATATGGGAGAGATATACTTACTTCCAATGAAACCACCATTGGTAGACATAACTGCTGGACCGGTATCTTCGAATGTTGGCAATGGCGACCTAGCTCTCTTCTTTTGTATTGGAGTTGAAGTCAATGCCGTATAAGTCGCACCTGTTGATACGTTTTCTTGATCGGCGGTTACACTGTCTCTAGCAGCAGACGTGGTTATTGAGAAATTGGGGTCCTCGGTGAAAACGTTTTCACTCGTATCCATACCTCGAAGGCATTGCGATATCAAGTGTTCGTCCTCTGGACTTATTTCCTCTGGCTTGTAGCCATTGTCACATTCACTGTCTGAATCATCTTCATCACTCGTCATTACCGATT